>JAODYD010000039.1:0-213871 GCA_026262445.1 Bipolaris bicolor | reverse complement strand
AAGGCCGCATTCGATAGTCGGCAGCCAAGAATGGAATCAGACTAGCCGGGCCAGCCTTACTCTTCTGGCCGGTTCAACGACATAGGCCAAGCTAGGAAGATGTCTTGTCCTCTTTCCACACCCCTCCCCGTTTGAATTTTGAGTTTGGGAGGGAGGGGGGGGGTGCGCTTCTAGGTTGTGTTGGCGGTCTCAGGATGCGGGACTGCGGATTGCGATTGCGATGATGAAGGGTTAGTGGCACCGGCGTACCCGAGATGCTGGTCTGGGTTGTGTTGTTGGTTTCCGTTCTTCGGTCGTTACTGCTCCTGTTTTCTCTGTTATCATCTATGTCTTTTCCCTTTCTTTTACTTTTTTTCTAGGAGAGAGAGGGAAGGCTTTATTCGCGCTCCTACATGGTTCTAGACGTGTGTAAAAAAAAACCGCTGTTTTGGATATTGACAAAGTTGCATGCCAAGGGCGACAAAATAGGCTTGCGGATTTTTTGGTGGCTTGCGGGCGTGTGCCTGCCGTATCGGCATATTTCTTGGACCCTTTTCCCACCTCCTTTTAAGGTTAGAACGGCTGCGCGTGGCGGGCTTGAGTGGTCCTTTTTAGGGTTGGCTTAATGTTGTGTAAAGGGAAAAAGATTGGGGGCGCGGATGAAAAGAAGTCGCTTTCTTCGTCCGATATCCTGTCTCTCTCTCTTTCTTTCTTGCGACTTTGAGAGAGTCGTTTTTTACGTTTCTCTCTCTCGATCCCTCTCTCGCTTCTTGTCTTGGGTCATTCGTTATTGTGACGTTTGCTTTACCAGGTCCTGTCTTGGGATCCTGTCTATCCGTGTTGCATCTGTCGTTTACAATCGCACGCCTGGTGATTCGAGGAGTCGCTCGTTGCAATTGCTGGTACGACTACGTTTACTCGAAACCACCCAGGACACAGGGTCCGTTGCTGGTACAAAAGGATCGCCCTAGAAAAAGAAGAAAAAAGAACATCCTGTAGAATTCGCATAATCCCCTCTCGCAAACAGCCATGCGACACACCGCGCTCCTCTCCGCCACAACGGCGCTGCTCGCCAGCACCAGCACCGCCCAATCCGTCGCCTCATCCTCCTCCAAACGCGGTCTCTGCCATGTCCCCTCCAACAAACACCCAGAAGACGACAAAATCTGGCTCGAAGGCCCTTCCCCGCCAACATGGTACTACAACTACAAACCAGAGCCTACAGCCGAATATGCCAAAAACACCGCCATGCAATTCGTCCCTATGCTCTGGGGCGCCAGCGCCGACGACAAAGGCACCCCCTTCCTCGACTCGGTTAAACAGCAAATCGCAAACGGCGCAAACATCACCTACGTCCTCGGCTTCAACGAGCCCGACGGCGGCTACGACACGGGTGGTTCCAGTCTCGCTGCCAGTCTCGCCGCCGCCCGCTGGAAGGCCGAAATGGAGCCCTTGAAAGAACTCGGCGTCAAGCTAGGCGCTCCTGGCGTCACCGGTGCAGAGACTGGTTGGCAATGGCTCGAGAATTTCTACAACGAGTGCAATGGAGGCTGCAACCCAGACTTTGTGCCTGTGCATTGGTACGGCAATTTCGAGGGCATGATGAGCCACATTGGGCGTGTCACGAGTAAATGGCCTAACATGACCGTGTGGGTGACCGAGTATGGGTATCCGAATCAGCCGTTGGAGGAGACACAGTCGTTTTATAATATGAGTGCGACGAGTTTTGATTCTTGGCCGTAAGTTTCTTTCCTTTTTTTTTGAAGGGCGATCCGATGAGCTAACGTAGGAATTTTTTATAGGAACATTACGCATTATTCGTATTTTGGGGCTTTTCGATCCGATGTATCGAATGTGGGGGCTAATGCGGCCATGTTGACGCAGGATGGAAAGTTGACGGATATTGGGTCTTGGTACTTGGGTGGTCCGGCTACGAAGAATATTCCTAAGAAGTCTTCTGCTGCGGTTGCGGTTGGTGTGCCGACAACAGCGTATACCTTTGCTGCTTCGGTGGCCATGTGGCTGTTCTGGGCTTAGACATGTTTGTCGCTATTCTAGAAGGGGCATCGATGTCGGTTTTTTTGATGGAGTAGTCGCGGCTGGTGGGCATACATGATGTATGCTGTTCGACCCTGTGTTTCGACAAGCTTCACACAAGCTAGCAAAGTCAGTGGAGCTATGAGGATTTTAGCATTTCAATGGTGTTTGGACACTGGGTTGTAAACGAATAGATTTGTATTGTATGGGCATGGTTATGCTCACGGAACAATACTGGGGATACAATCCAAATATTGATGGAATATCTCACACCTCAGACATCTCTACACATATAGTGCTGCATGAATCTTCCCAACGAAAGAGACCCAGGATCCTGATTCCAAAAAAACGCGGTCAACCTGCAGGCCAGACCAAGCCATTACTACGTTATTGACTTTCTCAATTAACCTACATTCGTCCCGTCCATTTCACTATGCATCTACCTAACCGACTCTCTTCCTACGCTCTAATTTTCTTGGCTATTGACTGCTGACTGCCGACTCTTTTATCCACTTTGATCCAAATGGAGGACTGAGGCACAGGACAGAACCTCTAAGCCATCTCTCAAAGCTTCATCTCGTCATCATTACCATCCTGATCGAAAGAAACAGCAGTAACCACAATACACCAAAGTCACCAAATCGCACAACCTCAACTATTCCAGTACTCAGAATGCTTCAAGATATAAACATCGATTGCCCAGGAACTATCTAAATAGCAATATATACACTTGTATCCTGACCCAATCCTCCTCTTAACGATAGTATTCAAAACAAACCCAATACCTCATCAGTCGTAAGAAAAGTCGTAAAGCGTTCATCGTAAACAAAAACCATGTCACGCTATATATACCTGAGACCAGCACCAACTTAGTCCCAACCCTTCACCTTACCATAGCCATATACATATATACGTTTCCAACCCATCTCTCTCTCTCACACACACACCATCTACTCGCCTATTCACGTTCTAAGCGCCCATCAGCGCAGCCGAGTAGGCCAAATACCACGTGCGACTCGCGCCTCCATCCAGCGTCTCCGAGAAGCTAGGGTTGGAGAAGAACTGCCAGGAAGACTGGGGATCAATGAGAGCCTGGTTGGACTTGAGGATGCTCTTCCAGCCGCCCTGGACCTGCTCTGCACGCCCATTGCTGAAATACGTGTCCCACTCCTGCTGCACGAACTTGGCCCCGCGGGTGTATGCCGAAGAAGGGTTCAGCGGGATCATATGGATGCCCTCAATGTACTCTGTATTCGCACCAAAGTACGTGGTATGATCGATCTTGTTCTCGAATAAGATACCGGTGACTTTGTTCTTGGTGAAGGTCGGGGGCTGGTTCTTGTTGTCGGACTCCATGAGGAAGTAGTTGCGCAGGCTGCGGGCTTGGATGGCGAGTTGCAGATTTGCGCGAGCTTCCATGTTGGAGTCGCCGATGGTCTTGCCCCACATTTTGACGGCGTAGCTGGCGAAGGTGTCTTCCGAGGTGGATTCTTGGTCTTTGCCGTCGCCGGACTCGAAGAGGCCTTTTGCCCACGAGTGGCCGTGGAACCAATCAAAAGAGCGGTACATGGGGAAGTATTTGTCGTCGACGGGGTTGGCGAAGTCGCGGACCAGGGCGTTGATCCAGGCTTTGTTGTTGCCTTGGGTGAGCCATGAGGGGTCGAGGTGGCCAATGACGGCGGCGGTGTAGACGAAGTAGCCGTAGTGGAAGTGGTGGTCGTTGTAGAGGGTGTTGCCGAAGTCGAGACCAACATCATTTGGAGGCTTGTAGCTGGCGCCGGAGACGAGACCCTTCCATACGTTGTCGTAAACGAGTGGCTCGGGCTGGGTGTTCTTGATGAAGACATCCAAGGCTTGCTTGAGCCTGACGAGTCCAGCTGCTGCGTATTGGGTGTTGCCGGTCATGGAGTTCATGGTCCAGATGATAGAGGCGAACTTTGCGCAGCCTTTACCCGAGTAGTACATGCTGTTCAATGAAGTCTGGGGGATCATGTCCTGGCTGAGTTCAGCAACGCCGACTTGGTTGATGAGTGTAGTGGCCTGTGAGCTAAGGGCAGTTCTCTGGGAGCCTCCAGCACCGTTGGTGTTCTTCGACCAGGGAGCAAATCCAATCGTGTTGGGAAGATCGTTCTCAACCATGGTCATCTGGTCAGCAAGAATGGCTTGAGCAAAGCCCTTGGTGGTGGTGACGAGTGTAATGTTCTTGAGAGCCGACTGAGTCTGTTGATCAAATGATTCCACATGGTGTGGCAGCGCATACATGAGCAAAGTTTGGCTAGTCACGCCGCTCTTGGTCCAGCTGATGGAGTAGCTTCCAGATGCATCATTGACTGATCCAGAAAGAGTAGCATCAGTGGCGTAAGCACCAGCGCTCTTGTCAAAAACGCTCTCCATGTCTTGGCCTGAAGGGTTTTTGGCAACCTGGATGGTTCCAATGAAGTTTGCTGGACCACTGATCTTGGCAGTGCTGTCCAGCGTGAAGGGAATGACACCAACGGCACTGGCTGATGTGGCATAAAGTAGCCAACAAGTGCCGTCGTTGAGGACGATCCTGTACTTGTAGGTTCCTCCATTGACCGATCCAACATATGATAGAGAGCTGAAGAACACATTGCTGTTGAGGACTGGTCTAGCACCGGCATAGACGGCGGTTGCCATACCCATACCCTGAACCACGGGTACCGACATCAGGATTTTAGCTCCGGAACTAGCTCGCAGATTGGCATTTGCAGAGAAACTGCCGAGGTTCTGCACAGAAAGCTTGGTATCCGACCCAAGTTCGGCTGCAGAAAGAACGATGTGCTGAATACCAAGTGGCGATATAAAGTATCGAGGGTTGTCAATGGAGGGTCCAAAAGCAAATTGGTCCCTAACGGTGTGACTGACAGCAATGCCTTGAAGAGTCGAAATTAGCATTTTCTCAAGCCAAGAGGTTACCATTTCACGTACCGTAAGAGCCGCCAAAGCCTTTGGCCCAGCATAGGGAGTAGGGGTGTGTCCAAACTGGGAATGATTGGGTACCGAGGAAGAAGTTTGCGTGAAACTTGTTCGTCTGAGTTGGTACATCACCATCCTCGATAAACCGTTTGGGAACAGGATGGTCATTGCGAGAGGGTATGTATGAAGGGGGTGCTGCGTTGTCAATTGCCTGGAAAATATCGCCTGAAGAAATCCTGTTTACTGATGTAGGACCAGGTTCTAGTGACGTTGAGCTTGGGGACAATGGCTTGGTGGCGGTTGAGGCGCCTGGACCACGAATAGGGTCTCTTGTAAAGCCGCCTGAAGGAAGCCCTGTGATAAAGCTCTGTGACGTGTTAGTGAACCAGTCTTGGTAGGATATTCTAGATAGAGTAATACCGGACTGGCTGATGAATCCACAGTAGCTGTGGGTGATTGGACTGTTTGGATGGCTGAACTGTAGCTTGTGGTTACAGGAACATCGGACAATTCGATCTGACGAGCTTGGAGGACATCTTGGGTTCTCTTCGCATCCCGGAGGGGAATACTGTGACCCGAAGAGACCAGGTAGGCCGAAGCCAACAAGAAAGAAGTCAACTTCGCCATAGCGGCCGGTGAAGACGTAGGTGAAAAGGGGAGAAGAACCAAACGAGACTGGTTTGAAGAATCAGAAGCAGATGATTGATCCTGTAAACCACCCGGGTTCTGCTTTGATTGATGGAGTTCATATTGAAGAGCAAAGGGACATTATATAACATTGGGAGCTCTGGTAATACCGCCTCGACTCTACCCCCTTGTCGCGTGCTCGCCCGGTGAGAATTCCTGCTTCAGGAAGGTCACGATTCGCAACTGAGACATGGAGCTCAGGTGTAAAAGAATTTTAGACTAACAAACAACTAGTTTACCCCATATAATCTTGATTTCAGCCGTGCGTACGTCTTCGCTGTCGGTACATAAGGCCTCTGACTGCTCTAGCATTTAGTGTACCAGTGTTCTCACATCCTTCAATTTTGAGTGCGTAAGCGCGCAGTTTCTTCACGGTCCGAAGGGATGCCCTTCACTGACGGGCTTTGTTACTCACTGTCCCTACAAAGCGGTGTGTTTCAATCTCGAGATTGTGGGCGTTTGAGTTGTGTCTATGGTCTTTCAGCATTGCATGCAATGTAAAGTTAACTCAGTGAACAGATTTCGGAGGGCTCGCAGTCACTAGACGCATCTTTCACTGAACATAGTTCCTTGCAGATCGGTGGCAGATTCCCATGACCACACGACATGCTGCGAGACAGACTCACCGCTCTAGTCGCAAAGATGAAAAAGTGGTTTTGCAAACCAACTAGCGTCCAGGTAAGATCATCTCGGATGGCTGGAGGCGGGCGCAACGTGCGGAAGTTACGCTAAGCAAAGCAGAATTTCAGGGTCCTAACGGGAACGTCGTCGGTATGTGCCATATGACCACCGTCTTTGGCTTGGCCGCTGTGGAGTTGGGCAGCATTCCCCGCCCCCGTATGTTCTGGAGACAAAGGTATACCGAGGGGGGTTCTCATACATTCTCGAGACAGAATGCATTCCCGTTGAATTACAAAAGCGCCGCTGGTTCCATCTTTTTTCATACTGAGGGATAGATAACCGAAGGCGGCGGCCTGAACACGATGCCTGATCGTGAAATCGAGAGATCAACAACAAGCATGAGTAGCAGGATACTTGGCTAGTCGATACTCATGATGTTACTCTGCCGTCAAAATCGAAAAGCCATGACTTGATGGTGCAGCCACCATGGTCTAAGGGCCCGGGAAGCGTTGGAGTGCGCCATACTAGACTGTCAAAACGACCGCTAGGCTTGCCGTTTAGGATCTCGTGATATGAACGGCGCACGCGCTTTTTGGCTTTGTGGAGACTCTGCGGGGAAAACTGAAGTGTGACGAGCGCACATGGCGGAGAGGTGGAGAGTTGGTGGAGAGTCAGTGCTGAGATGGACTTCTCACTCCAGCGTTTGACATACTCTCGTCGGCGTCGTGCATGGAGTGTGGATTCCATGAGAAATTAGTGGGTATTACGCGCATGGATGTTCCTTCTAGAAAGAATCGTGTCTGGTGACAGGAGCGGTGAGGTCACATGTCGCGAAGAAAGTGGCGAAGATCACATGGAGTGTAGCTTCGGAATTTGGTACTGCTACGGTTTTAACTCCGACAACTCATAGCCACAGATGACATCATTTTTGCTCTCGCCACTTCTGTGTGGCACAAACGATGCGATCACTATTACATATCTACGTACCTGTACCTGAATCAAGTTCCAAGTTCGAGTTTACCGCGGTGATTGATACATTCAATTCATTGTTATAGATACATCTACACCTAGCATATCCCAACACTCTCTCCAAACATTATGGCAACCTCGCAACATCCAAACGAGCCCCCTCCCAGCTACGAAGCCGCCATCTTCGATGCAGACCCTTCGTCTGGCATTCGCCGCGTTTCTACAGACGGGCCCGCGGCACGTACCGAGCGCAATGGCATTCCACCCGATCGACGGCGTTCTATGGAGGACTTGATGCGCGAGCTACCTCCTGGCTGGATCCGATCATTTGACGAGCAGACTCAGCATCAATTCTTTGTAGACACACGAGCAAACCCTCCACGGAGTATATGGACGCACCCATACGACGATGAACAGTACCTCAACACACTCAGTCCAGAAGAGCGCAAAAAGCACACTCGCATGCACAAGACAATGACAATGGAGGATCTTGCTGCTGAAGACTCGGATACTGAAGATCACCTCCCACCACGACCGACATCAAAGGGTAAAGGTGCCGCTGCGCCTGGAGAACCAACAGGGATTCACAAGTTCTCCAGGAGGCTCAAGGACAAGATAACAGGCCAGACGCACGAAGAGCGCGAAAAAGCACGTCAACGTCGTGCAGAGGAGGAACGTCAAGCATATCTTCAGCATATGCGCACACGACAAGCAATCATTCGTGCCATGGAGACAGGGGAGCCGCAACTGATAGGAAAAGACCGACAGGGCAGGGATGTGTACATTGAACCACCTCATGGGCGCTATGCACCAAGTGGAGCATACGGATACAATCCATATGGCCCACGTCAGTACTACAGTCCCGGTGTGCGATATATGCGTCCGGTTACACCTTACGGTAGGCCGTACGGTTACGGCTACGGGGGCGGTGCTGGACTCCCTCTTGCGGCTGGACTTTTGGGCGGTACTTTGCTGGGCACTGCATTGTTCTAGGCTCTGGAGAGAGTCTTACAGTCGCGGCGTGGGCGAGGGCGCATCAGTCGGCAGTTGATTCGACAAAAGCAAAGCTGATGATGAAACCTTTTTTTCCTTTTATCAACCCTGTATTCTAAGATTCCCCTGTAGTAATACCCTACCAAAACAAGATTATCATGCAGCTCTTGGGCCTTTACGTGTACTTGCCTGATCATGCCCACTGACGGCATTCTCCAAAAGCAACTTTGTTTTGAGGCTGAATGTTGCATGTGAGCCAGGATCCCATATTCATCAGCCCCAGCGATGTTAGTGTGGGTTTTGAAGTGTGGGGTGAACGCGCTTCGGCCTGATTGGATTACAGAGAGATTGAGAGATTGTTGTCGCCGCCCCATCTATAGGGTTCAGATTAGATATTGGGCGTCAAGAAAACTTGAGCAGTAAGTATGACGGCCTTGACTCTCGGAATTCTCCCTTTGCCCAGGATTGGCGGCATGCAAATAGGCGTACGTGGAGTGAAGTGGGGAGCCCAGGGTACTACCAGCAATCGGAGTGTTTGTGATACTGGTGGGCAGACCTTATTTCGTATACGAAACGCCGAATCCAAATTCGGAACATCGTGGAGATTTTTGCTGCTGTCAGATCTCCACGTAGTTGGTCGGCGGCCAAAAGCTGACACGTTGCGTTCAATAATGTTGAGCGGGAGATAGCCAGGTTGACGGGGCGCTTCTATTTCGTACAACGAGCGTGGAGTGTTCCTTGTAGACCCCCCATGCCCGTGGAAGGGTGAGACAATAGGAATGTCGAAGACAGACTGCTGGTATTGCTATGCTACAAACCGGAATTGGAGATTGGGAGTAAGGAGTTTCACAAGGAATATTGCTGGAAAGGGCACATGCCATTTGAAGGGCAAACTAACAGCTAGTAGACCGAAAGCGGTTCAGACACGAAGCTATCTGTGTAAGACCTGTCATTGGCCCAAGGTTAGCAAAGTCAGCTGAGATTGGTAGTAAGAGAAATGATAGGGTAGCCCGATGCGCCAATGATGCGATCCCAGGTTACTCTAAACCCACAGTCAGGGCTCCGAAGCCGGAAGTACGGCCATTGGGCCGGCGGGTTCTGGAATCTTTCGAAAACGTGGTGAAATTGCACAAGGCGCGATACGTAGAGATAACCATCATCCCACATTTCAATGACGCCGATATAGGACACAACAATCAATGCAACGGGGATAGTCGCGTACGAGCCGGTAGTCCCGCAGTACCGAGCCCCAAGTTGAGCTTCCCCACGCTTTGTGAACCTGAGGCGTCGCCGCCGTGGCGGGCTCGTGGAGAGGTCGACATAGCCCCACTCTCTCGCTTCTAGCGAGACTCACATGCTTTCACGACAGTTTACCGACAAGAGCTGCCGAGTGGGTACGGCAGGTGGAAGAGAGACTGGTCCGCAGTCGGACCCTGCTGTAGGCATCGGTGTACATACATACTACACTATGTACGTACAATATGTAAGTATGTATGGCGCGGTGGCCAGGGTTGGTGTGCAAAAGAATACTTACTACGAGGGCTTTCAGCTGCCCGTGGCATTCTTCCAGTGTTGCTGACTGTTCAAGATTGCAACAGGGAATCATGGGATATGTAATTGCTTGTGCAAAGGCGCGCCACTGCCGGCCAGGACATATGACAGGCGTTCCTGGGCAGATCGATGTAAGCCACGCAATAGGGTTTCTTCCTGAGGCGGCAAGAGAACCGGCTCACTGGAACCAACAATGGCGACAGCCTGGATGACCGAATGGCGGGATTTTGGACACTACGTATGTACTGTACATGCAGCACATGCAGTAAGAGATGAAAAACTGGCCGTCTGGTACGACGGTGAGCGCGGTCGTGTCTGGTACCAGCGGCCCAGGGCCGTCTCTGTGCTTGACGGCAAGCGATTTGCTGACATGTCGGTCGTCGGGCAGGGCGTGCGTGCACGGCGTAGCGCCAAAAAGATGGCTGCCGAGTATTCACAGGCTGGGTTTCATGAAGGTTTGTTGGGCGCCGGCGACTTGGGCAACTGCTGGCAGGAAACCATGTGGCGCGAGCGACGCAATTGCGAAGCTGTGGTACTACGGGCAGCGTCTCAAACGAGGCATCCTCGGGCTTATCGCGTCGATGGACGAGTGGGCATCGCCAGTCGTGGTCAGGGACGGGAGGGCGTCTGTGGGCGTCGACACGATGGCGTCGCAGGGGACGGCCGGGTTCAGGCAGGAGGCCGAATCGAGCTAGCGGCCTATCGCTCCGATGTGGGCCGTGATTGGCCGCCGTTGGATGCTTATCTCTGGCATGAAATGCAATTGACACAACGCAACATGGAGCCTCCCACTCGCCAAGCACTCCCGCCCCCAGACATGGCGGACAATGCCTCCCGTGGCTGTGAGAAATCCTTCTGAGTCGCCGACAAAGAGCCATGGTGCGAGGCTGTCCTTCACAGCAGTCCGCAATGCTGCCGCTAGGTGGGTGTTGGTTCCATTATCTAACCCGCCCCGTCACGCTTCCGCTCGCGGCGAGATAAGGCCAAACGCCTACCATGACGCAGCTCGACATCGACCGGCAAAAAAAGCGATCAAGCTCTGGATCTGGCGCGAACCCCACGGCGGTCGCGCGCCTGTGGGTTGATGTACCCTCGTCTATTTTGCCTCGAGAGCTGGTCCGTGGACCAGGATAGATAAGAGTAGCACAGTCAGCCCTTCATCCATAAAGGCCCCGGCGCAACCATTGTAATCTACAGTAGGGTTTCCGGTTTCTCCCTGGTGCTCCCGTATATTACTGGTACCGATCCAGCCTTTATATCCTCTGTTCATTTCCTCTCCATACGCCCTGTTTGTGAGACTGCTCTTCCCTCCGCCTACCTCTCTCCAAGAGCCCCCCTGATATCCTCACCACTTGGCCGGTTCCCCAGCAAACTCCGTAGCCATGTCGCACTCATGGATCGGCGCTCCCGCCGAATTCAATGGGACCGATGCCGTTACTGGTGGTGATTCTGGTCAGTTCAAGTCTCCATGTACCACCATGAAGCACGTGCCGCGCCCGACACCCGTGTTGCGCGCAGCACATTGTGCAATCGAGGTCAAAATATGCCAGCAAGCATACTAACATGTATATTTGTAGTCACCGAGAATCTCAACCAATGGTACCAGGCGGGTGACCAGGCCTACATCCTCGTGGCTTCGGCCATGGTGTTGATCATGGTTCCTGGTCTAGCTTTCCTCTACTCCGGTCTTGCTCGCAGAAAGTCCGCCCTCTCCCTCATCTGGGCCTGCATGTTCTCCGCCTCCGTCATCACCTTCCAATGGTACTTTTGGGGATACTCGCTCGCGTTCGGCCCCTCGACAAATGGTTTCATCGGCAACCTCGACAAGTTTGGTCTCAAGGGCGTCCTCGGTGCGCCTAGCCAGGGTAGTCCTCTGATTCCCGAGTTGCTGTACTCTTTCTACCAGGTACGGCAGATTTCATCATAACCCACAAGAGACATGCTAACCAGGCTCATAGCTACAATTCTGCGCTGTCACTGCTGCTATTATTGTCGGTTGCGTTGCTGAGCGCGGTCGCTTGATCCCCATGATGGTCTTCATCTGGCTTTGGGCCACAATCGTATACTGCCCCGTCGCTTACTGGGCCTGGAACGCAAACGGCTGGTTCTTCAAATGGGGTGGCCTGGACTACGCTGGTGGCGGCCCTGTCGAAATCGTGTCTGGATGCACCGCCTTGGCCTACTCCATGATTCTCGGACGTCGCCAGGAAAAGATGATGCTCAACTTCCGCCCCCACAACGTCTCTTTGATCACTCTCGGAACCGTATTCCTATGGTTTGGTTGGTTGGGCTTCAACGGCGGCTCTGCTTTCGGTGCCAATCTCCGTGCTGTCATGGCCTGCTGGAACAGCAATCTTACCGCCATGTTTGCTGCCATGACCTGGGTTATTCTTGATTGGCGTCTTGCTCGCAAGTGGTCCATGGTCGGCTGGTGCTCAGGTACCATTTCTGGACTCGTTGCTGCTACTCCCGCCTCTGGTTTCATCCCTCCATGGGCCAGCGTTGTCCTCGGTATCACCACTGGCATCGTCGCTAACTTTGCCACCAAGAGTAAGTCGAGCACTAAACATCAATCTTACGTCATTTTCTAACATCCCTGTAGTCAAGTTCTGGATCAAGATCGACGATTCTCTTGATGTGTTCGCTGAGCACGGTGTCGCCGGCATGTGGGGATTGTTCTTCAACGGCATTTTTGGTGCCAACTACATCATTGGTCTCGACGGCGTCAACAACGGACTGACCGCCGGTGCCATTACTGGCGATGCGCCCGCTGTCTACAAGCAGATTGCTTATATTGTCGCTTGCACCGCTTACTCCTTCGTCGTCAGCGCTATCCTCGCTTTTGTCATCGACAAGATTCCTGGTCTGAAGCTTCGCGCATCCGAAGAGGCCGAGCTTCTTGGTATGGATGACGACCAACTTGGTGAGTTCGCCTACGACTACGTCGAGGTTCGCCGTGACTACCTTGCGTGGACCCCTGCCAAGGGTGCTCCCCTCGATGGTGAGCACTCGGTGCCTCAAGGAGAACGCCACGGTATTCCCCAGCACAGCCAGATGCTTGAGGGCAAGGCGCCCTCGGAGAACTCCAGCCATGACCACGACCACACTGGCATTGGCGGTGACAGGCATGCTGTTGCCATGGGTCCCGAGCACAACAACGAAAAGCAGGTCAAGACCTAAGCTTTTGTATTTGTATTGATCTGGATTTTGTTGCTTTCGACTTTATAAAGTCAAATTGTTTCGAGATACCATCTGCGCTCTGGTCTTTGCGCTGAGCTTTTTGTTCTATTTTTTCTAGATGTCTGAACCAGTCTTTTCTTTTACAAATGTAGTGTACATAATTCAAGAACGAGCTCATCATTAAATTTCCAAATCGGCCCTTTGCCCCTGCCTCTGTCAGACTCCCGATGCACGCTGCTCTAAGTAATGTCCCTGTTGAATTGCACGTACGAGGAGGCTGTGCTCACGCGCCCATGTCCAGCGCAACCTTATCAGTCCAAGAACAACAGGCCTAGCGATTCGTCCGGTCAACGATGTATCTTCCGCTGCCAAGCCTACTCGCACCGTCAATGCTTATCATCTCCCACTCCTCCACATGGGTGATCGCCTATGCCTAGGCCCTATCATGTCGCTGTACCCCAGATCCCGCCGTGGGGATGATGTCAATCTACCGCGATAGGCTTGCAGCTAATCACAATAGCTGAACTAGGCATCGAATCCTCCCAAGGACGATGGTTGGTAGTCCACATGCACAGATACACATACTCACAGTAGTATACACACCATACCAATAGCGATATCACGATCTCCTTGTCGTGCCAAGAAAATATCATTGCATGTTGCATGCGCTTCACCTGCTGTCGGGACTGTGCTTACTGTTCCTATACGCGCGTCTTTTACTCCCATGCATCTTCTCTTTCAACATCCATCCATAAGGCCAGTTACAGCGCTCCATAACGTTCCTACTAGGTAGTCCTAATTGATCACCAAAGCGGAATCGCGGGGTTTCGCAAAAAGCACATACTTCATCCACACCGGAATCGCTCCTTTTTAGGGCCTTGTTTCCAAGGAATGTGCGTGGGTTGGCACGCGTCAGTACTATAGCAGCGCATGCAGGGTGGGATGCAGACTGGGAGGGAGTTTCATTGATTCCACAAGCGGGAATGGCTTTCGTGTCCTCCAAGACAATATCGGGGCTATGAAACATGTTCTCGGTGAGAAATGTCTTGGGTGCGTTCCACGCGTTCGGGGATGCATGTGGGGCGAACCTAGTACGAGTCGTTGTCGTTGATACTATTGTAAAGGGCACGTGACAATGGGAGTGCACCCTGTGCGTTGCAGCCCGCCATGACCCTTCCCGCATCACTCCACCTTCAGCCAAGTAATCACGTCACTGCACTGAGATATGGTGAAACCCTAGACGTGCGTTGCATCAAGTTGGACCAAAATATACACCCATGCAACAAATATAACCGAGTTTGCGTGCCAGCCCCGATGTAAGGTTTATCGAGTGCTCCTAACCGCCTAACTACCTAACTAGAGAATCACGCCGGCTTGTAACACAAAACAGCATGGCCGATAGCGTGATTTCAATCTGGAATAGAAACATTGTACCTCGCTGATACGTACAAGTACTCGGTGGCAGAAATAAACTTAGGCCACTAGGGCCCATGCTGTGGGCTTGCGCGCCTTCTAAACAAAGCACATCTGTGTTCGAAGATTATGCAGCTGACACTCGAATGGCTTCCCTTGACAAAGAACCACTGTTGCACCACCCGAGCATGGTGCTACTTGATGACAACAAAGATTTGTTAACGAGCCCGTCTTTATCCACTATCCAGTTGTCGCCTCTCCATTCTTTGCATGAGAACAATCGTCTTGAAACCTGTGACAGGATGTGATCGGCGTGTTGGTTTTACAAGAGATACGCTCTCCCTAACAGCAAGAAACAAACATCTCTGTCAGTCCCCGTCTTTTGCAAACCCTTCCTGACAAGTACAACACGGTTGCGATTGCGCCCACTTTTGAAGTTTTTCTTGTGTTCGCAGTGTAACAAGACACATTCCAGAGACAAGCAGTTACTCTGTAAAGGCCCGCTCCACCTCATCAGATTTCAAGATGCGAAGCTCTCTAAGAATATCCCCAGCGCCTTTTAAACCTTCTTTCTTGTCGATTCCACCATCGCCCTTTTCACCACGTCCACCCTTCACACCCACAGTACCATTCCAACAGTCAGTTCAGGAAGAGACCCAGCAAAATTCAAAAACGGGCACAAAGTCCACGGCAGATTTACCACCGACTCCCTTACCTTGGACGTGGACATGTCACCAGTGTCATTGTAGCTATCGCTTGAATGTCACAAGGCGCTGCCTACAAGACGGACATTATTATTGTAGCGGCACAACCACTGTAAGGGCATGGCGACAATCAAACTATGTACGACGTACAAAAAAACATGGTGCCTGCAACAGCGAATTTGACTATTCTGGCTGGAAGAACTGGAGCAGATGGCGAAGAGACGGTCCCAGGAACAAAGCTGCTCTGAACACTGGCTCGCCCACTAGCACAAAAGATGGAGATATTCCGGCAAAGAAAAAAGACTGCTGGAATACGTGTGACTATCCATCCGAGTGCAAATGGGGAAACAAATTCGGCATACATACGCCTGTAGAAAGCGGTTTCCCGGTTGTCGAAGATGATGCCAAACCAGCACTCAATTCTCATGCCAATACGACCTCAAAAGGCACCCCCACGACTGAAAACTACGAGGATGCCAAGACGAGGAAGAACGGAACTATGAATCTTTGGACTGCTTTGGTGGCGAGCGTAGAGAGGAGGAAGAACGGTAGTGGGCGTACTGCTTCACCACTCTCTGTTGTCACACAAGGAGAGATGGCAAGAAAAAGAGCTGGCAAGATCGCAGCATCACCCCAAGAAGACAGAGGCAATGTAATCATGGCCGCCACCGATCTATCGGTTTGGGGTGCCGCAAGTGACTCAGCTCTATCTGATAGCTCTGATTCCTCAACCGCCGGAGGCTCTCTCAAGCCCTTGCTGAGTAGGAGGAGGTATCGTCGCACGGCCTCTTCCCCCAAGACACGCGCTAACAGCGATGCTAAGCGTGTGAAAGTGACCTACACATCAACATCCGACACACATGGTATTTTGGGCGATTTGGGGGTATTGGATAGCGATTTTGCGCCGTTGACAAGAGTGCAGAGTAGATATAGTGGGTATCAGACCTGCTACGTATGAGGACGCTCATATTCTGTTTGATCATACTGTTATAATCTCCTAGATAGCTTTAGAAAGTTCAATGTTAATGTAATATAGTACCACCCCCCAGTCTACAAAGCGGGAGCCAAAATCAACTCCGCAGCGTGATATCTGCGGCTAAAAGTGGACTTGTGCCCGCATGCCTGCCGACGAGGTGATGCAGGGATCCGTTAGCGCATGGACCATGTGCATTTACGGAGTCCTGATCCCTCTGAGCCGCGGTCCCTGTCACACCTCTTTCAGCGCGCCGAGCCTATTATTCGAGGCACATTGCGAATATGGTGCTCTCGTTCATCCTCATACAGAACCGGCAGTATGTTTGCGTCGTCTTACCCGATGTCTGTTTTGGTGCTAACAGGCGGAACTGCATAGGGGAAAGACACGGCTAGCCAAGTGGTATGCGCCGTATAGTGTAAGTTGCATTACAAAGCAAGTAGGGAAGAGAAGGCATTTGCTAACAAACTCATAGGATGATGAGAAAGTCAAGCTGAAAGGCGAGGTATGCAACAATTCCACGATCGACCCTGTAGTCTTGCACTTCCCCTTCGACCGCTTCTTGATAAGCCGCCCATCTTGCCCGACTCCTCGAATACCGATCGCACATACAACAGACTTTTGAAGTCGCTCACAACTATGGCAGGTTCATCGCCTCATTGCACCGCGAGATCAAAAACACCAGTCCAACTTTGTCGAGTTCCGCAACATGTCCAAGATCGTGTACCGTCGATATGCCGGCCTCTTCTTCTGCGCGTGTGTTGATACAAATGATAACGAGCTGGCATACCTCGAGGCTATACATTTCTTCGTCGAGGTGCTAGATGCCTTCTTTGGGAATGTGTGTGAACTGGACTTGGTATTCAACTTTTATAAGGTACGTGGGTATAATAAGCTACGGAGGGATGATGTTGGGAAGCATCGTTCAAGGGCAATTAGGCAATGTCATTGGGTGGGCGAAAGTCAAACGACTGACAATGGTTATAGGTCTATGCGATCCTTGACGAGGTCTTCCTTGCGGGAGAGATTGAAGAGACGAGTAAACAGGTCGTATTGACGCGGCTGGCGCATCTCGATAAGCTGGAATAAAGGACAATATATGAAGAATTCGGCATATCTTTTTCTTCGCTTGAACCGGAATTATAACGGTTATCAGAGCTGGGGTAGTGGAAACTCAGGCAGGATCACGAAGAAGAGTGGTAGTAGCTGTGGATGCCGAGGGTCCATAGCCATGGTGCAAGAAGACTATACGCCTGGTCTGGCTCCCGCGGATAATGAAGCGTGACGCAATCGCATGGGACGATGCTTTTTGGCAAACCTAAATGCGTGGTGGCTTGAGGGTTCCCGCATACCCGTAAAATACTACCACGTCATTCGATTGGAGCACTAGGTATCACTTCTCCTCCGGTAATTAATTAAAATCGTCTGCATGGGTAACACGCGACTGTCAGGTTGTACCTTGGTCTTGCATGTGAGGAAGCGCGCACGGACGTAATTGTATGGAAAGCATAGGGCCAGAAAATAGACAGATCATCAATCTTGATTCCCCATATCTGTCCCTTCGTCCGCACCGAATTCCTAGAGAATGCTCGCCCCGTGATATATCGCCAATAGTGCTCTGTGTCCTGTCGCCACCCGGTCACACGCTTAATCCGCCTCGAACCATCTCGTTTGTCGATTCGAGCGTAGCATCCCCGCGCTATCGCGACCATGTCCGGATACCCTATGCATCAGGCTCCTGGCGCGAGCTATCCCAACCCGAACGGTGCGGACATGCAAGATGAACAGAACAAATGGCGACCGCCAGTTGCGGCGGGCCCTCCTGGCTACTCCCAGGCCGGAAGCCCAGCGATTCCTCAAGCACCGAGTCCATACGCAGGCGCGCCCGCGCAGTACGGCACACCAGTACAGCAGGAGTCATATTTCCCACACCAGCAGGCACCGCAGGCCTATCCGCAATACCAGGGCGACGAAGATGTCAACAACTTGGTGGGACAGATGGACGCAGTCGGGTTAGGCGGGGAGCAAGTGGCACAGCCAAAGCATAAGAAGAAGAACAGGCATGCATACCACAATATCGAGGGCCCTGGAGGAAGCCAACAGGCTTTCAATGGCATGTCTCCTAGCGGAACACCCGCACAGTTCAATAATCAGAACTCGCCTCAAGTTGGTGGAGCTCAATGGATGGAACCTCAGGTCACCCCCGCTATGAGCCAGTTTCCCGCACCAGTGAACCCAGTGTTCAGTCCTGGCGCTCAGGCATCTCCCATGCAGTATGCTGCGAGGACAGCCGCACCGCCACATCAACCAGGTGGAGCAGCTGTAGGATCGGCACAGGGACGTGTGGACCCCGAACAGATACCCAGTGTACCGAAGTCGCGAGATGCGCCCGCCAAATACTACCTGGAGCATGTATATCCCACAATGGAGCACCACCTACCTCCTCCGGCGACTGTTCCATTTGTGTCTTTTGACCAGGGTAATTCTTCGCCAAAGTACGCACGCTTAACTATGAACAGTATCCCACTCACTGCACAGGCACTTGCTGCGACTTCTTTACCACTGGGTATGATCTTGCAACCACTGGCTGCTCAGCAGGAAGGTGAACAGCCAATTCCGGTACTAGACTTTGGCGAGACGGGACCACCAAGATGCACAAGGTGTCGAGCTTACATGAATCCGTTTGTGCAGTTCAAATCTGGTGGTAACAAATTTGTGTGCAATCTTTGCAGCTATCCCAACGATGTCCCTGGAGAGTACTTTTCACCTACAGATATGGCTGGTGTACGGATAGACCGGTTGCAACGACCTGAACTTACCCTCGGTACGGTCGACTTCATGGTGCCAAAGGAATATTGGTCCAAGGAGCCTGTCGGTTTACGATGGCTATTCTTGATTGATGTCACTTCTGAGGCTGTGAACCGCGGCTTCTTGTATGGTTTCTGCGAGGGGATTTTGAGCGCTCTGTATGGTGAATCAAGAGGCGAGACAGAAGGGACAGAAGCCACGAGCCGGATACCGAAGGGCGCGAAGGTCGGCATCGTGACCTTTGACAAGGAGATGCACTTTTACAATCTCAGCCCCAACTTGACTAGCGCTCAGATGTTGGTCATGTCAGATCTTGAGGACCCCTTTCTGCCATTCAGCGAAGGCTTGTTCGTCGATCCTGTCGAGTCAAAGGGCGTCATCACCTCGCTTCTCACGAATTTACCAAATATGTTCGCTGAAGTCCATCATCCTGAACCGGCTCTCCTTCCCACTTTGAACTCTGCACTACAGGCACTTTCAGCAACGGGCGGAAAGATAGTGTGTTCTTTGGCCGCATTGCCTACATGGGGTCCTGGCCGACTTGTACTTCGCGAAGATGGCAACCAGCTCAACACCGACGCTGAGAAGAAGCTATTTCAAACCGAGCACCCTGGGTTCAAAAAGCTTGCCGAGAAGATGGTACAGAATGGTATTGGCGTCGACTTTTTCCTTGCTGCGCCCAGTGGAGGATACTTGGACATTGCAACAATAGGTGTGTGATACCATTATCAGCTCGTAACTACCACTAATTATCATGGATAGGTCATGTATCTGCTGCAACAGGCGGAGAGGTCTTCTATTATCCAAACTTCCATTCTCCAAGAGATCTGCTCAGACTTTCCAAAGAGGTCCAGCACACGGTCACGCGAGAAACCGGATATCAAGCGCTGATGAAGGTTCGATGCTCGACTGGGTTGCAGGTCTCTGCCTACCACGGCAACTTCTACCACCACACATTCGGAGCCGACTTGGAGTTTGGAGTCATTGATCAAGACAAGGCTATTGGTGTGATGTTTAGCTATGATGGCAAGCTAGATCCCAAGCTCGATGCGCACTTCCAGAGTGCACTCCTATACACAGCTGCAAACGGTGAGCGCCGAGTAAGGTGTAGCAACATCGTAGCCAGTGTTAGTGCAAACACTGGTGAGTGTATGAAGTTTGTCGACCAGGATGCAGTGGTGAATATCATTGCCAAGGAAGCTGCTGCTCGTATGACTGAGAAGAACCTGAAGGAGATTAGGGGAGCTCTGACGGAGAAGACGGTCGACATTCTTTCTGGTTACAGGAAGAACTTCTCAGGCAACAACCCTCCCGGCCAACTCGTACTACCGGAGAACCTTAAGGAATTCAGCATGTACATTCTTGGTTTGATCAAATCACGCGCTTTCAAGGGCGGTAAGGAGCCCACGGACAGGAGGGTTCATGACATGCGGATGCTCAAGTCCATGGGACCTCTGGAGCTGTCATTGTATCTTTACCCAAGAATCATCGCAATTCACAACCTCGATGCCGGTGATGGATTCGCGAACGAAAAGGGTCATCTGGTCATGCCTGAGTGCACACGAGCATCCTTCTCCAAGTTCGAGGAAGGTGGTGCGTACATTGTTGACAACGGTCAAGTATGTCTGCTGTGGCTGCACTCACAAGTCTCACCCAACTTGCTTGAAGACCTCTTTGGCGAGGGAAACAATAGCCTTAAAGTACTGGATCCATTCCAGTCTTCACTCCCAATTCTCGAAACTCATCTCAACGCGCAAGTACGAAACATCCTGCAGTACCTAGCCACCACGCGCGGCTCCAAAGCTCTTACGATTCAGCTTGCGCGACAAGGTCTCGACGGCTCAGAGTACGAATTCGCAAGGTTGCTTTACGAGGACCGGAACAATGAGGCGCAAAGCTATGTAGACTGGCTTGTGCATGTTCACAGGCATATCCAGTTAGAGGTACTTTGATCTTGCGGTAACTTTGCTGGCCAGTTCCGCTAACTCTTGTACAGCTTGCAGGACAGCGACCCAAGAAGGATGATCTAGCCGATGTAGGATCGACTTTTGTCGGGTTGCGAACACCGTACTGGGGTTAAAAGTGTTGCTGGGCGTCGATGAGTGTGTATTGCATAGCGAAGGTGGGAGCGTGGCGCATTCGGTTGTTGCGAGATAGGAATATGTAATTTGGCAAAATCTTCATTACGATTCTTTCATACCACCCATTGCTAGGTTATGTGTTGTTCTTCCTTTGATGTTCGCTGTGCTGTCCAAAGACCCGTCAACACGTGACCACCGGAGAAACTAGTACACCGTCGTTAGCGCCATCTCGCTTAGGATCTTCCGCCCACTGGACCAAAACAGCCTCAGCGATCGAACTTTCAGTCTCTCGCAACTAACCAAACAGCGACAGTCAACATGCCTACCCGACTGACCAAGACTCGCAAGCACCGCGGCCGTATGTTGCACTATACTGCTCCGTCCAAGCGACTCAATTGCCGACCGCATACTTCTTTCCGGCGCTCGATCGATGCGATTGCGCTGAAGTCGTCGCCTCGAGAAAGAATAGAGGAAGGAAAACGAGTCGCTGGGATGGGACAGGAATATCGATGGAGGACCGAAGGCTAACTCATGTTCAGATGTCTCCGCTGGTCACGGACGTGTTGGAAAGCACAGGAAGCATCCCGGTGGTCGTGGTATGGCCGTAAGTTTTGGCATGTCCTATGGGATCATACAATGTCACTAACAAGACGTCTAGGGTGGTCAACACCACCACCGCACCAACATTGACAAGTACCACCCCGGTTACTTCGGAAAGGTCGGTATGCGTTACTTCCACAAGATGCAGAACCTTTTCTGGAAGCCCGTAATCAGTAAGCTGAGGCCCTGTCGCATACACACCTTCAATATCTAACCTGTCGCAGACCTGGACAAGCTCTGGTCGCTCATCCCCGCTGAGAAGCGTGACGAGTACCTCGCCAACAAGGGCGGAAACGCTCCCGTCCTCAACCTCCTCGACTACGGCTACTCCAAGGTTCTCGGCAAGGGCCGTCTCCCTGCCGTCCCCATTGTCGTCCGCGCCCGCTACGTCAGCGCCGAGGCTGAGAAGAAGATCAAGGAGGCTGGTGGTGTCGTCCAGCTCGTCGCATAAGCAGTTACAGCATGATGTACATGATATGGCGTCTCGGATCACACAAAAGGATAGGGTCTTAAGGGTCCACAGTGCCTACGGGCCTGTGTAGACTCGTGTTCAGCGTGGTGGCTGAGGAATGTTTCATAGAAAATATGACCATTCCTGAATCAACCTTGGATACCCAGCAGCCCCACGTGGGTGGGCTGTGAGTGTTTGTACGTACCCTGGGCATGTGCCGTGAGTTTCTTTGCGTGAAGTGATGCTGTAATGTTGAGCCGAAGTGATGTCCGTTGATACTAACTCTGAAGATTTTGCCATTTCGCAGTCTCCTTAGAGGCTTTGCTACGAGCAACGTACATTGTGTCTGTACGAGTTTTGCTACTATAAACTTTATGCTGCATTAACCACAACATTCGTATATGGCTTTCATTTTTGAAATGTGCTTTTAATTTTGGTATCTGCCTTGAACTCCCTACAGGACATGACTGCGCTATGCTCATCGCTTCATTACATTACAAACATTATCTATAATAAAAAAAAAAGAACATTTCTCAAGGCTTGCGCCCACACTTCCTCTTCTACTCGTTTCTCATCCCTTGCCTCCTTTTTACGCCGAAATAAACCGAGTGTTGTTTACATACTCTTCTCGCAACCGCTGTCTGTATCGTTATGTCCCTTGCTTGATATATGGAGACAGGATATCAATCCGTCATGTATCCCGACTCTCCTTCTTTCTGCTTCGTAGATCGAAATGCATGAAACTCACTCATGTACCTCCGGCGCGCGATAACTCCTCGGCAACGTCGCAGTACTCGACTGGGAGCGCAGTTCATTCCGCGTACCATCGTCATCCTGACTTTCCCTCCTGACCCTAAAATGCCGCTCCAACGCCCCTCTAACACTACTTCCTGGCGAATCGGCTACTGTGAAGCCGCCGGGGAGTTCTGGTGTCGTTGTTGCGCTTTGGGTTTTGGTTGCTGGTCGTGGTACGATAGGTGCTGTAGTGCTCGTAGCAGGAGCGGTGGATGTGGAAGGAGGAGGGGGGTTGGAGGTAAAAGTCACGCTCCCCCTCCTGTCCCGATCAATATCCAACATCAGATTTCGAATCTCCTGCGCTGTTTCGGAGCGTAGGCGTAGGTCTTCAAGGCGGGTTGTGCGTAGGCGGTCGCTGAGGCTTGAGGGGGAGGAGCCTGAGGAGGCGGAGCGGCGTTGGTGGGGAGAGGGTTGGGGTGCGGGTTGTGAGGACGATCGGGTTTTTGGGATTGAGAGTAGGGTAGGGGTTTGGGGTGCAGAGGGTGGGTGAAGAGCGGTGGCGGTAGCGATGGGGGTTGTGGGTGTGGATGTAGATAGGAGAGGTGGAGGTGGAGTTATTGGAGATGCTGGAGGGGTAGGTTCTGGTGTATGATGTGGTTTGTTTGTGATTTGAACTGGGAGATTGTCTGTGGGTTGGTTGTTTTCGTTCGTCGTGTCTTCGTTTTTGGGTTCTGGGATAGTCGTGTCGGGCGTTTGGTCTCTGTTCCGTGTCTGTGTCCTGGTATCGTGCTCCCTCGTTTCTTCCTCTGCTGTTATTCCTGCGTCTTGAACTTCTCCGCGCCCTTGCCGTAACTGTTCCTTTGACCTCTTCCAAATCGTCTGGGGATTCCGCATTTTCCTTGCGAGATATGCCACACCGAACTTCTTCGGCACGGGAGCCACATCGGGGGGCTGAATCTCATTCTCGACTGCTCTAGCAGGAAACTCTGGTGTAAATGTTTCCGGCCGGCAACCGAATGTATCTCGAAGCCTATCAGCGCCACTTCTCTTTCTCCCTCTTGCATCGCCTCCAGCTTCGTGTCGTACTGCACTAGAAAAACTCTCCTCGCTCCTGACTGACCTCACGGCCCTACTCGTCGCTTCTGACATCCGACCCATGGTGCCCTGCGCCCGCCTTCTCTCTCCGGGATTCAAGCTACTAATAAACGCGCTCTCGAAGCCTGACGTGGCTGTTTCCCCATGCGGATGCGCCAGCGAATCCAGTAAGCCCTTGCGCACAGGTGAAAAAGAAAGCGAACTTGGCTGGACCGCCGTACTGCGCTTCGCCACCAAAGAAGAATTCCTCAAAGCCGAGCGCGACGAGCCAGAGTGGTAGCAAGATAACGTGTCCCAGTAGCTTCGTCTCTGGAGTGCATCAAGGCCGTGAAAAGGGTGGTTGGGCGGAAACTCTACATTATCGTCATTGCGTCCGGGAATGCCATCGTCGTCATTATTTTCGCTCTCGCTTTCCTTCTCTTCAGCAAAGTTCTCGTGACGGCGCGGTTGGTCCCGCCTCGCGCTCCGGCTGCGGTTCCGGGACGATGCCGACGCAGACGACGGGCAAGAACAAGAAACTAATGCGGGCGACACACGATGCTGATTCGTATGCAGAGGCGCTACTGTAGGCGAGATGGTGTGGTCAGAGGGCCATACGGAGAATTTTGAATGCACGGTCGAGGGCGCGGGCGTGACGGGGCGACGGGATGATGGTGGGCATGTGGCAGGAGGTTGGGTGAGGGAGGTTGGTGTGCAGGAGGGGTAAGGTTCCGAAGAGCATTGATTGTTTGTGATATTGACATCGTTGATAGTATTGACTTCGGGGTTACTGCGGAGGAGAGCGGCTGTCGAGTGCGCGTGGTTGGAGAATAGATCGTCGACTTCCGAGTCGGGATTGGACGATGATGCTGATACTTTGACTTGCTCGTCGCTAGTACAGTGGTGTGATGAAAACGTCATCCCTTCACCCCCATACTGGGTATCTGCGAAACTTCTCAGCACATCGAGAAGCATTTGCTCTTGCTCTTTGCCAACCTGAATTTCTTGCGATTAGCATGCGCTTTCAGTACAGCAATTGTTTTCATCTCTGTCCATTAACTCGCGATCGTGCACAAGCGAACTCACAATAGTAGCAAAACGGTCCCCGCGCAAATACATTTCCTGTACCCCCTCTAGTCTCCTCTTTCTCATCTCCCTACTATTCAGACTGTGCCATCCTACATAGCTCTCTGTATCCTTCTCTTCCGCTCCCTTTCCGCGTCTCAGAGGCTCCATGCTATCAGTTCTTTCGTAAACCTCATTCAACTCAAGCTCCAATTCCCTCTCCTCCCGTTCGTTGTTGACATCTTCTCTACTATCACTCTGTGCATAATGCGTAACGAGCGATGCAGCAAGTTTCTGTCGTGCTGACTCGCCCCGCCAGCCTAGGCCGCCTCGTTCCATACTGCGCGCTATTCTGCGTTTGAGTGTGTTGCTATTACATCGGATGACAGCGACACGGTCGCTAACGCGGACATATGCCGAACTCCGTTCAGTAGACATTGTTGAGCAGGGTACAAGTCTTGAGGGTTTAGCATTGCGGTTATACTGACAATTTCGAGAGATGGGATTGGGATGTGTAAGAGCTGTTGTGTTGACATGTGGGTTTATGATTCAAGTCTGGGTCCAAAGACAGGGTATCGATGAAATTGCGTGGCGAATGCTTCGTGATTACATCACCTATTTCATACCCTTACAGCTAGGCTTCGATCTGAAGATTGCTTTGTCGCAGGTGTCATTATCGGGGGCTGACCATTAGGCATCAATCATGCAGTTGTGTTGAAATTAGGTGTTAATTCGGTGGAACTTGAAGCATTGACGATGCCAGGTACCGGATTACAGCAGCCGGCAATCAAGTGCAGACAGTAAAAATATGTAGACAATACGCCACAATAACAGGGACGAGTTATATTAGGGTATCCACCAGACTATCAAGCCTTTCCATCCAGCCCTAGCAACTCCTGTAACACTATCTTTGCTTTTCCAGGCTCAACGCCACCATCTGGGGCTCGCGCCACCATCTGTCCAACAAACCACATAGTCTTCTTTACCTGGCCCTTTTCGGTGATGTCCTTGACCATTTTGGGATTTTCTTCCAATAGTGTCTTTGCCAGGTTGACATACTCTTCTTGGCTCAGGGGCTGTAAGAGTAGGTTTTCTTGGTGGACAATGTCCTGAATGCTACGTGCATCTCCCTCGAACTTGATCGCAAGTAGACGCTTCGCTGACGGTGATGTAACCTCTTTGCGACGCACAAATGAGATCACTTCGGCGAGATCTCTGGCTGAAACGTGGCTAGCATCCCATGGTTCGTCTTTGAATAGAGAGCCAAGCTCCATAAGCACCCTAAGTATGACTTAGCCTTATTCCACAAAAGAATCTATACATTATACATACCAGTTCCCTGCAATCTTTCCAAGGGTTTGTAACGAAGCACTGTCCTGTTGCTCTTCGGCTAGGCGCACCGATTCGGTAACGACATCCATGTAGTACTCCAGACGTTCTCCATCATCAAATGAAAGAAGAGTGATAGCATCTTTGGTAGTTAGGCCGTAATCGTGTACCAGAACATCTACGTTGACATCGGGAAGTTTTGGCAGGGTGTTCTTCAGGTGTTCGACCAGATCCTAAAGACAGTCAGCCGTGGTCTTGAGATCCAGATCAACACATGACTTACCTCTCCTATAATCACAGGCGCAATATCAGGGTCCGGCATGTACCGGTAATCAATCTCACCCTCTTTGCCTCTCAATCGTTTCGTGGTCTTACTTCCAAGAGTCCACCCACGGGTCTCGCCCTCAACAGTACCTCCACTCTCAAGCAAATCAATCTGCCGGTCACGCTCTGCAATGATGGCATCCTCGACAGCCTTGACACTTGCCAAGTTCTTGATTTCAGTCCGTTGACCCAGGCCAGTGATACCAGAGTATGAGTGACTGGATTCAGATGAGTCCGCATGGCGCTGGCGAACAGAAACGTTGACATCAGCGCGCAGACCGCCTAGCTCCATGCCAGTAGTACAAGAGTTGACAGCTTTGAGTATATTTTGGATCTTTCGGACAACGACGGCAGCTACCACAGGATCATGAATTTCAGGGAGCGTGATGATCTCAATTAGTGGATGTGAGACGCGGTTGAAGTCCAGCAGATGGGTAGAGGGCGGTTGCTGCACGGTCTTTGCGGTGTCCTGCTCCATTTGTATCTGCTTGATGCCGATATCGAAAGGTTCTGGAAGTGGCGCCGCGCCGGCAGGAAAGTCGTGAGGGTAGAGTGTGACTTTACCATTTTTCGCAAAGGGTTCGTAGTACTGGGTGATTTGATATCCGGATGGTTGATCTTGATAGAAGTAGTGTTTACGGTCAAAGCTGCTCTTAGGCTGTATCTCGCATTGAAAAGCTATAGCGGCGCGCAAGGCAGGAAGGAGAGTCTCCTTTTGGAAATGAGGCTGGGTTCCAGGAAATGCGACATCAAATAGGGAAACATGTGTATTCGGGGGTTCGCTGACAGAAGTGGCAGCGCCAGAGAAAAGTTTCCGCGCTGTGTTGAGTTCGGCATGCACCTCGATACCAACAGTCAGTTCCCACTTTTCCAAACGCGCATCTTTAGACTTCTTGGAGGAGCCTGCAGAATATCCCTTTTCCTTCTTCTTCTGCTGCTTTGCGGCGTCTTTCAAGAGCTTGCGGAAAGAAGTTCCATCTTGAGACGATGGAGGTGATTGGGTTTCAGTTTGGATAGATCGTGTCGTGAACGCAGTTGGACGGTGCACAGCGTCCAATGGAAGAGTTCTAGCCAGGTGTAGACATGGTCGGCACACATATGCCTGTTTCGATACTGCAGCGAGACTGTTACGAGTACTGCGAGCAAACATGATGTGAAGTCTGATGAACTGCAGTTCTGACGCCTTGCACAGATGCGGGCGGTCCGTGCTCACTTCCGAGAGACAACATCAACCACCGATTGCCTGAACATCAGCAAACTGGGTCTCTGCCAACGCTGAAATCTCTCGCGTCATATAACGATTCCAAAGTGATCTCATCTTCGGCTCGAAGATGTAAAGAACCGTATTGGAGTGCGGATGTATTCGATGGTGTCATGTAGTACGCGGCGTTTGACGTGTGGAAAACTGTGTAAGACACTGTCTCAACGGCGGGTATCCTTGGTCGATATATCAGGCCGGTGAATGCTGGAGCCACCGGCGGTTTCTATGCAGATCGGCCTTTCTGTTGATCTCCTTCTGAATGCTGGTTGCCCAATGCTTCAAGCGGTTACGGACCCTTTCCCACGCCTCCGGTTCTTTGAATCTTTCCGACGGGTGTTTGAAATCTCCGGGATGTATATACACTCCCGGGCACTGAGTGAAGTCCGATTCTGATTGGTAATTCGTGTTGGGAGAAAATCGAACACTACGACCACTGCGGACATTCGCCATGCGAGCAGTCGTTCAAGAGATCTTGCTGTCGGGCTTGCCACAACCCAACTAAGTTCTAGGAACGAAGTCAAATGCGGCAATATCACGCACCAATGGTGGTTCCAATCGTGTGACTCGAATTAGAATAGGTACGTGCTCAGACTCGGTCATGGATAAGCAACTGTGTCTAGCAAAGCCGAAGTCTGTTCTTGAGCTCTCTCATTCTCATGCGCAATATGCTCTGCTGTACCTTCCGATCAGCCTTCTTTTTGGCCCTGAGTATGGCGCGCGCTTCCTTCTGTTTCCTTTGTTTCTCGATAGCTCTTCTTCGCTCGCCAGGTTCTCGTGGGTCCTTTGGTCTTGCCTTGTAGTACTGGCGTGCACCTGGGGCTGGGGCCGGGATGATGCAACTCGTTACAGCACCAGTCACACCGGCAGCACTGTTCATCAAAAATTTTGGACTCCCGAGGTCTCTTCAATGAAACTCAGAGCCTCCCCTCTTTAAAGCTCCTTAGTCTGTGAGCAAGTCTCTCTCGCTCTAGGAAAAGTTCAGCACGAGCGCGAGATACACGCCAGGTCCTTTTTTGCTTCTTAACTTGTGCCTGCTCAAACTTTCGAAGACGCTGACGGGCGATGTGCAATCGCTCTGTTGCTGAAAGGGTTCGTCCTGAATATGAGTGTGTTCTAGGGTTGTGCCCAGCGTGAAAAATGGTCTTGCGATTGGCGATGGATCGTGGGAGAGGAAAGAGTGGTTTCCTGAGCACTTTGGGTTTGGTTTGTCGAGATTCGGAGCCTCGAGTGTTAAACAGTGAATCAAGCGGCATGTAACTAAGAATCGCTATAGTGCATAGGTAGTTGGCTCAGTTAAGGGGCTGAGTATCCCTCGAGTCGATCACCTGAGCGGCAGGAGGTAGTGCGAAAAGCCCGTTGCGTGCGGATGATGCTGATGGAGCAATAACGTTCAGGCTGGGTTGCGAGTCAGAACATTATAAGTCACGTATACTGTACTTAGTATGGGCTCAGTACCTATTATGGATCTGTTGTTCAATAGCTGTCCGTTTCACTGGGACAAATCGATGTGTATGAATGATGACACTGAGGTATGTTGAGATGTAAATGTGGGAGCTGAGGTATGCAATAGTAGGTATACCGGATGGTGAAGGGGTGGTAGCTCATCGTGCTTGCCGCACCTGCTCACGTCAAGTGTCAGATGGCGACAAAACATTACGGGAACTACAGTTGGCTCACAACGAGTCTTTGAGAAGGAGCCATTCACTGACGAAAGAATCTAAAAGGAAACAATGTGTGTAACAAACAGCAATCTTTGCAAAAGATGATTTTAACAAACGAATATCTGAGTCAGCCGCCCAAAGAAGACGTACTTGAGAAAGCCTGTTAGAATCATGTGCATCAAACTAAAACAATCCGTATATTGACCAGTATCTTGAATTCTATATGAATCACAAACTCCTTGACACCAATTTATCACAAGTTCCACGCCACCATATATCGATCACCCTCCTTGCACTCCAATGATTCTCCCTTCTAGAAGACAAACTTTCGATCGCCCATGATATCCCACAGCTCCTCCACCACAGCCTTCTGCTCCTCAGGCTTCGCATGGCGAACAGCAAAGTAGACACGACCCTCAAGAGACGGATCCCAGTCGCCCGGGTTAGCGCTAGCCACAATGCCACCAGCCTCCTCCAGGATGATCCAGCCAGCACAGACATCCCAGATCCAGACACCACCTTCCCAAAAGACATCGATGGTGCCTTGTGCGACGTAGCAGAAATCCAAGGCTGCGGAGCCGTTGGAGCGGACGGACTTGCACATGGCTCCGCCTTCCACCTTGGAGGTGAGAAGCTTGTTGTGTACGGAGGTCCGGAGGGCCCAGTTTTCACCGGAACGCTGGTTTCCCCATTCGATTGCGACGAGACAGGAGTTCAAGGATGGCATTGGCGGAGGTACGGGCTGGATCGGAAGCTTGAGATCGATTCCGAGGAGCGCATTCGTGAGGTAGGCGCCCTGACCTTTGACCGCGTGGTAGAGGTCGCCTCGGAAAGGGTTGTATACAACGCCGATAATAGGTTTCTTCTCAAGAGTCAGCGCGAGAGAGATAGCACAGTTGGGCACGCCCTTGGAGAAGTTCAAGGTTCCATCGATTGGATCACAGACGAACGTAGGGGTGTCAGCAAGCTTGGTGCCATGCTTGAATGTCTCCTCTCCAAGGAATCCGAAGGCCGGGTATTCTTTGCGTAGGCGGGATTCCACCGTGTCTTCGATCTGCTTGTCGAACTCGGTGACTAGGTCGGAGGTGTTGTTCTTGTACTGTGCTGCTATAAGGACTGAGTGCTCGGCGGCCACCATGATTTTGCCACAATCAATGGCAATGTCCACAAGTAGATCGTGGATCTTGTTGAGATGGTCTTCAGTCAAACCATGCTTGGATAGCGTAAGCTTGAAGTCTTGGGAGTTCATGGAGGCCATCTTCGGGATCGTGGTACTGTGCGGTGTGGGAGTACTGATTCTGCCTGCAGGAGAAAGACGATTCGCAGTCGAGTTTGAAAACCTGCGAATATGGATATGAGTATTTGCTGGAGATAAACAACGTGGTTGAAAAGCTGTTTGAGGACTGGGTAGCAGTCTGTCTCCGTAGGAAAAACTACTACGATTTATATCCATGGTGGTGAGGGTGGTGGTGAAGCGGTGTTGTAACAACAGAGGTTGGTAGGAGGTGGTTTGTCGTGACTGTATCCTGACAATGTTGCTATCTAGGTAGATGGGAGAACTTTTGCTGTAGCATGTGAAAGCTTTGTTTAGTGTAGTACAAACAGCTAACCTCGAATTCCAACATTGTGAAGGCGGCATTGTGTCAAAGCATGATTGAAATCATCGAGCTCCTGGTTCTAGATTCGGCGCAAGGATTGGAAGTCATGGTCGAGGAACACCTGTTTGCTGGGGAGATTTAGTAAAAAGCACTGCTCTGTTGTTGGGCGATGGCGTGCCAAAGCGTATCTCGAGGACAAAACGGGCCGGCTTATGCTCTCACCTCGGCTCAACGGCTCTGATAGGACACGGCAAGTGCCACCACAACCACCTCGAAGCAACAACACTAGCTGTTTACTACACACCATACGGTGAGATATCTTGCAAAGTGGGATGGAGTTTCTACAAATACTTGCAAAGGCCAGGAGTATGTCTCGAATCGCGCTATAGTAATGTTACTTGCACCTCTCTGAGCAGGAGGTAGACTGGGTGAGATGGTTGTCGAGCCAATGAAAAGTAACATGTTAAATTTAGGTCGTTGAGGGTATCACTACGCTAAAGTTGTGGTCTCTTAGTTCATCTTAATTACACTTCCCTCTCTTCGGCCCTTGGCCATGGTCCGCATTATGAACCACATCTTCGTGCTGCACTGCTGCATTCACTCCACAAATGTGCATGTTTCCATGAGGACGCATAGAATGAGATCTACCCCAGGGTTTCCCTCGAGTTTCATCGTCTTGTCTATAGCGAAGAATTCGCTTTCCATTGGAATGCAAAACAAAAACAGAATGCAGGTATGGACAGGGATGTACTTGGAACAAGAGACCAAGAGAGTCAACTAACCTTTGAGGCTACTTGACGCAAGGTCGATGACAGGATTGCGTGCGGCAATCGCGGTTGCCGGCTTGATCCGATTGAGCATCTGGTACGAAAATGACATGGTACCTCAACCCAATACCCTCGGGCCGCTTGACTTGCTCTTCTTCTGAACACCGCGGGGTATGAACATGGCCGGGGATGCGACGACGGCAGGAGTACTGCTTGAGCCGGGCTTGTCCTTGTTGTCCTTGTTTTTGTTGTTCTTGTTCTTGCCCTGCTGCCTGTGCCTGTCTTCCCGCTTCGCGATGGGCTTGATCTCGGACGTGGCTCGCTTGATGAGGACCGGGTGGCTGCCAATGTACTTGCCCTGCATTTCCTTTGCGGCTCGGAAATAATCGTCGGTGTCGGCAAAGCTGACGAAGCCATAACTCTTGCTCTTTGTCGACTTTTTGTCTCGGACGACGCGGGCCTTTGAGAGCGAGGGGTACTTTGCGAAAGCCTTGAGGAGCGAATCATCAGTGACTTCACCAGCAAGATTTCCTATGAAAAGTCGGGGGTGCAGAGGGTTCCACTCAAGCAGAGTCTCGTCCTCCCATTGCTTTCCACCTCCCTCGCGAACTACAGTCTTGCGCTTTCCGTCAGGTCCGAGACCAGTCTCGGCCTCGTTGGCGGCAGCAGCTTCTGGGCGGGCGGCGACGCTTGGGTTGGCGCCCTTTTTTGCGTTTGCGTCGGCCGCGTTGTACGCGCTGTTCCATTCTGCAATGCGTGCCTCTTCCTCGGGGTCGTACGCGCCACCATATCCGCGGTTCACGGAAGGAGCAGCTGAGTAGGCGGAGGCAGGAGCACCCGATGCATAGGCTGGGTACGAGTAGTTGTTGTAAGCATTGCTGGTCGGGTAAGCGGGTGCTTGATATGGAGCGCTCACTGTGGCTTGCGAGTAGTTTGCGGCGGCAGCAGATGGCTGAGGGGGCGCGTGGGCTGCTACCGAGCGCGGTGTGAAGCCTGGAAACATGGTGGAATTGCTCTGGGCTCGCGCGCCTGTGCTGCTGCTATTGTTGTTAGGTCTCGACGGCGAGGTCGAGTGGGTTGCGGGCGGAGGACGGGCGGGGAGAGAGTGGTGCGGCTGCATGGCGTCTAGGCAGCAAGGTGAGCGGTGAGGGTGAGTTCAGGCTGGTGATGGCAAGGCAGTGACTCGGGTAGTGCGACGGTGATGGTGAGGGGCGTTTGTATGGTGGGAATTAATGCCGCAGAGAGGGTGTGGCACAGGCACAGGCACAGGCACAGGCAAGCAAGTGGTGAAAAAGTGGGTGGCAGGGCTGGTGGTGGGCGGCGTCGGAGATCGGCGTTTGAAGGGCGTGGGAGGGAAGGGCGGGCCGGTGCAAATTGGCAATTACGTGGGATGGCGTGTGATGGGGGCGCGGCGTGACGTTTGGTGTTGTTATTTGTTGCGTCTGCGACGGAGAAAGAACGACGCAGGCTCAGACATGGCCCGAAACCCCCGGGTCACGTGCGCGCTGGCCTATCTGCTCTACTTACCATGTACTTACATACACTACACAGTACGTGCGTACATGCTGCCTGTCAATATATGCGGCTGTGCGGCCATTCCATCGGGCCATTCAGCCTGTCCGCCATCCCATCCACACTGCCACCATCCCGCCCACTCTCCCGCCCATGGCTGTCGACGTAACTAGCGACGGACGTCCAAGCAGGCACAGCACACATCGGACAACATTTGCTTTGACCCGCTCCCCACCGGCCTTTTAGCCTGGCCATGTCGCCCTGCCACTCGCTTTCCGGTGCCCATGCCTGCCCTCTAGCGCGTCCGACCACCCCTGTACGCTGCCCCTCGTCCCGTCATGCTGTGTTAAGGCTGAGAGGTGGAGGGGCCGGCGTCATGGTGTGCAGGCAAAAACGGAGCGCCTCAAAGCAGCCGCATCTGCGCGTGTTCCCTTGTGTGTCCGCCCGTATGGTAATAGCCGCTATGTGTGTGTGTATGAGAGAGAGAGAGAGAGTTGAGAGAGCAGGTTGAGCGAGGCGTCGCATTTGCAGCCATTGGCATGGCCACTCTGCTCGCATCTGGACGGCCCCATCGGCAGGCTGCTTGCTAAGCATGAGCAGTGTTTGTTCAGCACGCAGCCAAATGGGCAGCGCAAGCAATTCCTCCGTACCAACATGCGCAATTGGCAAGAGCCGCTTACGGGGCATTTGGCCTTACCGCCGCGGCCGAAGCTATCCTCCATGACCTGTGATGCTGGGATCTGGTGGGACGTGCCACCATTGATGCAATAGGTAGCCTGCCCCGCTTGTTTCCAAAGTCTTTCCGGCGACTACATTATCTCAGAGACCCCCACCAAGCTTCTTCTTCCTTCTTCTTGACAATCACCCGCTCAAAAAGCTTCAATTGCCCTCAACTGTTGTAGCCCGGTCGCTGCAACTTTTACCCCGCCATCCCCCTCCACCCAACCACACACCTACACACCTCCCTTCACCACAAAAGCAATCATGACTGAGGCTGTCGGAGACTTCGGCCTCATCGGCCTGGCCGTGAGTATGCTCCAGCCAGGCATTGCCATGGCTCGCATCTTGGAAATCTCGACATGTGCTGATACCAGTCCTAGGTCATGGGTCAGAACTTGATCCTCAACGCGTAAGTCTTCTACCGCACTCTCTACCATATCAATCAAATACTAACATAATCTAGTGCCGACCACGGTTTCACGGTACGAGACACGTCTTGACAACTCATCGAGTCTAGAAAACTAACTTTGTCCTCAGGTCGTTGCTTTCAACAGAACGTAAGCACGATAACTACACACCCTCGCGAACTTCACTGACATCCAGCCAGCGTCGCCAAGGTCGACCGATTCCTGAACGATGGCAAGTCTTGAACTGCAATTACTTGCCAACAAAACTAACGACAAAAAACAGAGGCCAAGGGCAAGTCCATCGTCGGTGCTCACTCCATCGAGGAGTTTGTCGCCAAGCTCAAGAAGCCCCGCCGCATGATGATGCTCGTCATGGCTGGTAAGCCCGTCGACGACTTCATCGAGCTCCTCCTCAAAGGAGGTGCCGAGGAGGGCGACATCATCATCGACGGTGGTAACTCCCACTACCCCGATACCAACCGCCGCACCAACTACCTCAAGGCCAAGGGCATTCGATTCGTCGGAACTGGTGTCTCTGGAGGAGAGGAGGGTGCTCGTTATGGCCCCAGTATCATGCCTGGTGGTAACGAGGAGGCCTGGCCTTACATCAAGGTACGGAATCTATTCAAGAAATGACGAGGCATATCTGACAGCCACTTAGGATGTCCTTCAATCCATCTCCGCAAAGTCCGACGGCGAGGCCTGCTGCCAATGGGTCGGTGACGAGGGTGCCGGTCACTACGTCAAGATGGTCCACAACGGTATCGAGTACGGTGACATGCAGTTGATCTGCGAGGTGAGCCAAAACAGCGAAATAGCACAGAAATTGGAAACTGATGAAAAGCTAGGCCTATGACATCATGAAGCGCGGTCTCGGCATGTCCAACAAGGAGATGGGCGACGTTTTCGCACAATGGAACAAGGGCGTTCTCGACTCCTTCCTGATCGAGATTACCCGCGATATCATGTACAAGAACGACGACGATGGCACTGCCATTGTTGAGAAGATCCTTGACTCTGCCGGTCAAAAGGGTACCGGCAAGTGGACCGCCATCAACGCTCTCGACCTCGGTATGCCCGTCACTTTGATCGGAGAGGCTGTCTTCGCTCGTTGCCTGAGTTCCCTCAAGCAGGAGCGTGGCCGTGCTGCTGGTCTTTTGGACGGCCCCAGCCCCAGCTTCACCGGTGACCGCAAGGCTTTCATCGACAACCTCGAGCAGGCTCTTTACGCCTCCAAGATCATCTCCTACGCTCAGGGTTTCATGCTGATCCAGAACGTGAGTTGAACTGGTACCTCGGCCAGAAGAATTGGGCTAATATCATCATAGGCCGCCAAGGAGTACAAGTGGAAGCTGAACAAGCCAGAAATCGCCCTCATGTGGCGTGGTGGCTGCATCATCCGATCTGTTTTCTTGAAGGAGATCACCAAGGCGTAAGCACCAACAGGCTACAGATTTCAGCCCAGTAAACTAATCGTTTTTAGATACCGCCAAAACCCCGAACTCGAGAACCTGCTTTTCGACGACTTCTTCAGCAAGGCTATCCACAAGGCTCAGGCTGGATGGAGAGAGTGAGTGGTTTGCTTACGAAGTTGGTAGAACAAAGTGCTGACAATATCATAGCGTCGTCTCCAAGGGTGCTCTCTGGGGTATCCCAACTCCCGCTTTCAGCACCGCGCTCAGCTTCTACGACGGATACCGCACCAAGGACCTTCCCGCCAACCTTCTGCAGGCGCAGCGTGATTACTTTGGCGCACACACCTTCAGGATCAAGCCTGAGTACGCCAACGATACATACAAGCAGGGCGAGGACATCCACGTCAACTGGACCGGAAGGGGTGGAAACATCTCTGCCTCTGTAAGTTCCACGAATCAATGCATCAATCAGGCTGTAGAAACTAACGTTTTTTGTAGACATACAATGCTTAAGCGTATCGTGCAGAACTTTTGTTGCAAGAGCACACCACCTTGCATAGGGTTCACAATTAAAAAATAATCAATGTGCAGAGCAAGATAGCACAAATCAGAATGAATAATGATTCACATGTCCAATGTCTCCTGTGCCCTGATGAATGCAAGAGGTTATGCTAGCCCATGCGGTATTCCCACGTTGTTAAAGACGCTAGCCCAAAGTAGAATCGTCTAAGCATGTACCCTTGGAAATGCCACCCCGCCATGAGGCAGAGTAGTACATAACGGTATTGCATAGTCGGGACCGACTCGGTATCGTCTGGGACGATCAATTAGGACAAAGATAGAGGGAATTCGTGCAGTAGGCCGCACCCTGCGTGATTGGTGCGCCAGCAAGCGCGCCGGAGCAAGCCTTGGCGACGTGAGCGCGGAAAGTTTACCCCCCCAACACCACAACACACTGTGTCGGCTCCGAGCTTCAACAGCTCCCCACACGCCCGCGCCTCACCACCACTTGGCTGCGTGCGCGCTCTTGCTTTTTCGTTTCTTTCATTCCTTTGAATTGCATATCCACTGCTTGTATGAGTCTTTGGCGTTAGGTCTTTAGCGTGTGCACCCGGCAAGACGAAAGAGGACCCTTGGTTCGTCATGGCGGACAACAAGCGCAACAGCGTTGCGGGCAAGGTTGCGACACCGAACCTCAAGGCCGGCACCGCATCCAACAAGGACGTCATTGACGCCGATTCCAATCTGTACAAGGCCGTGGGATCGCGGTAAGCACAGCTTGCCCCCTATGAGCGTCGGACCAGAGAGATCGCGCTGTTAGGGAGTATGCTGACAAGCAGCAGCATCAAGATTACATGCGCTCCCGGCAAGAATGTCCTCGAGGGCACTCTCTTCACGGCCTGCAACATTACCCACGCCATAGCCATCAACACCGCGCCTGCCCCACCGAATCCCTCCGCCTCTGCTCTCAGTCAGCCAGGCGATTACCATATTATCCCTTTTGCACACATTGAATCTTTTGAGATTCTCGGATCCGGCGAGCGGGCGCCTGAGTCTACACCGGGCTTCAACGGAGCACTCCCTAGCATATCCAAGGTTGACCTAGCGGCACTGCAAGCCCGTGAAGATCAGACGATTCGCGAAATGAAGAAGAAGGATGCGCAGAAGGGCAAGGGCGTTAGTGCGGAGGCGCAGGAGCTATTCGATGCCATCTCAAGGACGTGAGTTGTATCCAGTGAATACATATCTACACAGAGGCTCAGACTGACATGCAAACAAACAGACTACCGACCCGCTGGGCAGACACTCAGATTGTAGTTAGCGACTCAGTTTTGATCCAATCGCCATACACACTCGATAGCATCCGAGCACCTGCCGACAAGGCGCAGGCTGAGAAGCATGTGCGCAAGATTGTCGAGCACTACTACCAGCGCAAGAAGGGAGCACAAGCAGGAGTAGCACGCGCTCCGGTTGCTGTGCCCAATGCCCCGCGAAAGGGAGGTTAGATGTACTGTAGCTTGCATGGAGTTGGCTTGCTGCCCTTTTTTGAGGTAGAGATTAGGTCAAAGGATGGGCACCATCTTTTAGACATGCAAATCGCTGCACAGAACGGTTAGCAGCTAGGGAGACATGGCTAGGTTACTAAACAAGCCACAAAGCCTAATAAGTCTTGCGCAGTAAGGAGAAAGAAAGAAGGGAAGAAATTAGTGAGGAGCGTGAGGTGTTGAGAGTATGCCGCATGTGATTGCAGTAGAGCCAACGCTACACTGTTCTCTAATATGTGAACGTGGGAGTACCCCTATTCTAAATAAATCAAAAACAAAATGTTCAAATCTCGAGGCCATTTTTGCTGCTGGTAACGTGATGTGAAGGAAGAGCACTAAGAGCTAGGGCTGATAACAGGAGAATCCTGAAGTGTCTGGCTTGTAGGTACAATACGTGACTGTCTGCACTTTAAGTGCATCAACGCCGTGAAAAGAGTCGAAATTGGGACACAGACCGTATGACTTGCACGTTCTTTCAATGCCATCTCCCAACCTATCTTCAAATCACCCCCTTTTACTCGTCCGCGACAGTGCACTTGTATACAAACCTTAGCATTGGATCAGAAACCACATGACTTATCATACCACAATGCAAAAAAAAAATAGATCCATTCACAAACCTTTCTTTTCAAACAGAGTTTAATACGTTACGTAGTTTGAATCCCCATCATACCACTTTCCCTCCCCACCCCCTCAAGACCCTTTCCCCACAACCACGACCATTCGACACAGACCCAAACCCCCTCCCTCCCTTTTTTTTATCTACTCTATTAATGTCGCCGCAACTCCGGCCCAAGACCTACGCACTCGTATACCCAACTAATCAGCCTAATTATTTTATACAAAGCTAAGCCTTCCGCTTCGCCTGTCTTTCCCCTTTCTGCCACCAAAAAGCTATTAATTTACTCGTTAGCTACCCGCATTAGTCTACTTTGAGTAAATTTTTGCAAAATTTAAGATTAGAATTTGGCTTAAGCACGTAGGGTTAGTTGCGTGGGTGATACGGGGTAGGGCCGTTTTTTTTTTAAGTCTATTTTTTCTCGGAGATTTTTGTTTTTGCTTGGGGAGGGGAATGAGGTAGTGGGGCGAATGTACTAGTTTGAGGGGGGATGAGAGAAGGAAGGGGAGAGGGGNATAGTTGAAATGAATGTCGTTTACTTTTGAATCTTCCTCTCGGAATTATTCTCGCAAAGTTACGGTCTTTTTGTGTTTGCAAAGAGAAAGTCGATTGATTGATTTTTGACGAGGCTTTTGGAAAACTAGATACGATGAAGGTCGCAACTATCATTTCGACATTTTGCCTCACGTCCATTGCGTCGGCGTGTTCGTATGAGAATTCTTGTCAGAGATTCGGTGCTGTAAGTCCATTTCCCATCCTTCTACACATACAAAAGAGAGAGGAAGACTGAATAAAAGTGACTTAAAGGTTGACGCGAGATCCGGCTGTGTACCAGGGACTGCGGATTCCTGCGCGTGGCTAATTGGACAGGGATACGGGGATCCTTGTGCGAAGAAGGGGTTGAACTGTAGACGTGGTAACTGCGTAAGTTTATTGACTATACTTCCGTTATGTTTGGTGTGAGAGCATATGACTGACAGGGGTTGTGTTCTTTCTAGACCGATTGCAAGGTTGTTGAAGATGGTACGACGAGGTGTCGTGCGTGTCAAGTGAGATGCTGCTGAGGTGCGAGTTTGTACTGAAGCAAGTGTCGTTTATTGATGGAGTGGTGTTTGTAGCAGGTGAGGCTGCTGTAGCTGCAGCGTGTGTACGGCTGCTGTCGACGATCACTGTGCGCGTCTGCACAGTTGGAATATACCTGCAGACGACGAGACAAGGAAGCCCTAACATTGCGGCTCGCTTCCATTGCAAAGCATGCCACAGCTGGTTTTGGGGCGATTTGGGTTCGAAATCGGCCATTAGGGATCACCTCGTTGCCAGATACTGTCGTTCCATAGTGGATATGAGGGTCTTCTGCTCGTCTGGGACTCAGCGTTTGGTTTGCCTGCTCTATCTCACATTCATCGCATGTCTCGCCGTCAGCATGGTCATTTATCATCAGAACAAGCAGTCATGCTGCTTTCATGGAGATGCAAACGTTTGGCACTATTGTTGTTTTCAGATCGTGTTGTACCATTGCCGTTAGGAGTCGTCTGTAGCAATAATACCTCCGGAGTTCGTGCCCGTCTATTCCGCCTAAGCGCTGGTACCATGATGTCAAGTTGACTCAAAAATTCAATTCTAGTGCTGATTCTTTGAATCTAGTCGTTTCTAATCTTGATGAAAGAACCGGATCTACGGCAGACCTATCGTACTCTGTCACGTCCGAAGAAACAGACAGAGGTGCGACAGAGATCTCAACATGGCCTGTTAAATGAGCTTTGCAATCATATCGGAATAACTCGGTCTAGATTTATAAGCGTTTTACTGTTCAGAAAAGAATCTCAAAAGCCCACAGCGACGAGACGGACTCAAATTTGAGCCCTAAGAGCTCATGCCAATGATATGGACTAAAAAAGGAATACCGAGAGTTCATGTCGAAGATACGAACTAAAAGATCGTGTTTCTCCAGCTTATCAGGTCTTTTCTGTTCCGCCCCGCTGCTTACTGCGGGATTCTGCCAAAAGTTTAACAGATTGTGTAAAATACCTTGGGAACACAACAAAAAGCGTTAACACCAGATTACTCAGCATCCAAGAATTAGCTGAGATTGTAGTGAAATCACGGCGGTAGAGGTTGTGGGAATCTATCAAACAGTGCGAAGATGGACAGAGGTTTTTTATATAGAAAATATACTAATTCAGTATTTGTTACTGCGACTGGGGCCCTCTGTATGTGCTTTCCGACATGACATACTCCAAAATGTCTCTGGAAATGGCTAGCTAAGCGAAAGTCTCACGTAAGAGCAAGCATATGCAACGATACCGATATTTTCGTAAGCACAAAGACTACAACAACATATATAAATTAATGTCCTGTTTCGCCTTGCTTCACTATCAACACGAAAAATCACTTGCATCCGTCTAATACCTCTTCCTACAATCCAATAAATCAACCACATCATGAAGTCAATCATCCTTTTCAGCACCTTGGCGTTCAGTGGCTTCACCCTTGTATATTCCCCCTTATTTCGTTTCACAGGACTGTAAGGAGCTAACTTTACAATCTACTTTAGGCAGAACGTATATGTTCCGGTGAGGTTGCAAACCACGATTTCCTGACAACATGCTGTGGTCATTTCGGAGGAAGTTGGAAATCCGATGGATGTCACCTCCAGCGAGACCCTAGTAATGGGCCTACTGATAATTGGGAGACATGCCTTTCACATGATAGACATTATACTGGCAGCTCATGTACTGGCTATTGAATACTTTTGATAAACAAGATCATGAGATAGAAGGCCAATTTGCAGATTAATTCGGATGAAATAGAATTGTTACAGCTCTAGCTGCACATCGCGATTAGTCCCCACGGGAGTTTCGTGCACAAGAAGTGCGATCTCTTTAGCTCCAATAATCTCCTTATTCAGATAACACATAGTTTCGTGATGAGCAACCGAATCTCCACCAACCCAACCAGCTCAAAAACTGACCCTTCGCAGAAGTTACCAAGGGTATTAGCATCCATGTAGTAGGGTTTCAAAGCAAAAATAGAAAAACAAAACAGTTTTGTACATTGAGCAAAGCACCAAAATAATGCAAAAAAAAACCCCCCGGACAGAAAACTAGCGAGCAAATGAGTCAAAAAAGAAAACGAGCCCAAAGAGCCAGCTGAAAACCCAGACAAACAACGAGGTAGACAGCGAGGTAGAAAACAAGCCGAGAAACCATCTCTCTACATGTCCCGCCAGAGCAAATAACGCGTAACGTAGCCGTGCCTTGCATCACATATAAGACAAGGAGCCCGACTGGTCCAACTAGCAATTATAAAGAGGGGTGCAGCCTAAGCAATAGATAGAGTAATATGGAGCTTAAGCTACACCCCCTTTTAGCGCTGCTAGCTAGATTGTCAGAGTTGTCTATTTTGTATGTGACGTTTATGCTAGGAGTCATCGCTGTCGTTGTCAGAGAATTCGCTGGCATCGCTGTTGGAGTCGTCGCTATCGCTGTCAGACGACTCTGGCTAGAGAGCACCTGCCTTGAGCAGTATCTCGACTACCTGATCGTGTCCCTTCTCTGAAGCGTACTCCAGCGCTTTGCTGTATGGTCGACCTAGGTCATCAACGTAGCCATTGACGTTGGCGCCCGCGTTGAGTAGCACCTCAACTATCTGCTTATAGCCATGTATTGAAGCTTGCTCTAGCATGCTTCCACAGAATCCCTCTCGGTTATCAACGTAGCCATTGGCGTCGGCGCCTGCGTTGAGCAGCATCTCGACTATCTCATTGGAGCACACATCTATAGCTTCCTGTAGCGCGTTGCCAATATGTTTATCACTACCTCGGGCATTGACGTCAGCGCCTGCTTTAAGCAGTATCTCAACCATCTGCTCCTGGCGTAGTAATGAAGCTATCTGCAACGCGGTAGCGAATTGTGACTGGTTGTTAACGTCGGCGCCTGCATTAATGAGGGTTTCAACCACTTGTGGGTGGCCTCTTAATGAAGCCATATGCAGCGCGCTACGGTCATATCCACCCATGTCGTCAACGTCGGCGCCCTTGTCTAGCAGCATCTTGACAGCTTCATCGAGCCCGAAAGATGACACAATGGTCAAATGGGGTGCAAAATCAATAGAGTAGAGACCCTGTCGGCTAGAATATATATCAGTCCATGCTACGTACAAAGAGAACTCCGGATCAGAAACTTTTAATGCGAGCTGCACCAAAACAGTATCTTTGCTTGTGCTTAATTTGGATTCTCGAAAGTGTGTCGGCCAGAACACACTAGAGTATTCAAAGAAACCGTGGGCGCCATGATATTGACTATCTTGCACTAGAGTGCTTATGGCAGATTCTGTTTCTGGGCCAAAGAAGCTGATGTAATGTAGGCACTGCTCTGTGAGAATCTTGTGAGCGTGTTGTATTGCAATTGAGTGTTCCCATTGCATGTTTTGAGGCAAGCTGGCAGATGATGCTAAGTCTGCCATGAGAAATTCGCGGGCGGTCTGATGAAGAAAATAAACCTTCCCTTGATAGACTGAGACGAATAGTCCACACCAAGATCTTAGACGAGACTTGAAATCTTCTTCGCTTTCAAGGTCCAGCTCTTGCCATGACTGTGTAGTCACTTGTATCTCTGTGGCGATATTCAGCTCTAAGACCGTAAGTGCTCGCCCTGCAGCCAACAGAATGGTCAAGACCTTGCGGACTATTGGCTGATCCTTCGATTTGCTTAAAATCTTCTCGTATGCCTGGCTGACAGTTTTTGGTAACGATTTGATAGCTGACTGGACCCCCTTCTTAGTCTTTTTGAAGCCTTCAGACTTCAAATAGTCAAATACCAGATACACCCAGAGGTATGTGCGGTGTTCAATCTGAAGCAATTCATCTCGTAGAACAGTTTCGATATCGCTCGAAAGCCGTTCGTCCCTTGCCAACTGTCTGACCCGGTGCTCGATAACACGGTTGACTTCATGACTGATGGTTTCCGATTCCTCTTCCCCAGGGATATGGATATGTGGGAATGACTCCATCAAGCCTTGAAATTTCCCTACAATCTGCTGGTATGGCCGGCTCGTCATGAGATATTTTATTGTTCCATAACTTTGGCGACACTGGCCCTCGATGTTGCGCATCAGACCCTCGAATTCTGACTCGGCACACTCATCCAAGGCATCCAGAACTATGATGATGGGTCCTGCTTCACTATCTTGCACCGCGTTTTCCAACACTGTCCAGAGTGACTTTGTTGAGTCGACGAGACCCTTGCCATCTGGATCGTACTGTCTCATAGCATGCTTAAGTAAAGCTGGCTTCTGGTAGAAGAGTTGGTGGAGCAGAGCGCAGAGCGCTTGGCGGACAGTGTTCTGGTCCTGATCTTTAAAGAAGAAGTAGCAGACAGTCGCCGAATCTCGTAAGACATGGTCTACTAGATACTTGGCTAAGACTGACTTACCACACCCAGGGTCTGCGGAGACTAGCAGCGGCCCCGAGACTTGTTTGAGCCACTCTTGAAAGTTGGAGTGTTCAAGAAACCAACTGCATGTGCCTTCTACTCGGTCTTCTACTCGGTCCTTGTACCATTCGTAGGTGGCATCCTGGGTGCCCTTGGTAAGTCGAAATAACTGGAGACACTCTTTCTGGCGATCCGAGAACTTTTGTTCGCGTACTGTGTGCTGGATCTTTAACCGCTTCCGCGCAATGTCCAAATGTTCTTCTGCAATAATCTGGTGCTTTGCCGCAGTTTGTTCGAGGTCTACCATGTTTGTAAGGATTAGTATTGATTTGCATGACAACTACGAAAACCCGTTAGACTGACTGGAGAGAACGTCGGTAATCTTTCTTTGTGCCTGCACCTGGTCTGACGGAATCATTGATAGCACTTCCTTTGCGTAAGCTGCTGCCGTCCCTGCTGCATACATCTGCCATTGCTTATTCTTATGTGAGTCAGCATAATCGCAAATACCCCGAATCACTAGACAAGGGAAGCTATTCATCAGGCCTGCAGCCTCCATCTCAAAACAAAGCACACCACCAAGCTCCATGCTAAGTCTGTCTCTCTCTACAGCCGTCTTTATAACCTGGTTGCCAGATGCAATTGTTCCGTAATGCACTACCACTTCCCGCCGGCTTGGTTCTCGAGCTGACAAACGATCTTGGTTACACTCTCTACATGTAGCCCCTCCCTCGTGGTTGTACTCCGCTTCGAAAAGAACGTCTGCACCAGCAGCTTCGCGCCTAAATGCAGGCAGGGTGACAAGCTTAGAATGATATTCTAGCCACTTGCCTCGTCCCCTCATGTGCCTCGCCCTCACTTTCGCAACGGCGTTAAGGAGTATTGTAGGAGGCGAGTTGAGTGAGCCTATTCGCTCAAACCCAGTCTGGGTAGCTTTCCCAGAGTCATACTGCACCACTCCACCATGTGTCTTGTGTGGCTTGCTGACCACGACATCACCAAGTCTCACATCGGCACCTTCGGTGGGAACGCCGCCTCCGATGCCGACCATTAGACCAAAGCGGGTTGAGGTGAAAGTCGACTTCATCTGCACGGCGACTGCCGCAGCTGAGTTGGTGCCTATCTGGCCTTCGGGTAGGCAAGCGATCACGACGTTGTGGTTGCCAACTCTTCCGCAGGTGTAAATATTTGTATCGCGGACATCGTATTCAGGTGTCTCGTGATCCTCATCGAGCAATTCTTCCGCGGCTGCCAGCTCGACTGGGAGGGCGCAGATCCACCCTACGGTGTAGTCCTCCAGACATAGCTGAGATGCCATCTCTAGGCGTTCTTTGGAAGGAGAGAGGGGTCTAGAACAAGTGCTAGCTCACGTTGACACTGTGTTCTCAGGATCGAACAAATTGAGGGTCGCAGAAGAGGAGGCGAGCATGGTGAAGCAGGCTGAGCAAAGGCACTCCCCACTTCTTAAAGTATCAGCCTGCTCTAAATGAGGCTGAAAGTCAGCCTCTGTTATTGGCCGAGCTTCAAGGAAGCGGCGGGTGAATTTGGGGGCGAGAATGGAAGGAAGAATGGCTGGTTGGCTGGTGGGTTAATCCTTCCCGGCTCGAGGCGCTTCTGTACGCATGGTTGTAGATGCTCCTGGAGCACTACCAGCAAATCTGTAAACTCGCTGATGTAGACTAATGCAAGCCAAGCTTTGCTGTCGTGTCTCGCTGGCTTGGATCTCGCTTCGGATTTCTCCTCATAATAGTTATATAGGCAAGCCACAACCAAGGTAATTTGAACGAAAATTTAACTACTATCCAAATTTGAGAACTAGGTATCTACTGTCACCTCACTTCTATAAGGCGTTAAAGGAATGTCAACTGAGGTCATATATAGCGGCCATGAGTATTAGATACCAGGTTAAAGTGTGGAGATATTTCCCCAAGACCTCTCCAACATGCATTTCGGAAACTAGTAACGAACTCCAATGGTACTCTAGTGATATAGCTGGAGTACTATTAGTTCGCAAAAAAGGAACACTCATCTCCAGATTCTTTCAACCTATCACCACTGCTTACCGAGATTCAAGAAGTAATAGATTTCGACGGCCATGCAAGCAAAGTGCGGTCTCTATTCTAAGCAAAAAACAACTACCTTCTCTAAAGTAGATTAAGCTGGTGCTTCAGGATAGCGCAAATCCCACTGGAGTCAATGTCAACCAGCAAACGCCATTGATTACACTAGCGCGGTATGGCCATCTAAACGCTGTTAAGATACTCTTCAATGAACCATGCATGTACATGCCTTTTAGAGGCAGATTCGGCAGGTCAACACTGTCTTTTGCCATGGGAAAAGGGCACATGGAGATTGTTGACACACTACTAGATGATAGAATGTCCAGGCCAGACAACCGGGACAGCGGCAAAACTACCTTTTGACCGCTTGCCAGCACTGTTCGCTAAACGAAAGAAACATACCAAACACTCTAGTCACCCACATCGTCGTAATGCCGTCTCTCAATTCTCATACTAAATACTTTTAACCTTCCCAAACATCCCACGTAAACCCCTACAACCAAGTTCACCCACCCTTCCTTCCAAATCTTTATACCTCAAACCCCTCACACACTCGTCGTCACCATCCCTCAAAACAACAGCATCGTAGTACCCCTTCCTGCACCGCCACCACGCCCGACGTCGCAAACAAGGGCGGCCGAGTACCTCCAACGTTGTGGTTCTAACACCTACGACATTGAAGGAGCGCAAAGACATTACGCAAGAAGCACTCCAAACCAACACTCCAGACTCTCCCAAACAATTTCATGCTACCATTCCCGACACCCGTGATCCGACGAAGCAGGCGAGATTAAGATGCCTCATCAACAATACGATGCTTCCCTTCTTCAGAACTGGCGCCAGACTCTCATGTTAGTACTACCCACACTTTGAGTATCTAGATACTTATCCCCTGCGTTCGTTGAGTCAGCAATACTTCCATATGCACTCGCTAGTAATGCCAGAATCGCATGAATCTAGGCCGTGATGTCGGTTTTAACTAGACAAACTATCCGCAACTTAATCTGTGATGAATAAGCCAAGATAGAAAAGCCAAGGTTGAGGAAGACGAGAAAAAGGGCTGCTTGCCACTGAAACACCTTGATAACGTCCACATTCATGATATAAAGTGTATGTAAAAAAAAGTCTTCGCATCATCACCTATTTCAAACATCTATTCTGGCCTAGGAGAAAAACACCTCACATCACTATTGCCATGTAATCTATATACACGCATATCCAGCCTACAACTCACTATGCTCAACAACCCTCTCAGCATCCTTCTCCTTCTTCTCCCTCAGCTGCTCCTGCTCCTGCACATCCACCAAGCCCTTAAGTTCCTGCTCGCCCTTCACCCTCTTCGCCAGCGCCGCAATCTCCTCATCATAGACATTCCACTCTGGAATCTGTCTTCTCGCACGGTCGAGCTTTGGTTCTTTAGTTTGAGGATTGTTACACAGATCAATGGTCTTTGCTTTGGCGAGGTCCTCGTCGCTGCACCAAGTTTCGCACCAGAGCCATTCTTGAGGGAGGCTGTGGATGGGGAGGTTGAATTGCATGTTGTTGGGCAGATCCTGGTCGAGGTTGGAGAGTGAGTTCGGGTCGGCAGATAGGGCGTGGTATTGCTGGCGGAGGCGGTCGCCTGCTGCGAGTTGGCGGAAGCGGACGAGGTCGACGACGTAGAGAGCCGAGATGTGGTAGGGACGGCCGCGGAGGAAGTTAGCCCAGTAGCCGGTCTTCCAGAAACGGAAGCCTTCCATTTCGGTGCGAGAGTCGCCCATGGGGGTAAAGCCGTAGGGTGCACCCTCAAGGTCATGCTGCACAAGCTCGTACATGTCTGTCCTGACGATTTGATCCGCATCCACAAATATGACCTTTTCGAGGTCCAGAGGGAACAGGACATCGAGGAAGAGAATCTTGTAGCCCCAAATCTCGCGTTGCTTCTCCGACTGTTGGCGGAGCCAATGTGGCCATTTGTACGTGACCATCTCGTATTCAAAGCCGTACTCTGCAGCCATGTGCGGTAGGAACGACTTGAAGCTTGGCGAAAGGAACTGCTCAATGAACCAGAACTTGACTGTGTGCTTTGTGTGCTTCATGACCGAGAGCATCATGATGTTCAGCATACGCTCATACAAGTGGCCCGACGCGACTGAGAAGATGTTGATATCCGCTTGCGTGCCCTTCTTCACTGCCTTTCCTGACAGCAAATCGGCGCCCTTTTGCAAGACCTTCTCAGAGTCGAAGTTGAGACCGATCTTCCCAAGGAATTGGTTGACTTTCTGTGCGCCTTTGCCAACCAGTTCGGAAGCAAGAGACTCCTCTGGAGCAAGCACATCAGCAGTTTCCTGACCAGGCTTGCGAGACAGTCGCGGGAAGATGGTAGCTCCTTGGAAGCTCATGAGGGCAATCTCGGTAGTCTCGTCACCAGGCTGAGGGGCCCAGCTAATTGGACCAGCGCTATCGAGATTGAAGACTTGCTGGGACCGACCGCTCTTCAGCTGAATATTGTAGAATCCAGGGTTGGCTTTGAATTGGAGGTAGCCAAGGTTAGCCATGATGATGGTATCGGCAAAGTGCGGGTCTTTCTCGGTGGCTAGGACAACCTCAGCCCCGCGTGGTGGCTGTCCACCGTTGGTGGTGTCGCGAGAGTGACCTTCGATCAGAATACTTTCCAGTCCATAGACAGCGTCGACGTTAGAACCAGCTGGGATAGTGCTGAGCTTGATGTTATCAAGATCATAGATGGATTCTTCTGGAGCGACTAGCCATGAAGGAGGCACATCCATACCGAGATTCAGTAGTGCCTCTTTGGGAATACCAGAGAAGCGTGCGCTCAAGTTACCAACAGATCCGTCCGGATTGAAATGAGGTCGGGCTTCGAGAACATATCTGTAGAAGCGCTTGATAGGAAGCTCTTGGAGATTGCTCTTGGGATTCAAATACAGTGTAAGATGAACACCCTCCATGTCGCCTAATGTTTTCAAAATGGGAACCCATTTCTGGGCGACCTCAGTAGCCGGATCGATCGATGCCACAATATGGAACACGGCCTTGTCCTTGTCACCTTTGACAATGGCGGTGTGTTCAGTATTCCACTTTTCGTCGTCATTTCTCCTGACTGTCGAAATCTGTTCGAAGATACCCTCTGGCACATCCGATATAGTTGACAAAGCGACCAATGATTGTATCTTGGAGATACTGAAAGGCGACTCAATTTTGTTCAAAAGACCAAGATCGTCCAATGCCTTGCTCAAGGGCTCAGCGCGTTTGCTCATCTCGTAGGACACCAGTCCTTCCAGATCATCTTTGGTGAACTTGATATCTTCTGGAATAGGGCCTAGATGACGTCCATTGACAATAATGCTATTTTGGCTTGGCTTTATACCAAGAACTTCGTATATTGGCTCGGCCGCCTTCCAGAATAGTCGTGACTCTTCTGGAAAAGAGACGGAGCTGGGCTCGCGAGCCAGGAGCTCCAGCAAGGTGTCTACTGTGAACTTGTCACCCGTTTTGGAAAAAGAATCAAGGATATCTTGTGACACGCCCGACCTTTCCGCGTCAGCGGCAGGATTGTGTATCAAGACAATCTCAGCGTTCGGGTTGGCCTCGCGGAAAACTGCCAGGGACTTGAGAAGGCCCAAGCCATACTCAGAGTCAAAATCAGCAGTGAGGGTGATGTGTACCCAGTCGCTTTTGCTCGAAGACTCGGAGGCATGAACTCGTGGCATCTTGCTGTATACATGGCTGTGAGTATTTTCAAACTCAGCCATGTTTATGAGCGTAACGTTCTTCTCGTCCTCTGGAATAATATAGGGATTGCGCCTACTGGCAGCCTGAGCAAGGAAATGCTGTGGAACCCAGCTATCTTCATTGAAGTTGCCTTCAAATATGGCCTTTTGGATTTCCCGAAGATCGAAGGTAATTCGTTTGCTGAGACTAGAGAGCCACTCCTCATTCCCAGGAATAGCAACACCGTTTATTAGAATTGGTGGTTGCGGGCCTTGCCCAGCCAAGCGACTCACGTACTGCTTGGAGTCTGCAATGCGTTGGTCTAAATCCTCTGAAGTAAGGACATCTTGAAATGAAAGGGCTGTACGCTCATCGAGCAAGGTGGAGGTTTTGACTGTCGCATCAAATATGGCCTGATCAGGCTGTGCAAGCTTCTTGCCGTCTAGGGACTTCGTCATGTGTTAGTGTTAGGCATTTATGGAAGGGAGGTAACCCATACTGCTTGCAGATATACTTCCACCGCGGAGACTCCATAAGCATCCAGCAGATGATAGACTATCTTGGCCTGCTCGATAGCTTCAGAAGAGCCAGACTGAGGGACGATACCCCAACGCAACGGAATGCCACGTCTGATCAAATTGAAGATGGTGTCAAGGAGAGTCGTCACGTCCTGGGTGGATGTCAAGTCAACGAACACAATGGCATTATGAATGTCTCTGCGGCAGGATGGAAGCTGCCCAGGGAATGTCCTTTGCAGTAACTAAAAGAATTGGTCAATTCAAGAGCATCGACAACATCAGGTGGCACTTACAGCTTGGAGGCTGGTAGGCCAGTCCTCATACGCTGGGTCCTTCTCAATGTCATTGAGCCAGATGATGACGTTGCCACCTTCAGCTGTATCTCTAAAGTCATAGCGCTGTGGGGAGTCACCCGCGTTGGTTTGTGCGATGGCTGCATGCGACAAGAGGGATACGACTTCAGAAACCGAGAGACCCTGGCTGCGAAAACCGTTGATGAGTTTCCGCTCGCGGCGCAGGTGCGCCAACAACGAATATGGGTTGACGTCACGAGTGGGGATGGTTAGGCCGTTAACTACGATGAGATTGATGCCGCCCATCAACCATTGATCGTGATTCTTTTCGAGGCCTTGAAGAAATTCATCAGAAGCGTTGTGGGTAGCGATGATGGACGAATATTTGGGAAAGTCCTGAACGAGCTTCAGGAGGGTATTCATGGGATCCTCGCTCTGAAGCACAAAGCTAGCAGCCTTGAGTCCGAGATCGGATACTTCGTCTTTGGAAAGAGGCTTAAGATCAGCAACATCGTCTTCGTCGTTCAAACCAGTGTCCATTATTTTCTGTGTAACGCTCTTGTCGCTCTCAGCCGCCTGTCTATCGTCAATGACAATGTAATCGGTCCGCTTCAACTGAAGGGCAACACCGTATCCATTGACTACTAGTGGTGATGTGGGCGCCTTGGGGGATGGCTTGTGCCTGATGCGGTATGATGTCTTTCCTTGCTTGGCGGTGGTGCTCAGTGTCTTGTGCCATTTTTTGAATCTTGGGGCAGTGATATCGGCGTAGAGAATGGCGGGTAAAGCTGAGCTATTACCAAGTATGCGGTCAAAGGGTAGTTGGTATGTACTGTACATCCGTCAGTGCCTCGTCTTCCCAAAGACAACGTGGTACGGACCGTTCACTTGCGATGTCCCCAAAGGGCTCGTCCAGATGTACCGAGCAATATTGTTTGCCATGAAATGAGACCCATAGATCACATGCTTCTGTTTGCTTTGCTGACAAGGAGGGCTCTACCGAAGTATTGTAGAACTGGTAGTGTGCCTCGATGCGTGGCGCGGCCGACCGAACTGAAAGCGCAAACTCGAAGGAGGCAAGGGCTTCTGGCTGGGTAATGTGGCCATCGGCATAAAGAAGGTCAACAAAGGCTGTATACAGCTCCTGGTCGGTGGTCTTGTCATCGAAGTAGCCCTCAGCAACTCGGTCGAGAATGGGGTAGTATGCGGTCGCGTTCTCCTCAGCTGCAGTTTCTCTGTAGGTAATTAGGTTGTGTATGTAATATTATTTTGGGAGCTGCTTACAGTAGCTCAACCAGATATGGTGCAGGATTGAAAGCAGCCCGCAAGGCGACGTTGATACTGGGACTGGCCAATGTGCCCATGTGCCGGAATGCAGTCAGCACAAATAGTGCCTTTGCACCCAGGACAGAGGCCGAAGCTCTCATACTTCCGGGCTTTATCCGATCGCGATAGCACTTTGTAGTAGTGTGTGATGTAACAAGGCAGGGTTTGGTGTTTGTGTCGAAAGGTCAACTCTCGATGTTAAGAAGATGCAACGTGTAGCATAACTTGGCTGACGAAACACGCACGCAAAAACACAGTGTAGTGTGCTGCACAGTGCTGGGTGTGATTTGGTAAGTCCAGCGTACCTTTTGTCTTCAGAAAGAGACAGTGGCTCTCCTTGAGCAGGGACTTGACAGCTCAATGTCTTGACGACGTATCGTGGATTGACGGGCGCGACAGCATTTGGTACGGCGGGCGGTTGTTACCCAAAGCGATGCGGCTGTCTTATCTTATCGGTCCCTGTCTCGGAATGGTTCCGACGGAAGGCTAGGATACACGCTCAGTCACGTGACACATTACCACCGCTTCAGCTGGTACGCCATGTGCTCCAAGCTTTGGCAGCGCAACAATGCAATACGACTCTCTTCAGGGCGGCGATAATTCATAAGCCGCTGAAGGGTAACTAGTACAACGGCTATAGAGAGGTTAATTATAGAAACTTGTTCCTCGTGTACGTCGAGAGTCATGAGAATTCATTGAGTTGTTTGGTACTGTCCAAGTCTTAGGTCAGCCTTGTAGAGATTCCAGAAGGCTATTTGTCGGTCCTTTTCTTGTCTTATGCACGATGACATTGAATGAAGGGTTTATGGCGTGAAGAGTACAAAAACAATTGTGAGTAAGCATCCGTGCCGCGGACTATCTTTTGGAAGAACGCGTTTCGACAGGTAAACGGTTAGTGTGTAGCTGTGTCATTTGGACCAATTCTATGTATTCTCAACGAACTACTTTTGAGGGACTTTTAGATGGTAGTACCGAGTCTTGCTGTGTATATATCAACCAAACAGGCTAGGAGCGTACTTGGTTCATCCACCGACTTACATCCATGCCAGCATAGTATAGCAGTGGAAAAGCAGCAACATGCACAGACGACGATTCGCAAACGTATCCACACACATACGACCGAGCTGAAAACATGACATGCATGGTGGCCCTGCCAAGGTGTTGCGCCAGGCCGGATGCTAAGGGCATAGTGGGGGACAAGCGTGCGCGTCTGGCTGGGCCCTAACGGTGGACAGACAGGGCGGGCGTGCGGGCGGGCCAGTGACGACGCCAGACGCGATACGTATACGACGGCCTGCTCCACCACCACCCACCCCGGCCACGCTGACGACGGCGTCTGTCTCCGCCCGTGTTTTGCATGCATTCATCTGTCTGCCCACGCCCGTCCACTCTCCAATGCCGTGAATCCACCTGCCCCATCCCTCTCCGCCATCTCCGCCATCATGCTCAGCGGCCCGCCTAGGATCATTCCCTTTGTCTTTGTCTTTCTCGCCCTCAGCTTGGTGTGGTGGTACCTGCATGCTGTCCCTGGTGCAGGCCCGTCATTGGCAACATGGAAGCCCCAGACCTCACCACCGGGCAACCGTCCCTCGCTGCGCGGCGACCCTCTCGACTTTGGCCTGCCCCTGCGCTTCTCCGACCCTGTGCGCAAGCCCCCGGGAAGCAACTACACGTACAAGATTGTCGTCCCCAAGACCCAGAAGGAGGACATTAGCTGGATGGAAACCGAGATTCCCGATGCGCCCCTCGTAGTCTACGAAGTCGACAACCCTAATGCCGAGCACAAGATCCCCAAGAACAAGGGCCGCGAGGCCATGGTAAGATCCCTTTTTTTACACGTGTGTTCCTGTTGCGCGTACATACAGGCTGACCCGCGCGCTTCAGGTGTACCTTTCCTACATCATCGACCATTACAACGACCTTCCCGACACCGTCATCTTCATGCACGCCCACCGCCATGCATGGCACAACAACATGCTCCTCGGCCTCGACTCCGCCCAAATGATCAAGCGCCTCAACCATGATCGCGTCGCCCGCATGGGCTATATGAACGTTCGCTGCCACCACGAACCCGGCTGTCCCGACTGGATACACATGGACCGTCCCGGCGGCGACTTTGACTTCTTCCGCAAACCTGAAGAAATCTATTGGCGAAAGGAGGTCTGGGAGGAGATCCACCCCGGCGCGCCCATCCCCCCCTCCATCTCGGGAATCTGCTGCGCCCAATTCGCCGTTTCGCGCCAGCGCATCCAAGAAGTGCCCATTGAGCGCTTCATCCACTACCGCAAATGGCTCCTGACTACAGGCATGGACGATCAGTTTTCCGGCCGCATCTTCGAATACATCTGGCACTACATCTTCACAGGCCACGAGGTACATTGTCCAGCCATGAACACATGCTACTGCGACGGCTACGGCTACTGCTTTGGTGGCCTGGCTAAATTCAACGAATACTTCAAGAAACAAGATGCGCGCAACGAAAAGTTTACCGAATACGACGGTTACCAGAAGAAGGAAAAGGAGGCAGAGAAGGATGGCAAAGACTCTCCCCTCACTGAAGACGAGAAGAAGAGGTTTGGCGAGCTCAGGGCCCAGCTGTTGGTTATGGACCGCGAACTCGACGAGCTGAGAGATGCGGCGAAGAAGAGGGGCGACGACCCTAAAGCTAGAAAGGAAGAGACTGAGTCGTACGATTCGAGCCACATTTGGGACTATGCCCCGCATGACAACTGAATGAGCATTTGATGATTATGCGTGCTTGCGGCATGCAGGGCGAACAAAAAATAATAGGCGTTCCGATGGCGTTTTCTTGTGAGATTAATGGCACCACATACGGGTTTTTTTTACTACCCTGAACCGGACATGGATTGAGCATGGGGCATACATGACGTTACCTAGATACCTTACATACATATACATATTTGTTTCCTTGTATGATAGATCTCAAATCTGACATGTTTCTCCCCCTTCTTCTCGTCTTGTGCACGTGCTTGTCACTTTCTTTGTGGTGAAGGTACGCTAATCTTGCCTACGGCTATATGATTGGTACCACACGCGCTCATCACATGCTTGTCCTTGCGCACAGTAGTCTTCTTGCTCTATCACTACACGCAACTATCACATTCTCGCTGATAAATTACACATAGCACTCTCCAAAACCTACAGTCATGGCTGCTTCACTTCTACATACCTTCCGGACTGAGTGGCGGATGCACCTCCCACTTTCTACCAATTACCTCCAAGAAAACACTTTCTTTCTTCCACACCTTCTTGCTACCCGAGCCGTTTTGCAATCAGTGGTGTAGCTGCACTCAGTCCTAGGACAAGCTGTTTACCTACGTCTTTGTTTGCTGGTATCTGACCCGGTTGGCGCCTTGCTTGCTGTTTGTTTACTATCGGCGTCGCTTGCTCTATCTATTTCACTCTCACCTGCGCTTTCATTTCCGTCCTTGGTCCTACTTTCACTTTTACTTCTTCTGCCTTCTCCATCTCTCCCACCTTCTACCTCCTTCAGGGAGACGCTACCTTGCTTATTACCTTCGTTTCCAGATACTTCAGAGCAGTCGTCACAGAATCGTTCCTTCGCTCTACTGTGCAACGCACGCGACGCTTTGTTTTGCGTGTGCCTTGCGCACTCAGCAATATTCAATACGTTTGCACACAGAAACCGGAAGCTAGCATGTCAGCCTCAAGCGATTTCGCTCAATCCCAAGCTACTGACTGGTCGCCACCAATACCCGCGACACCAGAACTAGACGCTATCCATGACATCAAGGTAAGAGGAATCACTACGCAATCTTTCAGAACACTAACTCTGAAAAGATTGAATGGAAACGACGCATACGAACTACAAACAATGGGCACCAACCCCGAAAGCAACGCCTAGTGGTTGACTTACATGACTTCGAAATATACCGTTCTCCGGATTACGAAAAAAGAGCATACGAGCTAGCCAGCTTGCACTTTCTTGGGCTTCCATTGAACAAGAAACTCTGCTTCGATGGCTTTGTGCGCCTAGGAAATGTCGAGCACTATGTACAGGGTGTACCATTCCAGCAGTGCTCTATCAAAGACTACACGGACAAACAAAATTCAGAGGTCACGTCCTATATCCAATCTGAAATGGCGGCGAATGACAATGAATACGATATCTGGTATCGGCTCACTCAACCCACACCACAATATCAGCGCCTCCAGGACGCCTTCCTCTGGATAGCTCAGCTTGGAAAGCATGTTCTTAATTATATGGAAGGCTCTTCACGCTCGCTAGGCTGCTTTCGTGCAGACTTTCACACCTTCCTGAAGGATCGTTTTGGCGACAATCGCAATTTTGAAAAGTGGCATGAGGCTTTTCGAAATCAAGTGGACTTCCGAGTTGCTATTGTGACATATATCGAGTACCTGTACAAGGAAGCCTCTCATCGACCAAATTCCGATCAGTTTGTCAGGCAGCCATTATGGGTTGAGTGCATGGCGAAAGCTGTCACGCCTAATATACCGCGAAAGACAAACCCTGAGCAGACAGTTGCTACGCCAGCTGTTTATGCTTGTTTTAAAGGCATGTACTTCGGGGAGAAGATTCGACCGCAAGCTCCATACCAGAACGTCCTTGACAAGCAAGAATACAGGAAAAGAAAGCTTGGGTTTTCAACAACATCGTCAACATCGCTTCCCTATGCCGAGTTGTCTGGAGGCTGTCAGCCATATGGAGCATCGCCGGTTATGGTTGGAGATGTGGTTGCTGTAGTCCCAGATGAGGCAGACGTTAAAGTGTGGAAACATACGAAGCGAGATTGGCTGGCATATGTCCAACGCACTGAAACTCTCGACAACGGTGTTCAACAACTGTTTGTAGTGTGGCTGTATTGGCCTCATGATACAAATATTGGCAAAGCCTACTATCCATTGCAGAACGAAGTGTTTCTATCGGACAATTGCAATTGCACAGAAAGACCGCTGCTATCCACTGAAGTCAAAGGAAAATACGACGTCGAATGGTGCCCTTCAGTTATCAATACGGAGCGTCTTTTCGTCAGGCAAAAGTACATCCACGACGGGAGCTCATTCGTGAGTATGAAGGACAATGACAAGACTTGCTCTTGTCACAAGGAAATTCGTACAAATGTCACTACTACGTGCAGGTCTGGCGACACTGTCTACCTAACACCATCACCAAATCACCAGTTACTAGAGCCAGTCATTATCCAAAATGTTGACGAAAAGAAGGGGTCGGTAACTGTACGCAAGCTGTTGCGACTCGGGCGTGATTGCGCTGAGCTGGCAAAGAATCTGCAACGACCAGAGATCGCTCCAAACGAACTTGTACTCACGGATGAATATTTCGAAACGAAAACTGGTCGGATCCAGCGTCATTGCTCCATAAGGTTAGTCTCAAAATCAGACATCACGACTAACAAGGTGCCCTCCCCTTACAACCGCCAAGGGGCGGGCGACCTATGGTTCATCTCAATGGGATTGAGTGTCAACAAGGACGGACAGAAGAGGCTCTTATATCTTCAGCGCCTGCCACGGAATGTGCGTCAACGCACGAAGATGAGTTTAGACAACAAACTTAGAGGCATCAGCATCTTCAGTGGTGGTGGATTGCTAGACAGAGGTCTCGAAGAAGGTGGCGGTGTCGAGTTTGGTAGTATTGTTGATTCCAGTCAACATGCTATCCGGACGCAGCAGGCGAACATTAAGAACTCTTCCACAGTTTGTCTCTATTGTGGCTCAGTAAACACTTTTCTCGATTCAGCGCTCAAGGGCGACACAAGCTTCATTGCTAGAGTTGGTGATGTAGACTTTATTGCTGCAGGATGTCCTTGCGTCGGTACGTATACTTAATAGTTCCACTACTTAATGATTGGTTAACTTGGCACTTTGCTAATAGTTCTCACAGCGTTCTCTGGACTTCAGCAAAACCCCTTCAGCTCAAACTCACTGCTCAACGCATCTCTCATTAGTACATTCTGCTCTTTTGTGGATCTTTACCGGCCTTTGTACGGCGTCTTGGAGAATGTGTTGAATATTTCATCAGAGCGGGCCGGTTCAGCATTATCTCAGATGGTGGCTTGCCTGGTATCATTTGGATACCAGGTGAACCAGTATATTATGGACTCGTGGAACTATGGTAGCGCACAGAAACGCTCGCGTGCAATACTAACCATAGCAGCCCCGGGTCTCCAGCTAATCATGCAGCCTTATCACACACACAGCCGATCCGACGAGGAAGTCCGCGGAAGAAGCCTAGGCCAACTACCTAATGGAGAATTCTGTGCCGGGCGTCAGTATTACCCAACGCCTTTTTATCATGTCCCTGCGGAGACTGTAAGTTCCGGGCTGCCCGACATTGGATACGGCACCGGACAAACATGTGTATCATATCCGGACCACCGGGTCCCTAATGTACCGACTAGGAAAGATAGACCTCTTTTGGATTGTATACCAAAACAACCCCCCGGTTGTGGGTACAAAGAGGCTGAAGAGCTTGGGCGTGTTCCGCCCCATTTACGCAGGACAAGAGAGATTGGCAAATCCTACCAAAGGATAAAAAAAGCTGGTCTAGTACCCACAATTACAACAAGTGCGTGCATTTCAGACGCCAGGAATGGTGCTGTTATGCATTGGGAAGAGAGCCGATCTCTCAGTCTCCAGGAGGCTCGCCGCACGCAGGGTATAGATGATACTGAGCCGATCATCGGAACAATCAAAGACCAGTGGAGAATTGCCGGAAATGGCGTGGATCGCAAGGTGGGTCTTGCTATCGGGTTAGGATTGCTTCGAGCTGTCGAAAGCAACGACCTAGAGTTCACATCGACCGGGACTGCCGAAACATCCCCGACTTCAGTTGAGGATCCAGATGACTCCTTGAACCAGAGCTCTCCCAAGCATGACGATGGCCTTTCTCATCTGGAACATACACTCAGTAGTGCTGTGAGTAGGCTTTCTCTAACCCCGGTGAACTGTAAAACAAAATCTATACTACGACCAGCTCAAGTTAAACGCATGAGCGAAGACGACCTGGAATCTAGCAAGCGGCCAAAGAAACAGGCACGAACAATCAAGGCGCAAGATACTGCTGCCAATGTCGAAAACAGGGCGACATCCATTGATCCGGGCAGGGGTAGCAGACAGAGCTCGACAGGTTCAACAGGTTCGACGGGCTTGACAGGCTTGACAAAGGCAAGATGCACACGGCACTCGGGACTACCGGTCGAGTTTGCCCCGAAGAACTGGAGTAAGAGGGTGGAACCAAAGCGTCGCGACTGGATCTGATTATTGATGATGATGATGATGATGATGGCGGTAAAGGAAAAGGCAGGAGAGCGAGAGTTTATTCACGGATCTTATTGACAAGTCAATCTACCGTACAGTTTACACACGGCACCACATGTACACATACCATTCCGAATAATTCATACCCATATTGTAGCTACACAGAAATCCCAAGAAAGTATCGAATCCAACATACCAACTAAGTCAATCCACCTTTACTTCCACTCCACGCCCCACGTCTGCTCTCCCCTCCTAAACGGCACAACCTCCACGCTTCCGCCCTCATTCTTCAAAATATCCACAATCTTCTCTCCACCCCTCCTCAACACAACCCTCTCACCCCGGCTATCCCCAACCTGATAAAACGCCCTCCCCCATCCCCCAAAAAACCCTTCCAAACCCTCCTGCGTAACCTCTTCCTTGGCGATAACCCCCCTCTCGACCCCCTTCTCAAGCGCATCGAGCACGTACCCCAGCGCATGCGGCTGCGTAAACACGCCGGCTGCAACTTTATCCTCGCCCCTCTTCTTGACGCGTGGATGCGGCGCGGAGTCTGTGCCTAGGAAAAACCTACCCTTGCTAGCCACCACAGCGCGAATCAACGCATCCCTATCTTCTGGAGTTTTAGCGACGGGCTTGCAGAAACAGAACGGGTCGCCGGCCCAGTCGTCGATGATGAGGGAGAGGTGGTGCGCGGTTATTGTGCCTGCGACGGAGGGGCCGCAGGAGAGGACGGTGGAGAGGGCGGCGGCGGTGCTACAGTGTTCGAGGATTATGCGGAGGGAGGGGAAGTGTTTGTGGAGGGAGAGGAGGGTGGGGAGGAAGGCGGGTTCGGCGTTGAGGATTGTGATTGCGTCTTTTTTTTCGTTTGAGAGGGGGGCGTGAGAGGGGGTTGAGGGGACTTCGCCGTGGAGGTTTAGGACCATGTTTTGTTTTTCCATTTCGGCGAAGACGGGGTAGAAGGTTTCGTAGTCTAGGACGCCGGAGGAGGAGTTCTGGGGTGTTGTTAGTCTTGTTTCGTTTTTTCCTTGGGTTTTCGTATGGATGTTGTGTGGACTTGACTTACTGTAGTGACACCAGCAGGGTACGATTTCACACCCGTGATCCCAGCTTTTTTGGCTTCACGAATAACTTCGGGTGTGATATCTTCGTGCAAGTAGAGAGACATGAGGTACTCAACATTTGGCTCAATGGCCTTTAGTCGATCGCGGTACTCAAGGCATTGCTTCACTGTAGTAATCGGTGGAACAAGGTTTGGCTATATGATAAGTCAATATGAGAACAAAACCGCATACTTTTCTTCACATAATGTGTAGTAGGAGAAAACCGAATTGTATAAACTCGAAGTAAGAAAGAAGTTACACGTGATATTTGAAAAAGAGTGTGATGACTAAGAGGTAGGAGAAGAAGAAAGACAAGATAGCATGTGACATAAGGAGCAAACAAGAATGCAAAGTAAGTTGAAATTCATTTGAAGTCCTAGTCATAGAATATCAAAACACAAAACGTACCATGACATAAACGGTATTCACACCACCCTTACGAATAGTCGGCGTAACCAACTGCGACATTTCTCCATCGCGCAAGTGGACATGGGCGTCAAACGCCGCAGGCAGCCCAATCTCCTGTATGGTTGTGATATCCATGTTTCCCAACTTCGTTGCAAGGTTATACAATTGGCGTTAGTATGTCGTTGTTGTGGGGGTTTGACTACGAGAAACATTTTTGAAATGGGCCCCAAATGCGGGGGGTACGCTAAGCCAAATAGGGCAGAGCACCACAACGGTAGAGAGACGGAAGATGGCTGCAATGCAATCGCAAAAACAAAACAAGAAAGTCTCTATTTGTAGCGCGAGTTAGTCTCGCTGATCTATTAAGCGATTATAGGCTAGAGCCAACTGGCCCAAAAACATGGCATACATGACCGTTATTACGTCCCGTCCAGCCTGATTCTCCTAAACACCTTTCGCCATAGGGTATATTATATCCTCCTTACATGCACATACGTATCAACCGTCTTGCTCATACAACAGAATCCCAACCTCCTCAGCCTGAATGCATAACCGGCGCGTTCAGCATTCCAGCTGATGCTTCATTCTCCAGCGATATCTTCATTTCGAGCCATGAGTAAAAGTTTGGCGAGTTGCAAAACGTCTCGTACATGCCATCTCTTGCGCGATGCCTTTGTAGTGGATTTGATCCGCGAAATTTGACGCTGGTTCCGTGTTTGCTAACGCTGCTTAAAAACTCTCGTACCTGGAAGCTGGCATACCTACCGTTGCCTCCTGGTGTTACGACGTGGGACGTTGCGAGATAGCGATTGATAGGTGCGATGAACTGAGCAGTGAGCTCGGCAAAGTGGCGGCGTATAATGGGTCCGAGGTCTTGAGTCTGATCCCCAAGCTTCAGTAGGGCGTCGATTTGCGATACTACAGTTGGGTCTGATTTGAGAAAGCGTTTCGGGGGAGTGTGGACTTCGATACCACCACCTGGGAGATCGAGAAGGGCGTTACGGCTTGACTTGTGATGTAACGAATGGTGGCGACGCATGGGTACAGGGCCATCAAAGTTTTGCAGGTACAATATGTGCGGGCGAGCCTGGTGACTGGCCTCAACAGCGGCGATGATGCGCTTCAGTAGAAAAGGATTGGTGACACCAGCAATGAAGGATGTTGGGGTACCACCATCGATACCGATACTCTTGAAATTTGCTTGCATAGTCATATACGGCCGAACCACGCCGGCATAGGGGACCGGGCAGATGAGGTCAAGAAGCGAAGACACAGCCTCACTCGCTAGTTGTGGAGACTTTGCGATGACGATGACGCTTTCACACAGGATTAGTTTCTCGTAGAGCACATATAGGTCGGTGATGCATGGCATATAGTGCATGATGGTGTCCCAGGATCCAATTGGTTCATAGGCATAGATGGATTGAGCAGTGTCGGATATCAGAGGGTTGGGACCTGGAAGGCCTTGTAGAGGAAAAGCCCGATGTGGCGCAATGTCCAGTCTTAACATACTGCCCAAAAAAGGCAGGTCATGGTGGCCAAGGGCTGGGGGCATCCAATTGTTCATTTGCCGGTACGCCGCTTCCAGAGTGGTTGGGTCACTGAGATGGCCTGATTCTGTCATCTTTTGCAAAATGCGGTGGTTCAAGGCGGTAAAGTTGTGATGGGAAATCAAGACCAGGGCTCTTTGGTTGAAGCTCCTCTTCATGGTATCGTCAAACTCTTGGCGGAAGATACATGAGGCATAGAAGGTGACTGCGCTGCCATGGGGCGCGTTGGGCGAGGTGAGCTGGATGTCAGGCGAATTGTTGGTAACGGCAAAGTCGTAGCAAAGATCCTCGGCAGTTTCTGTGTTTTGCTGCTCTGGGAAACTACAGACGCCTTAGACGAGGCAGATAGGGGTTAGACGAGGAAACGGTACCTGTTGAAGCAAATTGCGCTCAAGTCGCTCGTGGAGAAGGGGATGTGAGGCGGGTAGAGAATCTCGATTTCCGGACTGGCTCAAGTTTCAACATGATGTCGCGAGATTTGGACTGTTGGCTCCTGCCTACCCTATGTCAACATTGAAGTTGCAGACGATGCTGGGGCGGTCAGTCTTGGCTTTGCGTTGCGCAGGTGGTGGTGACTTACAAAGCCACGGCCCAATGCTTGAAGCCCCCCGTTGCGATGGGAGACAGCTTGGGCTCGCGCAGCTTGTCCATGTCGTCTTGTCGTCGATCCCGACGATGGGGGGACAGCAGCTTGTTCTTCAACCGGTGCATCGGGCAGCCTAACGCACCTGACCGGCGCAGGTGAACGCAGCAAGAGTAATGGGTGTGAGGCAGTGGGCAGATGGCGTTGGTCAAAGCGAGGGAACCTGATGCGCGTCCAATAGGCTAGCAGCTTTAGCGGCAGACGAGGCCGACGAGCGTCATGGCTATCATTGCGGGGGGTGGGAAGAAGCAAAGGGTCGCGGTGCTGACATGATGGCACTAGGGGGCAGCCATGGCATATCAAGAGAGCCTCTGGCCGGGAGGTGGGCGTGGGCGTGTGAGAGTATCGCGGGAAAGTCAATGAGCGGGCGCAGGGGTGCGGGCGCTTGTGTACGATGACGTGGGGCGCCCCCGACTCGCGTATGGCTAGCATCGTCTTGTCTTCGTGAGGAAACACCAAGCCGCAGCGGGAGGGTGAATGCTCCTCTACCTGCACGCACCCTAATCTACGCCACCCCGCCGCCTCTCTTCTCCCCCCCCGCAGCTAGGGATACGCAGCATGCGAGGCTCGGGCAGCTGCGCCATGTAGACAAGACTCTTGTCCTGCACCCGAGACAAGCCCTCACCATGGACGCCAACATCACAAAAGCCCTCAACGACAAGCTCTACGATAGGCGCAAGAGCGGGGCACTCGAGCTCGAAGGCCTCATCCGTGATGCCCTCGCTGCCCAGGACCACGACAGGATAGCAAAGATCGTGCATCAGCTGTGCCATGAGTATGCCTATGCCGTCCACCAGCCCCACGCTCGCAATGGTGGTCTCATAGGACTGGCCGCTGCCTCGATAGCCTTGGGGCCCGAAGTCGCCCGCTACCTCGAGGAAATCGTGCCTCCGGTGCTTGCCTGCTTCAGCGATCAAGATGCCCGTGTCCGCTACTACGCGTGCGAGAGCATGTACAACATTGCAAAGGTCGCAAAGGGCGAGATTCTCGTCTACTTTAACCAAGTCTTTGATGCTCTCTGCAAGGTGCGCCTCCCTTCACTTACAACTTGAAATTGGGCTAATATAGTTGTGTCTAGATGGCCGCAGACTCGGAGCTGTCTGTCAAAAATGGCGCAGAGCTCCTGGACCGCTTGATCAAGGACATTGTCTCAGAATCCGCTGCCAGCTATGTCTCTGTGCTGCAGACTACGCCCGAACAGCATGACGGCGAGGACGAGCCATATCCATACGCATTCAGCCTCGAACGCTTCTTGCCGCTCCTCGAAGAGCGCATAAATGTCATCAACCCCTTCACCCGCTCCTTCCTCGTTGCATGGATAACACTGCTCGATTCCATACCCGACCTCGAGCTGATTGCTCACCTTCCACGCTTCCTTGGTGGTCTTTTCAAGTTCTTGAGCGACTCCAACCAGGATGTATATACTATGACGCAGGCGGCGCTGGACAGGCTCCTTAACGAGATCAAGAAAATTGCCAGAATCAAAAAGGGCATCGAGGAAAGCAAGAAGAGCAACAGCAAGGACGAGCGCAGGAACTCTGCCGATAGTATCCGCAGCGGAAGCGATGCGTCTGACTTTACCCCCCTCGACCCGCATGATTCGATTGACGACAAGGGCGATGCCAGTGGAGAAAGTGGCTCTGTTTCTGGCGAGAGCGAGAAGTCTGTACATGGCGATGGTAACTGGATACCGGGCCAGGATGTGCACGTCGACCATCCCAAAATTCTTGGGATACTCGTTGACTTCCTAGCTCCACCACCTGGTAGGATTTGTGTCTGAAAGGAGAAGCTGAATTATGCTAACATGATTGCAGATACAGAAGAGGAGCAGACAGAGATATTACTGACAGCCCTGCGCTGGATCGACAACTTCTTTGACATTTGTCCAGAAGATATCATGCCGTTTGTCCCGAGCCTTCTGTCGCACGTGTTGCCCCGCATGTCCCATGAGGTTGATACCGTTCGCAAAGCAGCAGTCAAGGTCAATGCTTCGCTTATGGATTACATCTTATCCTTATCTGATGACAATCGTCCACGAGATGGCGGCGCAAGTGGACAGATCCAGTTGCCACCTTCCCTCTCTGAGCTCGGGAAGGAGCTTACTGGTACACAGCGGCGAGACTCTAATCTATCTGGCCGTTTGCTCAAGGCGGTTATCCGTGACCAGGCAAACAAGGCGGAGTCACCTGACGGCAGGTCCCCTACGCCTGCAGAGGACAGTGGTTCGTCTCCTCGCCCAATACCAGAGTTGGATTACCAAGCTGCAGTCGGTGCTTTAACACTGCAATTTTTGAACGAACATGAGGCTACTCGTGTTGCCGCTATCGCGTGGTTAATCATGCTACACAGGATGGCACCAGGCAGAGTGAGTAGACATGCAGCACGACCTACATAGCGCTAATCCGTATGCAGATACTAACAGTGGACGACGGAACCTTTCCAGCACTGCTTAAGACACTATCTGACCCTTCCGATGCGGTCGTTACGCGCGACTTGCTACTCCTCTCTCAGATATCTCTGCACAGCGACGATACATACTTCACCTCGTTCATGGTCAACCTGCTGAAGTTGTTCTGCACTGACCGCAGGCTGCTCGAGACGCGCGGTAACCTGATTATTAGACAGCTATGCCTCACCCTGAGTGCTGAACGGATCTATCGTACCATGGCCGATTGCCTAGCGAAAGACGAAGATGTCGAGTTTGCAAGCATCATGGTACAAAACCTCAACAACAACCTCATCACTGCGCCAGAGCTTGCAGACTTGCGGAGGCGACTAAGGAACCTTGACAGCAAGGACGGCCAATCCTTTTTCGTCACTCTTTTCAAGGCTTGGTGCCACAACGCCGTGGCTACCTTCTCACTATGTCTCCTCGCTCAAGCCTACGAACAGGCATACCATTTACTACAAGTCTTGTACGTGGATCACTTGCATTCGTACAGATACAGAGACTGACCATTATAGCGCCGAACTTGAGATGACGGTCAATATGCTTATTCAGATCGACAAGCTTGTCCAACTTCTCGAGTCTCCGGTCTTCACTTGTAAGATTCCTTGACCTGAGATCTGTACAGAGTCGCTAATGAAGTTGCAGATCTCCGCATGCAGCTCCTCGAGCCTGAACGATATCCGCACTTGTACAAGTGCATGTACGGTCTACTGATGCTACTTCCCCAATCCTCTGCTTTTGCTGCGCTTAAGAATCGCCTCAACAGCGTCTCAGCCATAGGCTACCTGCATATTGCGCCTCAGCGCAGCAGCTCGACGTATGTGCACCCTTCCTCTTCCCCTACTTTAAACCACTTGCGGCAAAAAAGCTCAGAAGCCGGCGCGAACAGTAGTAGCGGTAGTGGCATTGCCTCACCTGGAGGAGCCAACATATCCAATTTCGAACGGTCTGGCCGATTGAAGCCAAGAGACGTGCTGGGCGGCCCGGAAGCGGGTGCAACGGTGAAGTGGACCGAGTTGCTAGAGCGGTTCAAGCAGACACAGGAAAAGGCTAGGCGCAGTCAACGAATGGCCAGCATGGGCGAAGAAGAGGAGGTCTACGAAAAAATGGGCCCGACAGTACCAACTCCGTCTGCACCACCCAAGAGTGTTGCCGGGCTCAGACCAGGAAGTCCTGCAGGCGCAATGAGACCACCGCCAGCGCCTGCACCGCCCGGCCCTCTACCAGGACACAAGCCGCGGTCTAGCCTGAGCAACCTGGGGAGGTTTGCTGGGGGAGTGGCAGGGAGAAGAAAGGATAAGAAATAGGCAGTCGGGGATGTGCATAGGCTGGTTTATTGATGTGTTTTTGGCGGGCGCGAGTGATTATGAGATGCATTGTTGGCGTCTGTTTGGAGCAAGGTCGATTTGTTTACGGTCATCGTTAGGCATGGACGGCGTCTATTACGACAGCGTTTCTTTAACGATGTTTGCCCTTTCTGAACCTGACCCCATCGCCATCTTTCTCCTTCCATCCCGATGTTTCTGCTCCCTCGCCCTCGTCACCCAACACCCACGTCTTGACAATCTCCTTTATTTCAGGTTTCTTCTTCTCTAACCTCTTTGCTTCCTTGACCTTTCTCACATATCCGCTATATACTGCCACTTCGGCTACGGCTATGCCCAGGGAACCTCCCATGCTCAGTCCCAGCCTCGAACCAACGGTCCAGTGGCGTGCGGCGACCCATATGAAGACGGCGACGCAGACAATGGAGATTAGTATGTTGATTATGAGTATGATCTGTCGGTGCACTTCCTCGTAGGACAAGTCATCTTCTTCGCTCGTTGTCTGTCGAGCACCGATGCTGAAAGGTTCCGGGGCGTGAGGGAAGCGCTGGGAAAAGGTTTCGCGGGTAGGCGGTGGGTGAAGCATGCGCTCATAGGTGAGGGCTTCTTGCTCAGCGCGGAGGCGAGCCATGAGGGCTTCGTACTCGGGCGTCTTTGCTGGCTTTGGGGGCGGGGGCGGGGTGTACAGTGTGGTGTTGGTGAGAAGGGATGCGAGAGTCCTGGGAATGGGCTCTTCGGCATCTTTTGTGGCCTCGTCGCCGGCTACAGATTCATCTGACTTCGAACGAGGAATATGCTTCTTGAGCAGCTTGGAGAGATTGACCAGCTGGCTGTGTGAGACGGGATTGCCTGGTGTGGCATGTGCCAGCGTGGGTTCGTCGGCGCGTTGCAGGCTGGCGAACTCGTCGGGCGATAACTCCTCAGCCTTTGCGACTGCCCGGACGATACCGGGCGTCATGGTTAGAAGCACCATGGTGGAGTGTGATTGTATGTATAGTTGTGGTATGTGTTGGTCTGGAAGAAAGTTCCGACATCTCACGCATGTGCGGCACGTCGGTATCGCCAACGTCGCGACTGGCAGGGATAATGCGGCGGCCGTAGGAAGCTAGCGTTCCGAACGTCATGGATATTTCAAACTTACCAAATCTCGGCCGTAGCTTACAGGCCAACTCCAATTGTGCGGCAACTAGCTCACCTCCGCCCACTTCCTCTGCTGCTGGACCCTGCCAGAATTGCTCAATTGCACCTGGAAACCGCCATTCGCCCTCTGCGACATCGCCCACACCCAACTCCCCCTCCATGTTGAGCCGCTCTCCCCGGCTCGTGCCGTTTATCGCGCGACCGCAAACCTCCTGTCCTTCCTCCACAACATACCGCTCGATATGTCCCTACAGTAGCGTCGCCCTCTCACGCTCCATACAAAGTCAGAATGCTGCCCCAACACTGCACCACCCCTCCCGGCGGCGGCACCAATCGTCCTGGGCTACCGCTGTGAACGTTGCGCAGCATGTGCGGGCGACGCCACCACCAGATGCGCCAATAAAGATGGATCCTTTCCAGACAGTGGCGCGAGAAATGAAGTTTTTGACAGGCAACATACGGCAATTGCTCGGCTCTGGACATCCCACCCTCGACACTGTGGCCAAGTACTACACGCAGAGTGAGGGGAAATATGTACGGCCCATGCTCGTTCTGTTGATGAGCCGCGCTACGGCCCTCACACCCCACCGAAACGTTGCGAGGGGTGGTATTGGCAGCCAAAGCGCAGACATTAGCATAACAAACCCGAGTATCCTCGCAGACGAGAACCCAGACACCAGTCCCATTAGCAGCATACGACATGACTCTGCATATACTCCAGAAGACAGCGACATTCTCCCTTCACAACGGCGGCTCGCAGAAATCACTGAACTCATCCACACAGCCAGTCTGCTCCACGACGATGTCATCGACCACTCCGTCTCGCGCCGCGCCGCGCCCTCTGCAAACATTGAATTCGGCAACAAAATGGCAGTGCTCGCGGGAGATTTCTTGCTAGGCAGAGCATCCGTTGCGCTCGCTCGTCTGCGCGACCCAGAAGTCACAGAGTTGCTCGCCACAGTCATTGCCAACCTTGTCGAGGGCGAGTTCATGCAACTCAAGAACACTGCGCGCGACGAAAAGAACCCCATCTGGACTGAAGAGACGGTTTCGTATTACCTCCAAAAGACATATCTCAAGTCGGCCTCGCTCATCTCGAAGAGTTGTCGTGCCGCTGCTATCCTTGGTGGTTCGACTCCAGACGTGGTCGAAGCGGCGTATCTCTACGGCAAGAACCTCGGTCTCGCATTCCAGCTTGTAGACGATATGCTGGATTACACCGTTAGCGAAGCTGAGCTGGGAAAACCCGCAGGTGCGGATTTGGAACTCGGACTAGCGACTGCGCCGCTGCTTTTTGCCTGGAAGGAAAATAAGAGTCTGGGCAAATTGGTGGGGAGGAAGTTTTCGGAGCAGGGAGATGTGCAGCAGGTTAGCCTTTCTCTTCTTTTCTTTTTCTCCTCTTCCCCTTTTCTCCCTGAATCAGCACTGCACCCTCTGATACAACGGAAAACTATATACCCTAGTGTCGAGATATCTTATGCTAACAACACAACACAGGCCCGCCAAATCGTCGCCCAATCTTCAGGCCTCGAGCAAACCCGTGCCCTCGCCCAGGAATACGTCGATAAAGCCATTGATGCTATTTCCTTCTTCCCAGACTCGGAAGCCAAAACGGGGCTCATTGAAATGTGCACAAAGGTCATGAAGAGGAGGAAGTAGAAGAACATCCGTAATCTTCACAAAAAAGAAGAGGAGAAAAAAAAAAGTAACAGTAGAATTTTTCTGGGGTGCTGCTTTTGGACTTTTGAGTTGGAAAGCATACTAGTATCGCATCTTGTTGTCATCTTCACTATACATTTTGTTCTTTGGTCGAAATGGAAAAGGGATGTTGATTTGCATACATATATTTCTCCCCCTCCCTTCTTACTTATCTTACCCTTGCTCGTCTTTCACTCGCTGATCAACTTGTTCACGTTTTGTTTCCCAGCAGGGCTTTTTGAACCACATGGTTGTGTGGAACTAATGGGAAAAAAGAAGCAGTTTATGCAAGTTGAGAAGAAGACTTGGAAAAATTCATGTACGAGTACGTGGTGTACAAGATATAAAAATGTGCATACTTGATCGAGATTACATACCCATTTTCGACACTCAGACAAAATCCAAGTCACGTAGCAACTTTACTAGATTCTATCATCATTCAAAACTATCTACTCATCTCCTTCCAAAAGAAAACGAATATCTATATATCTGCCTCAAACGGCCGAACAATTTGCCCCTTTTCCTGCAAGTAATCCTTAACCTGCTTAACAGTGTACTCGCCTCTGTGGAACTGCAAAAAAAGATTAGCAAATATATCTATTACACACTTTTGATTCCAGTGACCTACCATTCCAGCACCCAACGCAGCATCGGTTCTCGTCTTGGCAAACACCTCTTCAAAATGACCTGGGTTACCGGCTCCACTACTCGCAATGACAGGAATCTTGATAGCGCTCTTGACATCGTTGATGAGTTCAGTGTCGAACCCGCTATTGCTGCCATCCTTATCTATGCAGTTGAGTAGAATCTCGCCTGTGCCCATAGCCTCAACGGCTTGAACAAGCTGCCGAACGTCAAAGTCTCGACCTTCGCGTCCGCCCTTGATGGTGCACTGGTACCAGCAGTATTCCTCGCCGTTGGGGCCGGGGATAGCCGTCTTGATGGTGTGGTGGGGAGTTGCGTCAGGTGAGGAGACGTATACGCGTTTAGGGTCTACGCTGACGACGACGGCTTGGTTGCCGTAGGCCGACGAAATGGTTTCGATGGCTGTGGTACCTGAGAGCTTACTGCCTCGCGCGTAGTACTCTTCGGCTGCGGTTACGGCGTCAGAGCCGATGCTTACCTTGTCCGCGCCAGACTTGAAGTACATCGTGGCGATGTCCAGAGCGGAAATCTTGGTGCCGTCGGTGTCGACAGTGTCGCGAATCCCTCCGCCTATTGTGAGAGGGACGAAGACTGTCTCGCTCGCGCGACGCAGGATCTCGAGCATTGGTGTATCGGCGACAGGGCAGTTGCGGAAGGAAGTGATGTTAAGGAAGGTAACTTCATCAGCGCCTTGCTCGTAGTACTTCTTAGCCATCTCAACGGGCTTGCCTAGATTTCGCACCTCGTTTCCAGCACCCGACTTTTCGCGCACATCGTACTGATCGCCTTTTGTCACGACGAGGTCACCCTGGTCGTTGGTCCGTACGTCGAGGCATGCAATGACTCGTCTTGTAAGGCCTTCTTTTGTGTCGACTGCTGATGGCTTCTCGGGCAGCTTCTGTGTCTTCTTTCCTTCCAAGAAAGCTTTGAGAACGCGAAGACCTGCAGCACCACTCTTTTCGGGGTGGAATTGTGTGACGAAGATATTGTCCTTTGCCACTGCGCCCACAAACTCCTCGTCACCGTACCGCGCCGTTGCGACTGTCCACCCCTCCTTCTCCAACTTGCCCTCCTCGTAAGGCACAGCGTAGGAGTGAACATAGTAGTATTTGGATGTCGGTCGGAGCCCGTATAATGACTCATCTGTCACCTCGCCAGGCCGTGATGTGTTTGCGCTGTTCCATCCGATGTGAGGTACACTCTTGTCTGTGTCTTGAAATCTGCGCAGGCGCGCTGGTATCACACCCAATCCTTTAACCTGTGCGTCTTCTTCGGATCCTTCAAATAGCGCTTGTAGGCCAACGCATATTCCCATAAAAGGCTTCCCAGCCTTGATGTGTTCGCGAATCGGCTCGGTGTAACCGGCCTTTTCCAACTGAGATAGACAGTGGCCAAAGTGGCCAACACCAGGGATGATAAGTTTCTATGGGTGATGCTGTATCAGCACTTGTCAATTGCTGTACACTTTTTGGTCATGGAGCAATAGTACCTCTGCCTCGGCAACTTGAGCAGGTGACTTGACCCATTCTACTGTGTAGCCAACTTTTTCAATGGCATTGACGAGGGAGCGGACGTTGCCAGCAACATAATCGAGCATGTGAACCTTCGACATGGTGAATAATGTTTCAATGTTTTAGATGATAATAAGGAACTGTCTGACTCCAAACAGCGCGGTGGAAGGAAATTTGGATGGACCCCTCCGTCATTGGAGGGAGGGGCAGCTACAGCCACGCTAACGACTAGTGCCCGCAGAATCCCTGTCGAACAAATCTTTGGATCTCCGTCCTCCGCGCAACATTTTCCAAGAAACGCCGTCTTCACATCCACAACCCATAAACCCCCACACGCACCTAGTCGCCCGTCGTCGCAATGGTGCGCAAACTTAAGCATCATGAGCAGAAGCTCTTGAAGAAGGTATGCGCCTGCTGGGCTGAGTTCCACCACGCGACGGAGCACTTCAAATGCTAATCCTATGCTGTTAGGTCGACTTCAACACCTACAAGAGCGACAATGAGTAAGCACCATAGATCATTCATACATTATGAGTGATACTGATTTCGTGCCAGTCACCGGGAAGCAGCGGTAATGCGACGTTATGCCATCCAAGGCCGAGATGACTACCGAAAGTACAACCAGCTCGCTGGTTCATTGCGACAGCTCGCCCATAAGATTGCCGCCCTCGACCCTTCAGATCCCTTTCGACGGAAACACGAAGACCTTATGCTAGAAAAGCTATGGGATATGGGCATCCTTGGTACCGGTGGCGGAGGCAGGGGAAAGCTGAGTGACATCGAGCACAAGGTCACCGTCTCTGCTTTTGCACGGAGAAGGCTGCCTGTTGTCATGACGCGCCTGCGCATGGCTGATCACATCCAAGCCGCTACTACGCTCATCGAGCAAGGTCACGTCCGTGTAGGAACAGATGTCATCACAGATCCCGCCTACCTCGTCACTAGAAACATGGAAGACTTTGTGACCTGGGTCGACTCTTCCAAGATTAAGCGAAACATCATGAAGTACCGCGACAAGCTGGACGACTTCGAGCTTGAGGCTTTGTAAGAGACATATTAGATTTCCAACGGGCGGCGTTTTGGTCATTTCGGCATTTCAAGGCGTTTTGTATTGGCGATATCCGACAGTCAGAAGAAAAGAATCAAACATTTACTGGCATGAATTATTCTCTGGATTTCCTGGCACCACTGGCAATGCCACGGTTCAAACGCCAGCATTTCTACTAGATTTCCGAACTATGATCTGTCCATCAATTAAAAAGAGGAAATAAAGATGTAACAGCATGGAATCAAAGGTTGCCGCTCTTTCAAGTTGTTCCGAACCCTGCTATTACATCATTATGCAAAATTGTCTCAATTACATACATTGGCAAGATCTCGCACGACACTGAAAAGAGCAGAGTAGGAGGATGGCAAACATCTTGCTCTTCGTATGTATCTGCCTAGGTGCGATTGCACTTCACGGCACAGTCAAAAGGTCTATGCGAACTAGACCCCAGCTTGTTAGCATATACGCTCGAGTCCTAAGTAATCCAAAGAAAAGTCATATGTAACGCAATTAAACCAACATGTATCTCTGCCTTAGCGCTTCTCTCAGTTTCATCATCAGCATACTTTAGCTTCGCTTCTTCCACCCTCTTGCTGGGCTACAATATTACGCACGTTTGATCCAGGAGCCTATTCACTAGGGTCTCGTATATGCTCAACTTAAATTCAAGCTGAAGAGTTTGTAACATCAAAATAATTATAGCATAAGATATCTTGAACGCAACATGCAGTGGTGGGGACGGCGAGCTTACCCATTTCCATGAAGGTGGGGATGTGGGTCTACTCACGAACGAACGTGCGGGGCATACTTACACCAGTATCTATACTACTACCGACGACCGACCGAAGTATTCTCTGGATCATTTCGAACGCTGTTTCTAGGCCCAATAATGGATATCACACAGGAGCGTATCAGCCATCGATCCTATGTGAAGTTTGTGCTATTACCAATAATCAACGGGTACGGCTCAAAGGCAAGATCATCCCTTTACCCAAAGTCTCCGATGTATTCAATCCCCATGGAATGCATTGCTGATGCTGTACGGTTAGATTTCTCTTCCACATCAGGGAATTGTCAACGCTTGTTTACAATATGCCACTCAGTCTTCAGCATCACGTACGACTTGCCCTGCTCAAAATCATGACGCCCGTCACGTGGTACAAAAAGGCCATATAAACAAGGCAGACACCAACATCCATAATATGGACCGCCAGTGAGGGGGAAGGATAGGGAGGATCCTCAGGATTGCTAAGTGTCAGCCCGTGATTGGTTCGTGTGGCTATCCCCACCCGCCACATACAGGGCGGTGTCAAGGCACTCAGATCAGCCTCGCCAACTCATCGACGTTATGTAAAAACCGGCCAATCCAGTGCCGAAAAACAAGCTCCCAAATCCCCCAAGAATCGAACTGACTGCGATATATGTACACCATTCGATATATAATTCAAATTCTTTAGGATGTCCGCATGCATATCATCCATCTTTCGCAACTGACACTTCCTGAAACCTATTTTCATATCTAAAAACCTGGGGATGTTCCACCTTTTATGAAAGATTCCCTTCCTATTCACAATGCAGTACAGGCCTCTTGACGACACGAAGAACGAAATCCGAGTCCTCAGGTTCCTTGATGTATCCAGCCCCGTCGTAGCCGAGGATCCTATAAGATGCTCTATTGAACACGTGCCACTGGAATATGTTCCTCTCTTTCAAACCCTCCAAGAGAACCTGCAAACTCAAGCCGACCCGGTAGTATGGGATGTGTTTACCGAGTGCGTAGATCTACGAGATTCGACGCTGGAGCAATCAATAACTCACGAGGCTAAATACCTTGGTACAACCCGAAATCACAACCATACCAGCGGCTTCCGTTACACTTGGGGTGACTTCGAGGCTTTGTCCTATACGTGGGGTGATGGAGATAACAAAAGACGCATTTCCGTAAATGGAAACGACATCGATATTCCAATCAATCTCGAAAACGCGCTAAGAGCTTTGCGTGATCTGCCAGAGACACCTTTGGGTATGTGTTATTGGGTGGATTCGTTATGCATCAATCAGCAAGATGAGAAAGAAAAGAGCAAGCAGGTCAAACGCATGAAGGATATCCATGGTCGGGCTAGGGCTGTGGTTGTCTGGTTGGGTCAAGAAGATGAACCAGACAGCCATGCAGTCGAGATCATGCGTTTTATTTGCCAGAATCCCATTGTGGAAGATTCAATGCAATTCCTGGAATACTTGCCGTCTAGAACACTGTCTGCACTTGTCGCATTCACAAGAAAGACTTATTGGACCCGATCTTGGATCATTCAAGAAATCGCCATGAATCACAACTCAACCTTGTTTTTATGTGGTAAATTCAAGCTTACAAGAAGGATGATTCGTCTGGGTGCTCTCTGCTGCCAGGAGTTATTGAAAACTACAGAAATCTTGGAATACCTATCCGATAATGATTTGTGGCAAGACACACGGTCTCTGGCTGACCGAATGTATGCTCTACTAATGCTTGCCTTCAAACCAACTATTGGAATCAAAATGCGCATATTGTTGAGCCTGGTACGCTGGTCAAAGGCCACCATCGACAAAGACAAAGTGTATAGCATACTAGGCCTAATAGATCCCGCGATTTCTGTGGATCTTGTTCCGGATTACTTCCTTTCAGAGCAGCAGGTCTTTACAGATTTTACAAGATCTGTTATAAAAAACTCTGGTAATTTGGACCACATCATGCTGGGAGGCATCTCAGACATCAAGGGGTGGCCGTCATGGGTGCCTGATTGGAGACAGCCGTTTTTGCTTAAACATATTCGCTACTTTCGACCTTTCAAAGCAGGCGGAGACCTACCCGCCAGATTCAGATTTGATAAAGGCGAGGAGAGCGAAAGCCTCCTTGTTTGCAATGGATTCTATGTTGATGTAGTGGATAAAGTCGCGACGGAGACTTCACAAATTGGGCACTTCAGCCGATCAAGTACCGACTCCAATAGGTACGGTGATCTAACACGTCAATCAATACACCAAACCATGCTCTTGGATTGTCATGGAATGACGGAAGAACCACTCTTGAAGATACCATGGATTCAAAATTGCGATGAGTATTCGGCTTCGAATAACCCCTTCGTTGACCAGGAGTGGCTGGATCTTTTTCAATCGAGAATCTATCAGCAGTTTCATAAGTTTAGGGAGAGCAACAAGCATTTCCACATAGGAGGCCAAAGTTTTCAAAGTCTTTTCCCAAAGTCCGCCGGGAAGAATTGTGATTTTTCAATAATTTCAGATGCTCTGCTAGGAGCTACGGTTTCTTTGATGCAAAGAATTCTCATCAAAACAAAAACTGGATATCTGGGTCTGGCTCCAATAACTATTCATGCTGGAGATGTTGTTGCTATCTTGTTAGGATCGCAAATTCCAATGTTTCTACGGCCAGTCGGCGAAAATCGTTTTCAATTTGTAGGGGAATGTTACATCCACGGACTCATGGACGGGGAGATACTGTCTGATGAAGATGTTGCCCAGCAAGAGTTCATTTTATGTTAGCAGATTTCAATATATCACATTAGCAAGACACAAAAGCATCATCGCAAGAATTTAGAGATGTGTTTTCATATCCACACCAGAATGCCGTGATTTATGACAGATAATAATTGCATTTAAAGGCTGTACCCAGCGTCCATACCTTGACTTGTACGCAAAGAAGACACATGTAATGCTCTAATAACGTATCGGTGAACTGGCAATATGAACATCTAAGGTACCGTAGCTTTTACCGACATCTTGTCTTGCAGTGCTTTCCGATCCGATTTCTGGACTGCGACAGTCTTGCTTGTGTACTTTCTCCTATCCACACTCGGGATGAAGAAAGCTGCTATAACGCCCAATAGCCCGAAAGCCAGCGCAACTAGATAAGAAAGATGTGCCCCCTCGAGGTAGGCTTGCTTGTTGCCCAGTCTAGCTGCAGCTTGAATGTCAGGTGTAATACCTGGAATCGCCGCATATGTAGCAGCGCTATTTGCTCTCGCAGCTGCGATGAGCCTAGTAATGATATTAGAAGGAAGATCGAAAGGAGCTAGATTAGAGCGAACACGCTCAGGTAGTATATCTCCATATTTGTTGTTGGTAACGTTTCCGAAGATGGCCGTCGCAACTGCACCAGCAAGGAGGCGCGAAGTACCCGCCAGGCCAGCTGCAGTGCCTATGTCTTCTTGATAAACTATTCCAAATCCGACCAGAACCATGCCATTTAGCAAGTTGACCGACGTGCATGTTGAGATTATGACAGTAAGAACGATCGATTTTACGGGGTTGTCCATCGTGGAGGTTGACATGGCGCCAACGCAAGCGGTTTGCAAAGCGACGGCAAACATAATGACCCAACATTGATGACCGATGAGTTTGCTGAAAGCCACAATGATACCTCCGATGATAGTACCTAGTGGGAGGACTTCGGCGTATAAGCCCTTTGAGATCTCATCAGTTGCGTAAATGAGCTGCGAGAGACGGGGCCACAGCGTCGCGTTCGAATAATACTGCATCCCACCAATGGCCATAACCAGCATGGGAACTGTGAAATGTCTCAAAGCCCGGAACAGGCGAGGTGGGAACAGAGGCGCAGAAAGGGTATAGTAGGCCTCGTAGAATCCCAATCCGACCAGTGTGAGCAGGCCAATGATAATAGGAGCGAGCACAGTTGCGGACACCCATGGAGCCATTGAACCGCCCCAACTCACCCCAACAATAAACAAAGTACATCCAGCGAGAAACAGAAACAAGCCCAACCAGTCAAACTCCCTGAGAAGCTGCCCGGCCGACTTACCATGCTCACTCCTCTTCTGCTCCCAAGACGGCGGATTGTAAAACAGAACCAGCAGGCCAAGATTAACAACCTGAAAAGCAATCATGACATAATAGCAAATCCGCCAATTTCCCGTCTCTTTGATAATAACCCAACTCACCAACGGCATAACCTGCGCGACAATCGATGCAGCATCAAATAGCCCAATCGTAACATGCCGATACGCACTCGGCACAATCTCCTGCACTGCTCCAAACGCCATCTCCAGAAACCCGGAGCCGCAGCCAAACAACGCACCCCCGGCAATCATCTGGTTGATGCTCTGGCCTGTAGCGCTGACGATGCTCCCGATGATTAGGATGATGGCGCCGGTGATGAAAAAGTAGCGGCGTCCGAAGATGTCAGAGAGGCGACCGCCGACTGTGACGAACATGGCGCCTCCAAGGTTCCAAGATATTGTTATCCAGGTGTAGCGTGGGTCGGGCCCCAGGTCGGTGTTGATGTAGGTGAGGATCGCGGGAGGGATGAGGAGGGTGAAGAGGTAGGCGTTGTAGCACATTGCCATTGAGATGGCGGCCATGAGGGTATTGACTAGGTTTTGGAGGTTGATTAGTTGTTTGACGACTGTAGGGTTGGGAATACGTACATGTAAAACCTACATCTTCTCCTGTTGTTTGCAGATGCCGGACGATTTCTTCGTTTGCGTCTTCCTCTTCAGAACTCGAGCCACAGTCTAGGGTATCTGCGTTGCTGATGTTGTGTACATTCTCAATGCGTATTGAGGCTGGTTTCTCGTGGTCCAATTGTCCAGCCATTGTGAAGACAAATTGGAAAATCCTTAGGAAGCAATAAAAGACCTTGATCCAAGGAAATCTAGAAAAAGAAATCAAAGTACTAGGAAAATAACAAGTGTAAAAGATCAACATGAGACTTCATATGATCTTCTCTCCGAAGCCCATTCCAACATCCCCCACACTAGCCACAATCCCAGGGAATGCTCATCAGTTCTGCCTTACACTAAACACGCCACTCCTGCATCGAGTTGTTCAAAAGTTGGGTAACTTTCCGGGGGATACTCCACCCACCCGCTGCTGGGCCCCGCTACCGCCCATTTCAGCTAAGCACGACAGGTGTAGCGGCGTCGATCACGTCGTGTAATTGGTGCACGGACTAGGGAATCGGAAAAGGTTAGCCAAGTAGACCAAACTTTTGGAGATTTGCTATGGGTATTGTTGTCCTTTCGCAAGCGCAAAAGTCCAATGATTGTTCATATTGGTGTGCTAATAGAGTGGTGGCGAAAGTACGCGGATTGTCAGAATTCAACGCAACCAAATCCTGAATAAGACAAGATTGTTTAGGCCAAGCGGATAGAGAGATTTTAGATACTGGTACATGGTGTTTTTCGATTGCCATGTTGTTGTGGTTTTTTCAAGTGAAATTTAGATGCAGGGTTCATCTGCTCAGACCCTATCCCACGTTTCAACCACGTGCAAATATCCGGAGCCCCGCATACCCCTCTCCGCCTGCCCATCCGGCCTATCCGCTCCGACCAACTTGGCTTTGAAACTAGTCCTTCTTTTCATTTTCCATTGCAGCAATTTCGATGTCGGTCTTGTGCCAGTAATGGGTGAGATCTCCCACTGGTAGATTGACGGTCCAGCGCATTTCAGCCATCATGATCACGACGAGCATATACCACCCCAATATCGCCACTACGAAGTTTAGAGCGCCACCAGCCTGCGAACAATTAGGATATTGCAGAAAACCAACGAAAGAGATCCAAACTTACCTTTTGCAACTTCATTGCCTTACCAAAGTTTGCTTTGCTGACTTCCCAATATGCTGCACTCAGCACCCAGGTAGCTGTCGCTGCCAACCAAAAGATTCCTACAAAGACCAAATTCATTCTAATCGTGAATATACCGAAAGTAGCCATAGCAAAGCCCCAAACGATACAAAACAGCGCAAGGCCAGCGTTCAATTCTTTGCTTGCTGCACCCTCTGCTGCATTTCCGGTAGCCGAGTAAGAAGCAGCGATGCCAGCCGAAGGGAGTTGCAGTAGTCCAAATGATAGCCAGAAAACCGAGAACAATCCAGTGACCATCATGGGAAAGAATTGAGCTTGAATCCAGAGAAAGATGCAGGAGAGGGTAAGTAGAACAGGGCCAGTGAAGAAGAAGATGCCACTAGAAATTGTTAGCACGCACCTATACGGCAGAAACTGGCTATTTGCTTACGCGATGGACTGCAGGCCGCTTGCGCCGCCCCAGCCCATGAGTATCATGGCGAAGGAGAAAGTTGAGATTACGAAGCTAGGAGTGAAGTTTAGTACACTCGATATCAAAGCGCATGCATTGTCAAACATACCCTAGGAAACCGAGAGGAACAGCATTCGCGTACTGAGTGACGCGTTCATTGGCATGAGGTACCTTGGGCGCCAAGTACAACTTCTCGAACAGCTCCGGACTAATGGTGATGTTGGTTTGAGCATGCGTGAGTCTGGGTTCTTTGTCGATATGATCAGAAGAGACGCTGATGTGCGAATGAGTCGGCTGCGCTTGAGAAGTAACAGTAGCCATTTTTGCTCAACACAACTGGAATCGAAGAAGACTGTTTGGAACTAGAAGGGGACAGTGTTCATTTATGAGCACAGGAGGAAATATTGGAGTCTTCCCTATTGCGTTACTCTCCGTGAGCACATGGAACTGCGGGGTATATAAGTATACTGGACTTGGTAGTTCATTCAACAGACTAGAATACAATTTGCAGTAGGCCCGCTGCGGAACCCAGGACCGTATGTTTCAGCCCGTTGTCCCGTCAAATGCCATCCGCTATTCGTCAGATGTTACCATTGAGCCTCAGCGGTACCGCAGATGCACTCAATACAAGGTTTAGTGGGCCCGCAAAGTGGCCGGGGCTAAAAGATGCTGATCCAACCGGTGACAGGTGTCAGAATTTACCCAGGAATATGGTGTGAGGCAGGGTCTCGTACTCGACCGCTCGCCTTTTCCAAAGAGATCTTGGTTGGTCGCTTGTGCGCCATGTACCTTGGCGGAGTTCTCTCCATCGTACCCGACGATCTCAACCAACACCTAACCCCGCAAGCCAAGTGCAAATAAAAAGACCAGGGTCTCGAGAAAGGAATGGCTTGATTTGTGTATGTGTGCGCTGACAGCCACTAACAAAGTAACTGCTCCGAATATATACAAGGTTTGAGCCGCGACAAGGAGCGCGAACTCAAACAGAAAGATCTGACGAGAGGAGACAAGAATGTATGGAAATCAAAAGAGGCGGTAGCGAGTGTAAGAAGCTTAGAAGGCGTAAGATAGAAAAAAAAAGAAACTCCAAACCTCAAGGCCACACCCTAGGACACGCTCCACGCTCGCGCCACAGTCGCCAAACTTCGCACATGGGACGCCTAGTCTAGCCGGAAAGTCGAACGGCCCTCAATAAGAGGCGGCCATCGCTTCTTAAGACCAGAATCATCCTGAGGCCACACGTCTGTAGTACCAGCCTTGTACGCAGCCCAGTTGTTGCAGTTGTTGTTCCACTCGGAACCGGCGGCCGGCAGATTAATCTCCTGCTTACGTTCAAGAAACTGAACACTGAGACCCATGCCTACGTGGAAAGCCTATGACGATATCAGCATGGGAATTCATATCGAAGGAAACAAGTGTCCGACTTACAATGTGGCAATGCATCAGCCAAGCTCCTGGGTTGTCGGTAGGGTAAGCGAGAACCAGCCAGCCGCCACCCTTGAGCTGCACGACGTCCCGACGAGGTGGGTTTGTGAAGCGCAGCTGACTAAAGTGTGTAGCGGAACTGAATTGGCCATCGCCTGCACCTAGGACGTAGCTGTCGTGACCGTGGAGATGGATGGGGTGAGCAATGGGCGGGGCTCCTACGGCTTGTTGAATCACCCAGTAGGTCCATGTAGACGCAGAAGTGGATGGGACTTGAACGACATTGTACGACTGAGGGAAGCTGTTGTTGTTCTCTGCAACATACTTGATGGTAGGCTTTCCAGGATCGATGATCATCGAGGTGCCGTTGATAGTCCATAGAACGGTGTTACCGTTCGCCGCGACAGGGCCGAAAGCGACGGGTAGAGTCTTGGATTGGGCAGCGAAGGTGCTGCTTGGTACATCCTTTGCAATTTTGGGGCTCGTCACTGGGTCGACGCATGCGGTGAATGGGGAAGCAGGGGCGGTGGAAGTAGGGTCAGCCACAGTCTGTCCTTGGTATGTAAAGATAGCACGGCCTTCGCGAGCGGCGCGGGATTGACAGAGTCCGTCGGCCACAGCACGGAACCAGTAGTTTCCTGCGGTTTGGTTCGCGGTGAAGACGACGTCGTAGCGCTGACCGATACCGATCTGGAGATGAGTAGTGTTGTATGGGTTGACAGGGACAAAGTCCGTTGCAATGACTTGGAATGGATGGCCATCGAGATTTACCAGCATGTTCGTGTCCACTGCAGTGTTGACAAGTCGGAGCCTGTAGCGCTTTCCAGCTTGGATAGTGACCTTGTTCCATGAGCCACCTCCAGCGGCATTCTTAGCTGTTCCGTTGATCAAGATATTGTCTCCGACTGGCGGACCCAATCCAGCTTGTCCATTCTGGAAGGCGATGGAAGCAGCTTGGTATGCTGTCTTGTAGTACCAATCGGTGATTGGCATCACACCAAGATCTTCGTCGTAGTTTGCTGTTGCTGGTCCATTGACAATGACGGTACCAACGACACCATCTCCATATTGGTGCGAGAAGTGTGAGTGGTACCAAGTTGTTCCATACTCGGTGGCTTGGAACTCGTAGGTCTTGAAGTCGCCTGGGGCCACAGCACACTCAGTGATACCATTTACACCGTCTTGAATGTTTTTGTTAAGCATGCGAAAGCCGTGCCAGTGGAAGGAAGTGCCGTTGGACTGCAAAAGGTTGCGTACGGTGACCCTGATGGTGTCTCCCCAATTGGCGACGATGGTTGGTCCTGGGTATCTTCCGTTGATAAGCATGCAAACCCTCGAGCCGGCACCGTCGGGATTGCAAGTTGTGTTCTCAACTCTCAAGTTGTACGAGCGAACCACTCCGGTATTGGGCCAGGATGTGTACATGTCAGTCGAGGACGTGAAGCCCGGAGCCCAGCAGTGTCTCGTGTTTGGAGTGTTTCCAACATTGATACAGGAGGCTGGTGACTGACGCTCTTCGAGGCCATTGCGCTTGGGCGTAAAAGGAGCGAAAGCAGGAAACTCATTGGGAATTGCTGCTGCGTTGGCAAGGGAATGGGAAAGCCCTAGCAGGACAGTCCCAAGGAAGTGGATAGACTTCATTGTACTACTGTACAATGGAAGGTAATGAGTTTTCCTCTGTAAAGACTGGAAGAAGGAAGAGAAGGTCGTTTTCGAATGTAGCTCTTGCAGTTCAAATCCTGCTCTGATGTAGAGAAGCAGCGTGTTTCCGACTTCTTATATTAACTGAAAATCCTTAGGATTCTTCATCCTCTGCATCACGTTGTCCTTCTCATACGACTAGACAAGCCCAACCTTGTCCGTGAAGCGCCTTCAATATTCACGGACTCAGGAGATACACACTCCTTTTCCATGTTAGTAGCTGAATACGAGAAGATGGTCAGCTGTATCCAGAGTCGCCGGAGATTTGGTGTTGTAATAACAATTGAAGGCGTCGAATAGTGAGAAGCCTTTTCAAGAACACAAACTGATGAAAAGCTCAGCCCAGAAATGGCTGCCTACTCCGTCGCTAGGATAGTCAACATCTATACCGACTATCCGACTATTGTTTTCTCCTCAAGCCAAGTTTAGCACTAAGATGGCTCTCTATTCAAAGCCACAAAAGGATTTACGGATTCCGAAACCGACAAACCGACTCTGCGAGTCCGAATCCGGTAGTTTGAATAGCTTGGGACAGTTTTTAGTATAGCTAATAGGAGCGAGATGGCTGATGAGATATCAGTCATGGCTGTAACATGTGTCTGTTCTCATGATTTGCTGATTTGCAGCCAATCACTCAAAATCATGGGAACCGAGTATGTAGGTCCTGTGCGCCTCATGGAGAGGAAGTCCGAAGGCCGGACGTTTCCACTAGACGTATTAGGAAATGCAACTAAGTGCCCGAGAAAACATGTGCGAATAACAAGCTGAACGGACGAAGTTTATTGAAAAACAAAGTATCTGTCTGGAAAATCAGTGATTTGGTTTCTGAAGTCCTTCGTTGACCATGTTTGATTTTCGAAGTTAGGGTAGCCCATATGCGTCAGTCTAACTTGGCAGCGGTTGAGGCTGGATATTCTGCAAAGCACATTCAAGAAAGCTTTCGTTCAGTAATTCTTGGCCATCGAAGTCTAATGTGATCCAAGCCTCACTCTTATTCTGCAAAGGGTTTCCCCGACACAAACTTCATATGCAACTCCAAATTACTGGAAAAGGTAATTACTGCAAAGGATAATTAGTGCTTATTTGCATATCCCCCGGTTACTTGCATGGCGTTAGTTCTGTGATGTATTCTTGATTAGTGCATGATTCGAGAACTTGATCGAACAACTTTCACCGATACCAAAGCTATCTTCAAGTTGAATATCCTTAGTTTGTGGTAAGCGTTATCTAGAAATAGATTTGTGTGACATACTGGAATCCTGTATTAAGTGTCTCGGCAATCTCAGCAGTACGCCTACGACACTATCACTCCATGTAATCATCTCCAGAAAATGAGCTGAGATGCAGGGTCCTACTGCACTCGACCATACCTTCATGAACCTGGCATTGGCATCGGGGTCTGTAGCGCCATGGCAGCAGAGCTGTGCTTTAAGCGAGCCAGCGAAGTCCGACAAGTAAGCGAACGGACATTCGACACCGAGTATGTCATGCCGCACAATTCTGATTGGAAGAAACCTATTAGTACTGAACATGTGGAAATGAGAGCAACACGAGTAGGATTACCGGACTTACTGCGCCACTGCCACGGATGGGTTAGAGGCTTAGTGGCTTGATAGGCCTGCGCTTCATTGTATGACATACTCTAAAGCCATGAAACTAATCTTTTCGAAGATGAACCAAAAAACGTGAGGCATGCTTATTGATACTTTGCGCACTGAGATTGAAATGTGATCTGACGTTACCGCTGTGCCACGTCTGGATACAAGCAGCCTGTCTTGAGTGTTGACGTGGGGTGCAGTTTGACCAAACCCAACTCACCCTTGATCAAGAAAAACAGTTCAATCGATCCCTATCTGCTATCCTTTGGTTCAAATCCTGGTCCCGGCAATTCAAAGCCTTCCTCTGAGAATCCTGGAGCCACGGTCGTTCCAACAAGTGTCCAAGTGCCCAAACTGGTAGCTCTTTGCCAGCGCCCTTTCTCGATGACGACTTGCGGACTCTGTTTCCCGAAAATATCGTTTCCTAAGAGTTTATGCTCAGTCGCTGTCCCATTATTCCACGACAGGTCCAATTGCAACGGTGCGCCTGCGTAATAATGCCAGATCTCAACAGCGTCGACGACGCGATGCCAGTATGAAGGACCAACTTCACCCTCTAATAGGTAATAAATACCCGTAGAGTAGGACCGATTGTTAAGGTTACTGGCATCCTCGAATGTCTGTCGATAATAGCCTTTTTCTGGATTTGGTTCAAGATGAAGCCTGTCGATGGCGTCTTGAGCGCTTGGGCCATCTCCGTGCGAAGCAGACACTCCAAGTAACGATATCGCGAACCAGATAGTAGAAGATTTCTTCATGTTCATAAACTATGTCTTTGTTGTATTGTGGGGTTCGGAAGCGGCGTGCGGAGATACACGTCGACCGCAGCACGCCATGTCACCTCGCAATCGGCACTTGCCCAAAACGATCACGTCATTCGCCCACATACTGTCGACTGCAATCTTGCGTTTAAGGAAACATCAATATTAGCTGCGCTCAAAGACGAACGTTTGGAGAAGAAGCGCTTTTATCGTGTTTGCAGTATTCTTGGGTGTAATTCATAGCCATCTGACATTAACACCACTGTTTTTTTATTGCCCATATCTCATTGCATACGCGGTCGATGCCCTCGGGATCGTCAGGACAATGAATAGTCGCATGCCCTGAAGGTTCATAGTGGGGCTGTGTTACGGACCGAAAGCTCGATGTTACACGCGTCTTATCATGACGTTCGAACAGGCTGTTTACTTAAATTCCGTCTTCGCGAAGAGAACCACTGTACGTTCTCGCATTCGCTCTCCATCCTCGCTCTGGGCTGGAACTTCTATCAAGTCCAATTTCTAGCTACCATGTTTGCTTCTTTAAAATGCATACCAGCGCTAGCTACCCTGTTGTTGCTGCCATTTGTCGAGTCAGCAAACCAACCGGTAAAAGAATTTATTGTGGACACTGATATCTTCGACGCCATTGAGTACGGTCACGTGCCAAATACGGCTGAGACCCTAGCTTACACTACATTAGCGACACTGCAGCGCTCCTTCTCGCTTCCACTCTACCAAACACCAAACTCCTCGCTGTAAATGTCAACGTCAACTCTACATACTCAGCGCTCGCTGCATCTGCCATTGTCAACTACTACGGGTATTCATCCGTTCCCATTGGACTACGAAGGCCTTATACCAATGTAACCTCTTCTGAACCTTTTGGGAAAGAGTACGCGAGCAGGGTGGCTGCCAAATGGTCCGGAGGCTCCGTTCCCTGGTTCGAGGTCAACAAAACGTGGGACCCTGTGGAACTGTATCGCAAAACACTTAGCGAGGCAAAGAACGGCAGCATAACTATCGTCTCCCTTGGATTCATGGGATCGCTCTCAGGTCTCCTGAATTCCACGGCAGATAGATATTCTCCCTTGGATGGATACGGCCTGGTGAAAGCCAAGGTAAAGGAGTTCGTTGTGATGGGTGGTGGGTACCTAGCAGAGCGGTCCTTCGATCAAGAGTATAATTTTGCTATTCAAGAAGCGCCTCATGTCGTTAACACATGGCCGAGTGTTGTACCCATGACCTTCCTCGGAGCAGAAGTCGGTGTAGAAGTTCTAACAGGGGCACGACTCACTACATGCGGCCCTTCTGGCGACCCAGTAAGAACGAGTTTTGAGTGGTGGGGTGGGGCCAATGTTTCACAGTATTCTTGGGATCATCTGGCAATGGCATATGCTGGCCGTGGTCTGGGCAACTGGTTCGAATACGGAAACGAAAATGGGTACAACTATGTATACCCTAATGGCACGAACGTCTGGGTTGAAGATGAACGCATAACCAATCAGCACTACCTGAAGCTGAAAGCCTCAAATGAGACAGTAGCGAAGGGGCTGGAGGATCTGTTACTGCGGGGCGCATGGGCAAATGCCCAAGTGGACTGAAGCCTCGCACTAACAACAAAAGTGTTTTCTTGGTCTCAACAAATTTCTAGGCTTTTCGGACCCTTTGATGTCTAGATCGATACTCTCCACTATTCGGCGGCTAAAATTCGAAGGACTGAGTGCGAACACATACATAGACGATGACTGACAGAAAACTTCACAAGCTTGGGGGCGGTTGATCGCCTCTCACCCATAACAATGGCATGGACCTTTTCTAATATCAAACTTTTCCGTTATGCAGCTGACAGTAAACTATTCAAGATTTTGCGCATGTCTTTCTCAGTCCGTGCGATGGTCAGATGATTCACTAACATTCTTCTAACAGTTCCCGACAACCTCTAGGGCTCACTACGCGCGGGGCCCACGCTTCTCAAGGCCGAATCTTACAGCAGCTTCAAGTGCGTTGAGTTCGAGAGCGGATCTTGCTGCCGAGTGGATAAGGCGGATTACCTTTTCTAGTAATGATGCTCTTCGCCAAGTACTATGTACGGCTCCCGCCTAACGCCAAGTCCACCGCGTTGTGTGTCGTCAGCGGCTATCACAACCAGTGTTCCTCGAGTCGCTTGCCGCTACATCTGCTATTGGTTGGAACCAACCAAAAGCCATCGGTCAGCCTACCGGTAGACTTCACGTGCCTTCTTGGGAGGAATGGTGCGCTCCGCTGCCAAGTACAGAAGTCGCTTCCGCCGAGAAGCTCCCAAGCACGATGTATCCACTATGACATAGTCCCAGAAACAACCGCTCTATGAAAACACAACTTCACGTCTTGGTACGGCCACCCCGTTGCCTGGTTGCCATGTATGGTTACATGTGCCAACATGTTGGATGGTGTGGAGAGACTATGGGGACAAATCTCTGGGGCAGACACTGACCCGCTCTTTCATGGAGAGAAAAGCGGGTATCCTCTATGGCCCCCAGAGTAACTATATAACTCGAGCGATCGCGGTTCGCTCGTGCCTGCTGCGTGTCTTCTTGTCTTATCCATTTTGTGATCGGCGGGTTTCCCTTGAACTGGGAAATATTCACCTAGACGCGACATTCGTATCTAGCCATCACCATGTCTCGCCGTAAGCCAGATATCGAGGCTACTGAGCCTACCGTCTCGTCTTCGGGTAGCAGCAAGTCCGACTTCAACACAGCACAACATAATGAACATACCGGCTCGCAACACCGACAAGCATCTGTCGCTGCCAAACTTCGCAACCCTTTGGCAGGTCTCAGCGAGGAACAGGTCCTGGCTGATGTCGAAGCCTGGTGCACAGAGAAGGGGCTCCAAGACGAGCTTGATTCATTCCGCAAGGGTGCATTGATCGCCCGAGTGGGCCAGCGCGAGGATGGCTTCGAATACGTGAATACCCTTTCAGAGGAAGAAAAGGATGTGCTAAGACGCGAGGTTTCTCACCGATGGTCGCAGCCATTCATGTTGTACTTTCTAGTCATTCTCTGTGCTGGTTCTGCTATCGTCCAAGGAATGGATCAAACCGCCGTGAATGGCGCTCAGGTTCGTTGATTCGCCGTATCTTTCTAAAATATCCCGGACTGACTCTGTTGTAGGGATTCTATTTCCGAGAATTCAACATCACTGAAGATCAAGTATGGCTTCGTGGCTTACTCAACGGCGCTCCATATCTCTGCTCTGCGGCTATCGGTTGCTGGTCCAATGCGCCACTGAACAAGTACTTTGGTCGTCGCGGTACCATTTTCATCTCATGTATCATATCGTTCATTACTGGTATCTGGATGGCGGTTTGCGAGAGCTGTAAGTCATCTATGTATAGCTGTGTTCGATTCGTGCACTAACAATCGCAAAAAGGGCCAAACCTTCTCGCCGCTCGATTCATGCTGGGCTTTGCTGTCGGCGCAAAGTCTTCAACCACTCCCGTCTACGCCGCAGAGTCTGCACCAAAGACTATCCGTGGAGCTTTGACGATGATGTGGCAGATGTGGACTGCTTTTGGAATAATGCTCGGTTTTATCGTCTCCGTTGCGTTCCAGAACGTAACTATCATCGGAGGACCGAATTCGCCATGGAGGTGGATGTTGGCCAGCACCAGCATACCTCCAATGATCGTCTGCGTCCAAGTCTATTTCTGTCCAGAATCGCCGCGCTGGTACGTATTATCTGCATGAATATGAGATTGCAAAACGTATTGATGGCGTCAAGGTACATGGAAAAAGGGAAATTCGACAGAGCCTTCCAATCTCTCTGCCGCCTCCGCTGGAACAAGATACAAGCAGCACGCGACATGTACTACGCTTACAAGCTCCTCGAGATTGAAAATGCCCAACGTGAGGGCAGGAACCCAGTTCGAGAGTTCTTCTTGGTTCGTCGTAACCGACGTGCTGCTCAGAGCGCTTTCTTCGTCATGTTCATGCAACAATTCTGTGGAGTAAACGTACGGCACACTACCGACTTTTCACCAGACTAAATGGCTAACATCCTTTTCCTCAGGTCATCGCTTACTACAGCACATCAATCTTCCGATCCGCTGGCTTCAGTGAGTCGGAAGCACTACTAACCTCTATGGGCACGGGCATAACAAACTGGCTCTTCGCCATCCCTGCCATCTACACCATCGACACATTTGGCCGCCGCAATCTCCTACTCACGACATTCCCACTGATGGGAATTTGTCTGCTGTGGTGCGGCTTGTCGTTTTATCTACCTAATAACCCAGATGGCACACCAACTCAGGGCCGTCTCGCATCCATCGCAGCTGCCATTTACACTTGTAAGCCTAGCCCCCATCTACAACGCTCTTTGCGAAGCGACATTTCACCAAAGACGAATACTAACCTTCCCTACAGTCATGGCCGTCTACTCCCCCGGCGAAGGTCCCGTCCCCTTCACCTACTCTGCCGAAGCCTTCCCCCTGCACCTCCGCGACGTCGGCATGTCCTTCGCAACTGCCACCTGCTGGGGCTTCAACTTCATCCTCTCGCTCACCTGGCCCGCTCTCGAAGCCGCCTTCACCCCCACCGGTGCCTTTTGCTGGTACGCCGGCTGGAACTTTTTCGGCTTCTTCTACGCATACTTCTTGCTACCCGAAACGAAAGCGCTTACGCTAGAAGAACTGGATACAGTGTTTGATGTGGGAAATAGACAGTTTTCAGCGTATTATAGGAGGAAGTTGCCCTGGTATCTTAAGAAGCATGTCCTGAGGAGGAATGTGGAGCCTATGGAGCCCCTGTTTGATTTGCATGCTGAGGGGTCGAGGCTGGATCTTGCGGATGAGAGGGTTGGTGGGGTGGGAGATACGGAGGTTAGGGAGAAGGGTACGGAGAATAAGATTTGAAGATCGGTTTGAGGGGGTTGGATGTAGGTGAGGGTGGCTGGGGCTAGCTTGTAATGGCAGTGAAAAGGGGGAGTTTTGGTCTACGGTGCAGATACTCCGAGGTAGGTTTTTTTGACATGCAATATACCCATTCTTGTATCCATAAAATTTACCATGCCTTTCAAAAAACGTCGATCTATCAAAATGAATCTCAATGAAGTGGAACCCATTGATATTATTCACGAACTCTTTTCCCTATGCTCTTCGATCGAAAATTCACAAAGATTCAAAAATTCAGATCCTTTTTCTTCTTCTGATACTAAGAGTCCAAAATCGAAATCTTTAGAGAATTTCTTGTTGTTATTGTTAATCACCTTGGGGTTTGCTCTGTAGTTTCTGTTTCTAGAATTCTACTAAATGGTTACTATAATATAGCTAAGCTTCATGAATCTTCCAACCGAAAACTATCATACCTGCTTTCAAAATCCCTTCACCTTTCCATCGTACAGCCAGAAACAATCAAATTGTAGAGAGGCCTAGATCAAATCACAGTCAAATCAATGTCTTCTTCATTAACCTTCAACATGTATTACAAAATCTATACTCTACATTTGAAACGAGTAGATATTGGTCATTGTAATCCGCATATCAGGTTCTTACTTTCACCATGCTTGACAAAAAAAAGAATAAGGCTGACAAGATATAAAATGAAGTGAATTCCAAAGTCAGGGACAATAATGACAATATTGGTCTATTAATTTCAACTAGATACTATAGACTGAAATACAACATCTGCTTGCGTAATCGATATCATTGGACGATTTCTTCTTCTTGGTCTTCAACCAAGCACTATAACATTACTTCGTCCTTGACTTTTCACGCCCTTCGCGTGAGCGATCGCGGTGTTTGTGCCGATCCCGATCCCGATCTCGATCCCGGTCTCGGTCTCTACTTCTGCTACGACTCCGTCGACTCTCACTGCGGTGTGAAGATCTATGATGGCGTCGGTCTCGGCTACGGCTCCGGCTTCTGTGGTGATGCTTGTGTCGTGAGGAAGCAGAGTCGCGATCACGGGTTTTTTCATCATGGTCGTCTTTTCTTTTCCGCTTGTGATGTCTGCTCCTACTCTCTTCCTGCTCTTGTGTCATTCGCAGCTCGCGCAACTCTCTATCGCGCTCCTCGGCCCATAGCTTTTTGTCGCGTTTGGCCTTCTTTAGCTGGGCTTGAGCTTGTTGCATGAAAGCAAAAGGGTCGTTGGATGATATGCGTGCTTGCTCCCTCTCCTTGCGCCGCGGATCTTCGTTGCCCCAAACATCCTTGTTCACGAAACCTTCATATGCTGCTACATCGCGTGCGCTGTCTGTGTCCTTCGTACCATCCCGCGAGGGTTTCTGCTGAGCCGCGTACCAGGGCTGCTCTATTCCGCCCCTTCCAGCAGCATTCGAGAAGCGCATGGTGTATTGGTCTTCCAACGCCCTTTCCTTTTTGCGCTTCTCCTTCTCCACTTCGGCGTTCTTTTCGCGCTTGAGAGCTTCCTTCATATCAACGGGGAACAAGTCGATATGGCCGGCATGGTCGTGCAGAGGAGCATCGCTGGCCGTGCTTCGTAGCTTCAAGACCTTAGCATCATGCTTGTCATCATCGTCCGGAGCTGTGATGGACTTGGCCAAGCGGATGTCCATGTCGGTGTCATCTTCACCGGCAAGCTTCCTCTTCCTTGGGCCATATCCGCGCTCATCTCTGTTCTTCGAAGCCCGCGCATCTGAGTGCTTGGGTGAGGCTTCCTCGGGAAGTGGTGGAGGTGTTTCACCGCGTAGAATGGCAGCGCGTCGTTGGGCATCGAGCTCTTGCATGCGTTGCTCATGGGCAGTTTCGCGGGCGGCAGCGGCAGCCTCGTCGGCCTTGACGCGCGCTACATTGTCGGCGTTGTAGACGTTCCATGACTAGGGGATGGATTAGGGCTGGTTTGCTACGAATCAAGAGTTGTATCGCATACCTTTTTGCCCAGTAAATGACTGTATGCTTGTTAGGACGTCCAGCGTAATCCGGCGCAACGGGGACGAGAACCTACAGCGGCATGGTGCCACGTCCGGATGGATGGCGTGGAGCGAATATGGTTCAGGCTGGTGTTTCCATGACGCCACGCACAGAGCATGCACTGTTCTGTATGATCATCTGTACCTAGTCTGTATACTTACCATCGGGAGCGACGTTGCATTAGCGTGGGCGGGGCTGGCCGGAGGCTTGCAATGGATCGTCGCAAGCTCTCCTGATCCCAGTGCTAGTCCCGACTTCCCCCCGCAACCCTCTCGGCACAGCAACCGTGAATGTACAGACTGACACACTATGCAAACCCAATCGGGGCCCATTGCCCTTATCATGGTTCGATTTCTTGCCAGGTCGCTGTGCCGTCTCGTCTCGCATTCGCTGCCTTTTTCCTTTTCTTAGCGCGCGTATTTGTACAGTCAAGTCGCCCACGGTCGACAGACTTTGCCTAGACCACGCCAAAACCCTCTCCTCGGAACTTGGCCCTGGTTTGCAAACAATCATGTACGACCTGTTCGCCAGAGGCTGTTGAGTGCTTTGTCTACCATGTCTGTCCATGCTTACTTGCATCAACACCGAAATCTGCCGCTTCTTCCAAACCCACTTTTCAACACCCACTCTCCCGTCCACAGCACGTTTCCCTTTCAAGTTGCGACTCGGCTGCGCGTAGTGTCCCGACATGCCCACCTGGCTTGTACATGGGTTCCGGTGGCCGCGTGCACAGATTCGCATACACGTCATTCTCCAAAACCTCGACGATGCCGCCCCGGAGTGGCTCATGGCCCCTGCGACAGTTGCCTGTATGACGAAGAACTTCAAGGACCAATGGCCAGAAACAATGGCTAAGCTGCCGAACCTGCAATTTATTGAGCAATACGACCCAGATGACTTTACTGTCAAAGACCAGCCCCACGCATACGTCTGTGACATTGTGCACGAAGTTAAGCTTGGGGTAGATATAGAAGAAGTCCAGGGTGCTGAGATAACCGACGACCAACGTGCCGCCATCACTGAACTGCGGGACAAGGTCGCGCCAGGGGAAAGGCTGGCCTGGTTCGTTGTAGTCAATGGTGATGTCGAAAGGTGGGCTCCACCGCTCGAGGATGATGACGCAACACCAGAGGCTAGCCAGCTCAGCCCGCACAGCCAGGCGAGTAGTGTATTGCAGTCGGATGTATCCCCTGCCCCAGAGCCCGAACGGCCATCCACAAGTCGGAGTCTGAAGAAGTGGTTCGGAGGAAAGCTGAGAAAAACGAAAAGGCAAGATCAATGCACTTCTTATCTACTTTCATACTGATGTGTTGTAGTGGGCGGTCCCTGAGGGGCGATGCAGTAGCTGCGGCTGAGGAGCCAGCTCCACCACTACCACCCATCTCTCCACGTCATGCCCTCCACGCTGCCAACGGGAAAGCGCCGGAACCTCAAACCGCTGCTCATTGAGCAAAGATGGACATGATTAGCAAAACTGCGCTTCAGAAATATATGTAAAGTACTACTGAGCGTAAGTTTAGTTGGACCAACATGGGAATGCACATTACGATGTTGTAGAGATCATGTTAAGGAAATGATGAAGCATGAGCGCCACGATCATGCACTACTTTTGGAATCAAAGACGTCCTCTTCTAGCTCATACGACCTGCTTCGGAAGTTGGATATTGTAATACATCTTAGTTTCTGATTACAATTGATCGCATGTGAAGAACCAGCCTGTCGCAAACATACCTTTTGGGCTAGCGTGGCTGGAGCTGTGCTCTCACGTGATGCGCGTCAACCTAGTCTCAAATTATTATCGACGTCGCGTCACCTCAACGCCGCTTCCAACACCAAACTTAGCAATTACACGCAACTCTGCCTCAGACGACTGCACTGGTACCGGAAATCTCGGCGACCACCTTTCCACGTCTTCCAGGTGTTTTACGGCCAGACTGCAGTGGTCTTTGGCGCATCCTGCGCATATATCCAGCCCGGAGCCCAATAACCATTTCTTTCTGAGAGCTGCACAAATACCGCCACCATGAGTCGACGCGACTTCTTGTCGATGCCGGCGCCCGAGAATTATGTGGCTGGATTGGGTAGAGGAGCGACGGGTTTCACAACCCGAAGCGATCTTGGTCCAGCTCGTGAGGGTCCGTCCGAGGAGCAGATGAAGGAGATGCTAGCAAAGCGCGCCGCATCGCTAGGCCAAGCAGCCCCATCTGCGTACGGTGTTACCGAAAAGAAGGAGGAAGAGAGGGATGAAGATGAAGACCGGTTCCAGGACCCTGATAACGAAGTCGGCCTCTTCTCGAGTGGTATGAACTACGACAAGGAGGATGACGAGGCAGATCGCATATACCAAGAAGTTGATGAGAAGATGGACAAGCGTCGCAGAGCCAGAAGGTTGGTACATCCCGTTTCTTTTTCACTGCCCCTCCCCTCTATCTTTATTGTCGAAGTATTCATCGTGTTTTTTTCCACGAACAGATACCGATTGTGTCCGCCGTAGGGAAGCCCGCGAACAGAAAGAACGCGAAGAATACGAACGAAACAACCCCAAGATCCAACTCCAATTCGCCGATCTAAAACGTGCCCTCGGTGGCGTTTCCGAAGAAGAATGGGCAGCCTTGCCCGAGGTCGGAGATATGACGGGTAAAGCCAAGCGTGCGCGTGAAGCCCGCATGGCCAACGCCAGATCCTATGCAGTCCCAGATAGCGTTCTGGCTGCCGCGTCCAAGAGTGGCGAACTCGACACATCGATATCCACGGGAGACGCCGATGGCATGACTACCAATCTCGCAAGTATTGGTGCAGCTCAACTTTCCGCCCTCACAGTACGACTCGACTCAGCAGCCAGTGCACCCGGTGCCCAAACATCAACAACTTCTGGTACAGCAACATCAGTAGACCCCAAAGGATATATGACTGCCCTAAGCAAGAAAGAAGCCATGGGTGAAGAGGTACCGGTCGAGGACATCAATCGGGCGCGTGTGCTTTTAGAGTCTGCCGTCAAGACCAACGTACATAACGGACCTGGATATGTTGCGCTAGCACGATTGGAAGAGGTGGCTGGAAAGATTCACACTGCTAAGAAAGTCATTGCCCGAGGCTGTGAGCTTTGCCCTCGATCAGTCGTAGTCTGGGAGGAAGCGATTCGGTTGAACCGTGACAACCTGCACAACGCAAAGGTCATTGCAGCAAATGGTATCAAGCAAAACACAAAGGCCGTTAAGTTGTGGCAAGCAGCCATCGACCTAGAGCAGACACCTGCGGCGCGAAAGAAGGTTACTCGGCAGGCTTTGGATCACAACCCTCAGAGTGTAGAATTGTGGAAAACGCTGATCAACGATACGGAGGAGCTTGACGCTGTACGCCTTTTGTTCGCCAAAGCAACCGAGACTGTTCCGCTGTCTGAAGAGTTGTGGATCTCGTATGCGCGTGTATCAGAACCAGAGGCTGCACAGCAGATTCTCAACAAAGCCCGCAAAGCCATTCCCACTAGTTGGGCTATTTGGATACACGCCTGCAGACTTCAAGAAGAGTTAGGAAAGGTGGAGATGCTAGACACGATCATGACTCGAGCTGTGAAGTCGCTCATCAAGGAGAATGCAATGATCAAGCGCGAGGAGTGGATCACGCAGGCGGAAATCTGCGAAGAGCAAGGCGACAAGGGCACAGCAACTGCTATTATCAAGGCAACTGTTGGATGGGGCCTTGACGAAGACGACGAACGCCGAGACATCTGGCTGGAGGACGCGAGAAGCGTCTTGAACCGGAACAAGCCAGAGACGGCTAGGGCTATTCTAGGATTCGCCGTTGCCGTATTCCCCTACAGCACGACCATTTGGCATGCATTTGCCGACCTTGAGAAGCATCACGGTACCATAGACTCGCTCCTTAGCGTACTTGAACGGGCAGTCAATGCCTGCCCGACATCAGAATCGCTTTGGTTGCTCTATGCTCGAGAGATGTGGCAGTCAGGCGACCCTGAAGGAGCTCGTAAGGTACTGGGCCGAAGTTTTGAGGCACTGCCTGGTAATGAGATGCTCTATACGCGTGCTGTCGACTTCGAGGTAGATGCCGGCAATTACGAGCAAGCGCGTAGCTTCTTGCAAGTAGCCCGTGAATCCGCCGCTACAGATCGCATTTACATGAAGTCTGCGGTCCTCGAACGGCAACTCGGAAACTTCGAGATGGCCATCGACATTTGCAACCAGGGATTGCAAAATTGGCCAGGCAGCTGGAAGCTCCACGCGATCAAAGGTCAAGTCTACGAGCAGCTCTCCAAACTCCCGGAAGCGCACGAAGCCTTCAACATCGGCACCCGAGCCGCCCCCAAAGCCCCCGTCCTCTTCATTCTCCTTTCCCGCCTCCAAGTCAAACAAGGCGCCATCGTCAAAGCCCGCTCAACCCTCGACCGCGGTCGCCAACAAAACCCCAAATCCGAGCACATCCTCCTCGAACAAGTGCGCCTCGAGCGCCGCCAAAACAACATCAGCGCAGCCCAGCAACTCATGGCCTCCGCCCTGCAACAGTGCCCCAAATCCGGTCTCCTCTGGGCAGAAAAAATTATGCATCTCGAATCCCGCACGCAGCGCAAACCCCGCGCCCTCGAAGCCATCAAGAAAGTCGAAAAAGACGCCCTGCTCTTCTGCGTCGTCGGTCGCATCTTCTGGGCTGAACGCCGCCTCGACAAAGCAGCAACGTGGTTCGTCAAAGCCGTTACTCATGACAGCGATTTCGGCGATGCGTGGGTGTGGTATTACAAGTTTTTGCTGCAACATGGTACCGAGGAGAAATTGCAGGATACGCTCGCGAAGGCGGCGTTGGCGGAGCCGAGGCATGGAGAGATTTGGCAGAGTGTTGCGAAGGATCCGAAGAATGCGCGGAAGAGTGTTGAGGAGATTTTGAAGATTGCGGCGGAGGTGGCGGAGTAGAAAGGGGGCGGAGTTCGCTGTGTAGATGTGATAGCTTTTGCACTTGTATAGGTTATGGGATACTGGAAACTCTTAGGACAGGAATCGAGTAAATTTTGGTATCCGTGAGGAAATGCAAGGATGTGGGGATCTCAGTTATGAATGTAATACTGAGTTGGTTCAGTCAACCTATATTCAAAACTGTTCATTTAAACAAAAGCTCATGTTTCTTTTTTTGACATTCAACTCTACTTCATTACTTCTTCACTTCACCCTCTACATCCACAACCTCCCCTTCCTTCCCCTCCCCCTCCTCAACAAACATAGTCTCCTGTGCACTCCACAGCTCACTGTACAAGCCACTCCGATCAATCAGCTGCTGATGCGTCCCACTCTCCGCGACCCCGCCCTCACTTAGCACGATAATAACATCAGAGTCGTAAATCGTGCGAAGGCGGTGCGCCACAAAGACGGACGTCCTCTTCTTTTCTCGAACGAGGGAGTTGATGTGGGAGAGGAGTGCTTGCTCGGTGTGGGTGTCTAGTGCCGAAGTCTAACGTATTATCTTGTTAGTAAAAGAGAAAAGGGGGGAAGTATAGGGGAATGTACAGCTTCATCGAAAAACAAGAGCGGTGGATCTTTCAGGACCAATCGTGCAATGGCGAGTCTCTGTTTTTCACCTCCGCTAATCATCATGCCGCGCTCGCCGACCATGGTGTTGTAGCCATCGGGGAAGCGAGCGATAGTCTCGTCGATACGGGCGCGTCGCGCGGCTTCGCGGACTTGGTCTTGCGTGGCGTCTAGATTGCCGTAGTGGATGTTGTGCTGGATGGTGTTGTTGAAGAGAGGCGTGTCCTGCGGTACTACTCCGATTGCACGGCGTAGACTCTCTAGGTTGACATCGCGGATGTCCTGGCCATCAATCAGAATACGACCTTCCTGTGGATCGTAGTAGCGGAAGAGCAAGCGGAGGATTGTAGATTTTCCACAGCCGCTGGGACCGACGATGGCGACTTTTTTGCCGGCGGGGATGGTCAGAGTGAGGTTCTTGATGATGGGGCGGTCAGGACGGTAGCCAAAGGATACATTTTCGAATTTGATTTCGCCAGTCTTGAGGACGAGTGGGGGAGCGTCGGGCTTGTCTTTGACCGTCACGTTGACCTTTTGCAGATTGAAGAGAGTTTCCATGTCGAGCAGGCTCTGGCGGAGTTCGCGGTACATGGAGCCGAGGAAGTTGAGGGGAACGGAGAGTTGGAAGACGAGTTGGTTGACCATAACCAGGTCACCGACAGTGAGTTGTCCGGTCGCAACACCGTTGGCAGCGAGATACATCATGGCAGTCAGAGCAGAGGAGAAGATGATATTTTGACCCGAGTTGAGGAAGGCCAGGGAAGTGGCGACCTTGATAGAGGCCTTTTCGTAGTCCTGGAGGGCCTTATCATAACGCTTGACTTCGTGCTTTTCATTGTTGAAGTACTGTACACGTTACTGGAGAGTACTAGAATATTTGGTCATAAAAAATACCTTCACAGCTTCATAGTTGATCATGGAGTCGACTGCAACAGTAGCTGCCTTGTTATCAGCAGCATTGGCCTGTTTCCTAAACTTTGTTCTCCACGAGGTGGTCATGATGGTAAAGACAGAGTAAGCAGTCATTGTAGTGCCGGTGATGAGAGCAAACTGCCAGCCGTATTGATATGTCAGAATGCCGCATACAAGTGAGATTTCGAGTGCAGTGGGGAATATGTGAAAGACCATAGCAGTCAGTAAGAAACTGATGCCTTTTGTACCACGATCAATGGCCCTTGTGAGGCCTCCTGTTTGCCTAGATAGATGGAAACTTAGGTCCAGTCTCAGTAAATGTTCATAGACACTGCAGGCCACCTTGCGAATAGCTTTCTGAGCGACACTAGCGAAGACGGCGTTTCGCAGTTCTTGGGATACAGTTGCACCGATACGGGTCAAGCCGTCTGGTCGTAGTCTCAGTCAAAATGGGACGAGTATGCATTGCTGGGTCTAGCTTACAAGCGATAATCATCGAGCCTGCTACGGTAGTCGCGGTACCGCCTACAGCAGCAAAATCTATGTTCATGGCGTCTACAATGCTCTTGAAGTAGAAGGGGACCTGCACATTGAGCAGCTTTGCGCCAACCAGCAACCCCACACTCAACCCAACCCTGAATCTAGTGCCCATGTTGTCCTTTGGCCACAGATATTGCGACATTTCCTTGATAATGGCCCAGTCAGCTTTGCGCTGTTCCTTGTTGGTCAAGACCTGTTCTTGAAGCAACGGGTCCGCCTTTGCGACTTTTGCTTTCGCAGCCGTAGCATTGGCTGCGGGCTTGGTAGCCTCGAGTGTAGGCTGAGAGCCCGGCTTTGGCCGCTCGCCACGAGCATCTTTCCTATGGAGGGAAGACGAGGTGAAGACGCGGATGCCGTGGTGTACAGGGTGAAGGCGCAGCGTGGATGCGTGAAGACCCGGCCGACAGGCGGCGCGGGCAAGAGGTGGAATTAACATGACGGCAGTGACATGTTAGACGCGCCTGGAGCAAAGAAAAGGAACAAGAAATCCGCGCGTGTGTTCAATTGCTTGAACAAAAAGTGGCGGAAGAGAGGAAGACGAGCACGTTATATGAAGAGTACCTGGAGAAGCCCACCAGACATGGATGCAGCCATCCCACCTTGTCTAGCGCGTTTGCGGCGGGCGGGCGGGCAAGCTTGCATCATAACGACTAATTAATTCCGGCCGATACTGCTAATAATAATAACTGCCATTGCGGTTACTACTGCTCCTCCAACATCCCATCTCGACACCCACACATACACGCCAATTGCCCGGCACAGCCATGCTACGATCGGCTGCCTCGCCCTGGGCGAACCTGGCCCGCACATGCGCACCCGCTGGTCGCCCATCAATTGCGGCGCGATGCATCAACATCTCGGCCACCAGCCCGTCACCAGAACCAAGCCTGCAGCAGGCAGTCAGTGTTGAGGGCACCGCCACGCCCATGCACACGCCCGGTATGCATTCTTCTGTGGCCTTAGCGAGGCGACCCTGCTAAAATATTCGGCCTGCGCAGACGCCCGCTTCGACGTCATCGGCACGCCCTTCTCCCTCCTCTCCGTCTCCCTCTCGGCCTCACAGACGCTCTACACCCGCCGCGGTACCCTCGTAGGCCTTAGTGGCAAGTCAGAAAACACACTCTCCACTCTCTCTGTCCTCGAGCCTTTTCAGCGCGCGCCCGTCGGCATTCCATTCCTCTATCAAAAAGTGTCGTCGACCAGCCCCGTCACGGCCCTCATCTCCACCAAGACCCCGATATCGAGCATTGTTTCGGTAAACTTAGACGGAAGGGATGACTGGATCATCAGTCAAAGGCAGGCGCTGCTTGCGTGGACTGGCCTCACATTGAAGCTGAAGCCGCAGTACAATGTCAAGCTCGGCCTGGCACATTGGGGAAACACATACATCACCGGTAGGGGCCTACTTGCATTGACAGGAAACGGCCAGATCTACCAGGTCCACGTCAAGGCTGGCGAGAGCTACGTAGCCCACCCCAGGTATGCCACTTTTGCCTGGAACAACCGCCCATCCACCATCTTTGACTAACCCCACTACGCAGCAACGTGGTAGCATACACAGCCTCCAACAACCCACCCGTCCCCTTCCGCTTCAAGTCGTCTAATGTACGATTCCAAGTTCCAGATCTGGGTTTCGGCTCGCTGGTCCAGAACACTCAGTTTTTCCGAACAATGAGCAAGACGGCTACATGGCGCGCGCTAGCCACTACATACCACACTCTCAAGACATGGATGCGGAGAACAGTCTGGGGAGATAGGGTGCGTTGACACGCATAACCTACGCTATTTACTGCACACACTGACTAACATTGCCACAGCTCTTCCTTCGCTTCGAGGGCCCAACCACCATGCTCGTCCAGTCGCGTGCTTCACGCATCAGCGACGTCCTCACACTACGAGACGTCGATGAGATTGCCGACAGCCCGCCTGGCGCCGTCGAAGACGCCGTGACGAGGAAGATCAAGGAGGAAATCAAGTCTATTGGCGAACAAGGCACAGAGGCACCCATACCAAACACAGATGCTTCTGGCACAGTGAGATATGCCACTATCAAGGATGGCAAGGCTGAGTTCGAGAAGCCATCTGTATAAACCCAGCAAGCAGAAACCTCTCCTCTTTACATACATACCCTTTCTTTTGCAATTGAGCCTCATTCAAGCAAGAACATATACAAAATAAATATCAAACATCCTGATGACCAAATAAGAACATCCATTGCCATTGACAAACAAGTCGTTCTATGTAACACTCTTCTACTTCGCCTTTCCAGCCGCCTTCTCCCTAATCCTCTCTTCCTTCTCAAATTTTTGCTCAAAGATCCCGAAAAACAAGCCCAACCACTCTTGCTCACGGTGACTCAGTTGCCTCGCGGGATTCTTCCAGCTACCCGCCAAGATCTCCTTGACCCTGCGCCTTAGCACCTTGAGGCCCACAGCAGCCCGCCATTCTCTTACCGAGAACCTGACCACGTTGCCCGGTAGACTGATCACGCCAGCGTGCAGTTTGAAGTCGAGATCCGCAGCGACCATGAGGACCATGGCGAAGGGGTACGCAATCGACGTCGAGTGAGCGTTGTAGAACTTGTTGCTGGACTGCATGATGTGGTAGTAAGACAAGAAATGTGCGGTTGATGATCCCTTATTGACAGATGTGGGTGCGAGGCTGACGGTCTGGTTGTTGGATATGTTGCGCCATCCTTTGCCCTCGCGCGTCAGAATCTTGGGGTAAAAAGCCGTTGCAATGACGGAGTTGACCAGGAGGTCGTTGTCGGAGTAAGTGTCGTATTGGGATGGGACTTCGACGAATATCCGGTGGCGCGTTGTGCTTCTGTAGCGGTTCAGGGCTCGGCGTTCGTCTTGCGTCATTTGTATGAAGCCTGCTTCTACGAGGGATGAGAGAAGCTGTGCTTTGAGATCCTCGATGTTGCCTAGGTTCTGGGCGCTGAGGAAATTCTTATGGCAGAATTGCATTTCTGATCGGCCAGCAGTTGTGCACACTGATTTCCAGGCTTTGTAGGCATTGTATGTTGTCAGTAGATCCGAGTCGCCTTTCTTGAATCCAAGTCGCGCGATATCAGCACGCTGCTTTGCGCCGAAAGGTGTTACAAAGGGAGACTTGGAAGAAAGAATTGCAGCAATGGTGATGGCAACATCGACACAGCCAAAAGTACAAGCTAGCAACACGAGTTTGCCTAGGTGTGCATCTAATGGAAGCTTTGCAATCTGGCGACCAAGCGGTGTGAGCTCTTCACTTGGTGTGAGCGCGTCAACCTCCACAAGTGCATCAATGGCACGCCGGATATTCTTAGACGAGGGTGGGTCGAGCGCCTGAGCAAGTGTTGCCTCAATATCTCCCAGCTTGCAAATCTTGACACGCATGACCAGATCTTGCAGTGATAGTCTCAGCATCTCCGGCGTCTGTTGTTCAGCCATCAGGTTATCATGACGATATTTTGTAAACAGGTGGAAGCACAATCCCTCCTGGACACGGCCTGCACGGCCACGGCGCTGCTTCGCATTGGCTCTTGAGATGAACGACTGCGTCAGACGTGAAAGCTGCCTACGTTCGTCAAACCTCATCTCCTTGTGCTTGCCAACGTCGACGACACAGGTAATGTCCGGGATCGTTACTCCAGTCTCTGCAATATTTGTTGCGAGCACAATCTTGCGCACGCCTGGTGGAGGAATCAAAAATGCAGCTTGCTGGTCCTCGCTTGAGATTGTAGAGTGTAACGGATACACATACCAATCGGCTTTGAACGAAGGGTGGCCAGCCAGAATATCATTCAGTTGGCGGATTTCGGCAATACCTGGAAGGAAGACAAGAATGGCGCTGCTAAAGCGGCTTAGTTGCGGGTCATAGGCAACGGTTTCAATAAGTCGGGTAATCAAATCGTAATCAATGGCGTATTCGTCGTAGTTGGAGAGCACATTGCGCGTTGCAGCACTGTAACCAGGGAGTTTACTAGGTATGCCAGATTTGTCGCTCGTGACTTCATCGTCTTCGTCGTTGTCGCTGGTAGCAGTGTTGGTGTTCTGCTCAGATGCTCCCGTATAGTGCGTCAACTCAATAGCATCCTCTAGGTATCGTGTCTGAACTGGAAAGGTACGACCAGGCACGGTCAAAATTGGCGCGTCGTTGAGGTATCGTGAGAATTTGGCGGCATCAACGGTAGCACTCATCAATATCACCTTCAATTCAGGTCGACGTACCATCAGAGATCGTAGAATAACCAAAAGAAAGTCTGTGTCAATGGACCTTTCATGGACCTCATCAATGATCAAATGCGTAACCTCTTGTAAAGATCCCGAAGACTCCAACATGCGCAGTACAACACCTACAGTCGCGTAGACTAGACGAGTCTGTGATGACATCTTGGACTCAAGTCGGATTGCGTAACCAACAAGTGAGCGCATAGTCCCAAGATCTTTCGGCCCCTCGCCTAGCTCCTCACTCACGCGTTGCGCAAGAGAGATAGCGGAGATTCGTCTGGGTTCAGTGCAGTAGACTTTACATGACTTGCCTTGTGCAAGCTCGTGCTCGAGGACAAACGCCGGAATTTGCGTACTCTTTCCACACCCAGTCTCACCGCAAATTATGGTGACTTGGTTCTTGTCCACCGTCGATAGAATGGACTCCTTGAAACCAAAGACCGGAAGGTTTGATCGGCCAACAAGCATGTGTTGATAAGAAGGAGTAGAGGCTTTGGCAGCCCAGAGCTCTCTTAGACTCTCGTGTTGGCGTATCGGCGTGTTGTACCCCGAGTTTGATCCACTAGAGCCTGTAGCGGCCTGGTTGCGCATCTTGAAGCGATTCGTAAAAACAACACCATCTGACTCTTCATTTTCAACTTGATCCTGGACGAAAGAACGGTAGCGCTTTATAGCATCGCGATCTGAAGCATCCAGACGGGTTTTTCGACTTTCGAGAAATTCTCTATAAAGTTCTCTCCAGTTTGGTGGCAGTCGTAGATGAACCTTTTCGTCTTTCGGTGAGGCAGCGGAGATGGAAAAAAGGGCAACGACTGAGATGTAATTCTCACTTTGCTCAGCGGACACGGTCGCAATGTCGATTGCCGCGAATGTAACTTGCCTTCTATAAGGAGTCGTAGTCACTCCAGCAATTTCAGTATCGTATTCAACATCGACATCCTTCGACCAAGTGATCGTAAGTGAATGCCGGCAAGTGTACATGGTAGGTGAGATGACTGCATAGGACAAACGCGCACCAGAGTCCCTGACGATGTTTAGCTGATATGTTCGGGGCGGAGATCATATGTCACATACCTCGAGCGAACCGCCTCTTCGAGCACTTTACGGGGAGATAATCCGCTTGCCTTGCCAAAGTCACGTATAGTCACATCAGCAGAGCCTGCGCCGTTGGGTGTAGTCTCCAATTTCGGTGATGAGTCAGGAACTGCAGAGAACATTTCACCGAGTAAATCCATATCCTCATCGACTTGACTAGCAACTGGTGGTGCTTCAGTTGCCGGCACCTCAGCTTCAATAGACTTTTGAGGCTGGGTCTCATTATCTTCTTTCTGCTCTTTTGGGACTTGGGGCTGTGTAACGTTCCGCTGCCGTTTCTCGGCTTGGCTCTGGGCGATTTGATTGCGCCTGGCTGGCCACTTTTTCTCTGCTTCGTCTTCATCGAATAGAGTATCCGACTTTAGCTGTTGCAACTGAGAGAGTAACTTTCGAACGGCTGGTGTCTGGGGAGCGACGGGCTCGGGCTTTTTCGACTTTACGCCCTTCTGTGACTTTCGTGTAGTTGTTTCTACGAGCTGCGGGTCAATCTCATAAAGTTTGCTCTTGATCTTGAGATATGTAGGGACGAGGTCCTCGCTGTCAATGTCGCTGTCGATATCGCTGACATGAAAATCACTTTGGTCGTTTTCGACAGGCGTAGAGCCGTTAGCTTTTGCAGGCGTTGAGGCTCCTGGTGTGGCTACAGTCTTCGCGAATGCCTCACGGGGTGGTGTAACTATTTATGGTTAGCGAGGCGCACTAAAGTTTACATGAAGGTGGACGACTTACCAGGTCGCGAAGGAGGAGGAGCGTCGAGAGCTACGTGTTTGGGCGTTGACTCTTCATATGAAAAATTGAAATCTTCACACTGGTCGAGTGCAAGCCATTCCAAGGCTTCTTGAAAGCCCCATATACCAGATGATGCATCGACACCAGCGGCGTTGGCGCAGAGCCATGTTAGGACAGGTTCGATGTGACTGTCTGCGAAGCCTAGTTCACGGAGAGTTAAATCAAGCGTCCATAATTTGGATATCGCATCTTCTTCGGTCAAAGTTTTCAGAAAAGATTGTTGGCCCTGTCTCCTGTTTGAATCATTGGACTCGGCTTGTGCTAAGAGTATGATGCTGTCCAGGATGTCTCCGGGCAACCATTCATGAACGGCGATAGAGTAAGACTGGCTACGCAGAAGCCTGCGGTCGGTCTGGAAGCGTGTAACATGGCGACTGGATTCGCGGCGGACTTTGGCAGCATGCTTGTCAACTAGCAATTGAAGCTCATCGCGCTCGAGTTGGGCCTCGAGCTCTTCGGGAGTTTGTGCAACTTCCTCTTTTGGTAATGTAGCCTGCTGGGGTACCTGAGATGCTGGCTCTGGTACTGCTTGGCTTTCCTTTGACTGCGCTTGAGAAACTTCTTTGGCTGGGGCGTCAGCGGCAGACCTATCGGGTTTAGGTTTGCTGGCGACAGATGTGGTTGCAAAGCCGCGTGCAGGATTGCCGGCTGGCTTCTTCTTTTTGGCCATGGGAAAGGCTGGGGCGAATGTCCTCTTTTCTCTTTTTGGCTAATTGATACGATTCCGGAGGTGCTAAGTAAGGTGAGGGGCAGGGATGTAGTTCAAGCGGGCTGCCGTATAGAATACCTCGGAGCCTGATCCCGAGCGAGATCAAGATTAGGCAGGGCTGAGGTACAGACGGGACGCATCAGGGCGCTCAGTTGGTGGAGAAGCAGCAGCAGCTAGGCGGCGGGCGGCAGAGAGACAAGGCCAGTGGTGGGGGTTTGGTGATGGCAAGGCGATCCACATGGCCGTGAGCCCTGACACTGAGCACTGAGCGCCGAGCAGCGATGTCATGGTAGTCCGTCGCCGGTGGGCAAATAGACGAGAAATCTTGGCATTATCATTTCGCGATTGTTGCTCCTCACCACCCACCCCGCCGACCTCCCCGCATCCGCATTTGGCCTTTGCGTATGGACCGGACGACATGGCTGTGAATGGGGATGCTGAAGCCCAGGCCCTGGACCGCGACAGACTGTGGCAGAAGCTCATCACGAGCTCCACCAAGCGCCGCATCCACGAGCTGTCGGGCCTGCAGCAACAGGTCGCAGATGACTGTGAGTGCCTGGACGCCCCAATGCACCCACCCATGCATGCATATATGTATATACATATGTGTATGAATGTATACGACCAGCAATAGACTGACGAGACCCCGTCCTGTGCAGCAGCGCTGAAGACTGCCGACCTGCAAGCGCTCCTAGAAACACTTTTCGAGACATACCCGCTATACGAGGACCGCGAATCCCGCCGCGCCGTCGAAGGCGTCCTCAGGTCGCTGGTGACGGGCCCACACGGAAAAAAGGTGCTGCCGCCCATCGTCAAGTTCCTGCAGCAAGAGTGTGCAAAGAAGGGCATTGCCCACTCCAATGCCTTTGTGCTCAACGACTGGTGCTCGGTGCTGCTTCTGCAACTCGCAAAGTCACCCGATGCGTGGGCAACCCATGGACTGAACGTCGCCCTCGCCGATGCGCGCGTAATAGAGTTGTGTGTGGGCACAGGCAGCGATCGCCGGGCTGGCCGCCTCGCACACTCTGCCCTCGTCTCTACTCGACGAGCTCTGCGCGCTGTCTTCCGCTCAGAGGCAATCGCCCAAGATGCCCTCTCCAAACTCGTCACTACCCTCACCGCAAAGGGCTCTGCTCCCACGGCTGGAAATGCCGTCTTCCTTGGCGTCATTGCAGGCGTCTCTTCTCGCCTGCCAACCATCAAGCCGCTCCTCGAAAATCACAAGCAGGACTACTATGCCTTCTACACAAGGGAGATTATTGGCTCGAGAAGCCAACTCCCACACCACATTTCCAACGCCCTGCATGATTTCTTCGACACCTTCCCTACTCTGGACGAGCTGCGAACCAATGTTTTCCAACCCATTGAAAAGGCTCTCCTAAGAGCACCTGAAGTGGTGCTTAACGACATCGTCTCGCCCATGATCCTCGCCCTGCCCGAGTCCATGGACCTCTCAGACATTCTCCTCGGCAACATGCTGAAGCCGCTGCTGGCTAACGTCAAATCTACTAACCCAGTGATTCGAGCTGGCGCCCTGCGCACCTTCAAAGCCCTTGCCTCACGATCAAAGGATAGCGACAAGATTGATAAAGTAGCAGACGAAGTGCTAAATCCCCTCAAACAGGGCAAAGTGTCGGGTGCTGACCAGAAGGTCCTGCACGCTCAGATGCTTACAGCGCTACCTGAGTCTCCCTCACTGTCCAAGAAAATTCCCGTAGGCATCGCAGCCGTTGCCTTGAAGGAAGCAAGTGAGCCAGCTGTGCTTGCAGAAGTGTCAGCAATGACAACGCATCTGAACTTCGGTCTAGCCAACGGTGTTGCCCTCGATAAGGCGGTATCCGATGCCTTTATCAAAGGTATGGGGGACAAGCGCATTCCTGTCAAGCGGCTTTGGGCCGTCCGTGCAGCGGATATCTGGTGGAATCTGTCTGAAGAGCAGCAGAGCCAACCAGATGTACTTGCCTTCTGCCAAGCCACGCTTCCAAAGCTCGTTGAGCTCTGGCAAGATGTCAATACCAATCCACTTCCAGCAGCCCAAAGTGGCTTAGCCACAGTAGGACACTACGTTGCGGCACTTCTCATTGATAGAGTCCAGAACATGAAGGATGAGAAACTAGCATCCATCTTCAAAAAATCCGATGTCATCTCACAATCTCTCGCCACGCAGCCCAAGCCTTCCTTCATCCTCAACCCGAAAGTGTACTCGAAACTATCCGCCGAGGAAGATGTCTCGATTGCATTACTTGCGCTGAATGCTGTTGCGCCAAGTGTCACCCAATCTTTCTCCAAGGATGTTCGCGATTCATGGGCACAGGCATACATATTCCTCATTGTATCGCAGAGCATCTCTGCTAAAGCAAAGTCGGCTGCTAAACAAGCACTGACGCAAGTCTATCTACAAACATCCCCAGAGAAGATCAGCAGCATCATCATAGATGGAATCTGGACGTGGTACAAGTCAAACGAGCTTGAGGACAAGGACAGTGCTGCACTGGCATCCAAAACAGGCTCTAGCGAGCTTGGAGCAGTTCTAGCATGTATTTGTCTACCTCCGGATACGATAAAGAAACAGGGTGTAAGCATCGAACCTTCGATCCTGCACAAACAAGCGAGAGACCTTGTTGTTTTGGCCAGAAAAGAAGTCATTCCTCGAGTATCTTGGATCGATCTGTGTCTGCGCATGGGCGTTGATCCCGGTGATGTAGTTCGGAACAATCTGGAAGACTTTATGCAGACTGTCAATGAGTCTACAGAGGTATGTAGACCTATGGAATCCCAGAAAATCCCATTGCTAACGTGCCTTGAAGAACAAGGACAATGACCGATTTCCAGCGATTGGCTTGGCAGCTTATAGTGCCTACGCCGACATGGCTTTCGTTGCTCCAGATGCTGCCTTGCCCGCCGTAGTGAAGCAGTTCAGTCAAGATCTGGATCCAAAGCAGCTAGAAGCCGTTGGTCCGACCGAAGCTGCCATTTTCCGTACTCCTGAAGGCACGGCTTACATTGATGTCCTGTCCAAGAAGGCGCCAGTTGTGATAGACAAGAACACCAAGGACTACGACACTCTGAAGTGGGAAGAGGAGCTCCGAGCACAACTGGCTCAAAAGAAGGGGCAGACTAAGAAACTTACTGCAGATGAGCAGGCCAAGGTCAATGCTCAGCTGGCTAAAGAATCGGCCATCAGGAAAGAAGTTTCTGGTATCGAGCAAAGAATGAGGCGGGGAGTGGGCATTATCCAAAGCCTCGCAACTGGCCCCCCTACCGATGCAGATCAGTGGATGGGTCCGGCCGTGGATCTCTTGATTCAAGCTGTACGCGCCGGTGCTGGACTTCTCCTAGGAGACGTCCCAGCAACTGCTTTGATTGCCTGTTCTGAAAAGATTTCTAGCCGTTTGGGTCCACTGAGACCATTTGTTGGCGTGGCCGTACTTCGAACAATTGGCTCCATACAACTCGCAAAAGAATACGAGGATGAAGACCTTGGCGGTAAGTTGAATTAGGCCCCCTTTGATTGTATGCTCATATGTGCTAATGTTATCAGATCTTGTGACACGCGTCATGTACAGAATTCGTTTCTTGAGCGAACAGAGACCATTGGACGCTGTATCTCTAGCTTACTGCCTACCCCTCATTTTCTTGGTTTTGGAAAAGGGTGGTATAGGCAAATCCTCGCCTGAGGAAGTTGATGAACAGCTTATCCTCGCCATCGAGATTCTTGCATTCCATACAAATTCTTGTAAGTGTCGTATTACAAATGCTCAGACCAGGAACTGATTAGTTATAGGTACTGACCCCCGTCTTCCACGTAAGAACATGCTAGAAATTCTTGTATGGTCAATGCAACGGTACCAGCAACACTACAAGTTGATCAAGGATTGTCTTTTGGATCTTGCTCGTGGTCTGGCTCCGAACATTACAAATGACGAGCTGACAGCCCTGCTTCGTGGAACCATTGTCCCGGAGACTGGTGTCCGAACAGCAACTCTTCAAGCCATAGATGCTGAGCTAGACATGAACGGCATGTCCTTTAGCGAAGAAATTTTCATTGCTTGTCATGATGATGTACCGGAAAACGCGGAACTTGCACAGACTATCTGGGAAGAGAACGATCTCGAATTGAAGCCAGAAGCGGGTGTACAGATGCTACCATATCTCGATTCACTAGACAAACCACTTAGACGAGCTGCTGCTCGATCCATTGGCGAGATCATAACCAAATACCCAGAGACATTCGACGACCTTTTGAAGAGGCTTCGCGAGTCATACACAGAGAAGGCCAAGCCGCGGGTTCCAGAGCGTGACGAGTATGGTATGCCCCGAAAGATTGATTTGCGGGATCCTTGGGAGAGCAGAGATGGCATTGCGCTCACCTTCAAGGAAATGACTCCGGGATTCAAGCCCGACGACCTCCCTGAGTTCTTCAACTTTTTAATCTATGAGGGCCCTCTAGGAGATCGCAGCCCCGCAGTCCGAGATGAGTTGATAGAAGCAGCAACGTCAGTCATCTCAGCGAAGGCGCAGACCAAAGTTGAGCCATTGATGGAACTTTTCGAGAACGCGCTCGAAGCACCTGATCGCAAATCCGAGATGTATGATCAAGTCAACGAGGCAGTCGTCATTCTTTACGGTGCACTCGGTCGTCATTTGGCTGCTGGAGATGAGCGAGTTCCAAAGGTCGTGCAAAGGTTGTTGTCGACACTCAGTACACCTTCAGAGACGGTGCAATATGCCGTCGCGCAATGCCTCCCACCTCTGGTTCTCACATCGGAGCAGGAGCTGCCTACATACATCAATCAGATGATGGAGCAGTTGCTACAGTCCAAGAAGTATGCCTCAAGGCGCGGTGCTGCTTACGGACTTGCAGGCATCGTCCGAGGAAAGGGTTTGATTGTACTCAAAGAATATCGCATCATGTCTACGCTCAAGGGAGCGAGTGAGAACAAGAAAGACCCCAACCAGAGGCAGGGAGTATACTTAGCTTATGAGCTGCTCTCCTTGATCATGGGTCGCTTGTTCGAGCCATATGTCATTCAGCTCGTCCCACAGTTACTCGCTGGATTTGGTGACACCAGCGCAGACGTCCGTGAGGCGTGTCTTGACGCAGCAAAAACCTGCTTCTCCACACTCAGTTCCTTTGGAGTGAAGCAGGTGCTCCCAATACTCTTGGATGGTCTTGACGAGGACCAATGGCGCAGTAAGAAGGGTGCCTGCGATTCTTTGGGAGCAATGGCCTACCTGGACCCGAACCAGCTGGCTCTCAGCTTGCCCGATATTATCCCACCTCTTACTGTCGTCTTGACAGACAGTCACAAGGAAGTAAGGGCTTCAGCAAACCGAAGCTTGCAACGCTTCGGAGAAGTCATCAGCAACCCCGAGATCAAGAGTGTTGTCAACATCATCCTCAAGGCTCTTAGCGACCCTACAAAATACACCGACGATGCCCTTGACGCACTGATCAAGATTCAATTCGCCCATTTCCTAGACGCTCCATCTCTTGCTCTGGTGGTTCGTATCCTGGAACGAGGATTGGGAGATCGATCGGGTACAAAACGAAAGTCTTCCCAGATCATTGGAAGCTTGGCATACCTTTCTGAGCGAAAGGATCTCATCTCTCATTTGCCAATTTTGGTCGCTGGTTTGCGCGTTGCGATCGTGGACCCTGTACCGGCCACGCGTGCCACTGCGTCTAAAGCACTCGGTTCACTCGTGGAAAAGCTTGGAGAAGATGCGCTACCGGATCTTATTCCGAGCCTTATGGCCACACTCAAATCCGACACAGGTGCGGGAGACCGACTTGGTTCTGCACAAGCACTTTCGGAAGTCCTTGCAGGTCTTGGAACTGGACGTTTGGAGGAAACGCTTCCAAGTATCCTACAGAACGTGGCCAGCAGCAGGGCTTCAGTCCGAGAAGGGTTCATGTCGCTCTTCATCTTCTTGCCGGTCTGTTTCGGAAACAGCTTTGCCAACTATCTCAGCAAGATCATTCCCCCAATTCTTGGTGGTCTTGCAGACGACGTCGAATCCATCCGAGAAACTGCCTTGCGCGCTGGTCGTCTTTTGGTTAAGAATTTCGCTACCAAGGCTATCGATCTCCTGCTTCCTGAATTGGAGAGAGGTCTTGCAGACGACAGCTACCGTATCCGTCTCAGTTCCGTCGAGCTTGTTGGAGACCTTCTCTTCAACCTCACTGGTATCAGTGGCAAGGTGGAAGAGGAAGAGGTGGAAGAGGGTGCCAAAGAAGCCGGCCAGTCTCTGCTCGAAGTACTCGGAGAAGAGAAGCGAAACAAGGTTTTGTCTGCGTTGTACATATGCAGGTGCGATACTTCGGGTCTGGTACGCACTGCATCCGTCACCGTCTGGAAGGCATTGGTTGCCAGTCCTCGTACCCTGCGCGAACTTATCCCTACGCTCACACAACTCATCATCCGTCGCTTGGCAAGCTCGAACATGGAGCAGAAGGTCATTGCCAGCAACGCTCTTGGAGAACTCATTCGAAAGGCTGGAGACGGTGTATTGGCTACTTTGTTGCCTACTTTGGAAGAAGGTCTTCATACTACCGATACCGACACCAAGCAGGGTATCTGCATTGCCTTGCGAGAACTTATCGCAGCTGCTTCACCAGAACAACTTGAGGACTATGAAAAGACACTCATACAAGTCGTCCGAACAGCTCTGGTGGATCACAACGCAGACGTGCGAGAAGCTGCAGCGGATGCATTCGATGCTCTTCAGCAAATTCTCGGCAAGAAGGCTGTCGACCAGGTCTTGCCATATCTACTCAACCTTTTGCGATCAGAGGATGATGCCCAGAATGCCCTCTCGGCACTTCTCACTCTTCTCACAGACCAGGCAAGGTCCAACATCATTCTGCCAAATCTGCTACCAACACTTCTTACTTCCCCAATGTCTGCCTTCAATGCTCGCGCCATTGCGTCGTTGGCTGAAGTCGCAAGTTCTGCCATGTCTAGGAGATTGCCAAATATCCTCAATACTATCATGGACAACATCATTGCAACAAAGGACGAAGATCTCAAGTCAGAACTGGAAGCATCTTTCGACAAGGTACTCCTGTCTGTGGATGAGTTTGATGGGCTCAATACCGCCATGAGTGTCATGCTTGCTTTGTCAAAGCACGACGACGAGAAGCGACGTGCACGTGCGGATATGCACCTTGCCAAATTCTTCGCAGAAGCAGATGTCGACTTTTCGAGGTACTATCCCGATCTTATTCGTGCACTCCTCATTTCCTTTGACGACAGTGATCCCGAGGTCGTCAAAGCAGCATGGACTGCGCTCAGCACCCTCACATCGAAGCGGCTGCGAAAGGAAGAAATGGAGTCGCTCGTCATGTCTACACGCCAAACACTCAACCAAGTCGGTGTTGCAGGTGCAGACCTTCCCGGTTTCTCACTGCCAAAGGGTATCAACGCCATCTTGCCTATTTTCCTGCAAGGTCTCATGAACGGATCGGTAGAGCAGCGAACACAGTCTGCATTGGCTATCTCTGATATCATTGACCGTACAAGCGCCAAAGCACTGCAGCCATTTGTCACCCAGATTACTGGACCTCTCATTCGTGTGGTTACAGAGCGCTCTGTTGATGTCAAGGCCGCCATCCTACTCACGCTCAACAATCTCCTCGGAAAGATTCCTACCTTCCTCAAACCTTTCCTACCGCAACTACAACGAACGTTTGCCAAATCACTCGCAGACACATCCTCTGACATCCTACGAGCACGAGCGGCCAAGGCTTTGGGTACACTGATCAAGCTAACACCAAGGGTGGACCCTCTAATTGCCGAGTTGGTGACGGGATCCAAGACAAGCGACGAGGCTGTCAAGACTGCCATGCTGAAAGCTCTGTTTGAAGTAGTAAGCAAGGCGGGTAAGAACATGAGCGAAGCGAGCAGAAACGCCATTTTGGGTCTTATTGATACTGAGACCGATGAATCCAATGGTAAGACCGGAATCGATAGCATGGTTCCATTACCCACTAACACCGTCTAGACGCAATGGCCATTACAAATGCTCGACTCTTGGGTGCCCTCATTAGTTGCTTACCCGAAGAAATTGCTTCCAGCCTGCTCAAGGCTCGTGTCCTGACGACACATTACAACAAAGCTTCAGTGTTGGCGCTCAACGCTATCTTGCTCGATGCACCCGAAGCCTTGACAGAATCCTTTGCTGACGAGACTGTGTCCATTATCTGCCAGGGTATCGCGCACTCACAACCATTCATTTCAGACAATTCGGTCCTTGCAGCGGGCAAATATCTGTTGTCTGAGAAGAGCAACAAGAGTTTCGATCATACAAAACCAATTTTCGAGGCTCTTGCGCCAGTTGTTGAGCCGGGTCATCCTGTTGACACGAGGCGGTTGGCGCTTGTGGTGCTTCGAACCGTCTCGCGGCAATACAACGAGCTCGTCCGGCCACATATTCCATTGGTTATACCAGTGGTATTTGCATCTGTTCGTGATCCAGTCATTCCGGTTAAGCTGGCTGCAGAAGCAGCATTCCTTAGCATCTTCTCGGTAGTAGACGAGGAAAGCGCCGTGTTCGACAAGTACATGACTGGTCCAGGCAAGAGCTTGTCTCCTGGCCAGCAACGTAGCATGGGAGACTACTTCAAACGTGTGGCCATGAGGCTAGCAGGGCAAGCAAGGGAAAGGAAAGAGGCAGAAGGTGGAGCAGGCGGTCTCGGTCTATCTAGTGATGAGGTTGAGGATGAACGTGAAATCTGGAGTGTCGGAAAGGTTGAGTTGGGAGATGTGTTTGGCGATGATTCGTGATTGAATTGTGTATATGGGTAGAAAAGAAAAGCCCTCCTGGGCGGCATCTAGCATCAGCATAAGGAGTAAAATAATTGTGATAATGCACCATGATGGTTTCCCCATTGCATTGCAAGTTGGTGCAATATATGCTTTCCTCCGAGGTAGTATGCGAAGGAAGAAATTGAATCCGGCGGGTTTGACATGTACCTATGGGTGACCTTGTTAGGCGGTTCAGCGTCAACTCCGCAAGACCCCCGAGCTCTGACCTCACGCTCTCCACGACTGCGAGCCGTCCCATCAATCCACACCCCGCACAAGACCCGCTGCATCTCTCCGTTATCAGGGAACAATAGTGGCTGTTTCTGCGACTTGGGTTATCTATTCATATAAACGCGCAGGTCTCTCTGCCTCTGTCCCTCGCTCGGTATTCATCTCGGCCGTCGGCACGCGCATCTGTCCCACTGCGCGACCAACTCGCAACGCGCACATCACCACGCATTGAGCGCCACCACGGCGCGTCTCCACTGCCGTCATGGCAGGCACGATACGGCCGAATGAGATGAATGTCGCGACGACGCCGACTCTCTCCTCGGGCACCTTGCCCAACCTCATGACCCTTCAAACGGACCTCAGCAAGAAGCCCAGTGTGCCACGAAGCCCGCGCATAGATGTCGAGCCCCTATATGCAGCTGTCAAGGGCGCTATTAGCGACGCTGACTGGACAGTCTACAAGAAAACCCTCTCCTACTTTCTCCTCGGCAATCTCAACCAGGAGGAGCTCTCCCAGAAGCTATCCAAGATCTTGACCACGCCCGCCCTTGAACATGCGCACAATGCCCTTTTCACAGCCATCTATGCAAACATATGGCGTGATCCGCCAGAAGCTGGTATCGCCAGCTGGGTCAGCAGTAGCGATAAGCCGACGAGCGGGACGGTCAAGGGGACAGGGGATGAGAGCGAGAAGCGGCTAAAACATGAAGTTATGCAACTCAGCCGTAGGGAGAGGAAAAGATTAAAGGGCATACCAGCGGGCGAGAGCCCGTTGAGTACAGGCTTGGAGGGGGGCCTGAGTGTGGGCATGACAGGACCGGTACAGGAGTATGTCGATGCCAGACGAGCGAAGCAGCTGGACATTGGACCTAGTAGCAACCAAGGCGGCGGATTCGCAAAGACGAGTACGTATCATGACATTCCATCATCGCCATACAAAGTCGCTATCTGCGCATACTGATAACTGCCATAGACTGGGAACTCGAAATCCGCAAGCGCTACACATCCGCCCTCTACGTCGAAACCCACGAATTTCCCACCGCCATGACAATATCCTACCGCCTCCTCCCCATATGCTACGAATACGGCCTTCCCCAAGGCCACACGCCCGACTGCCCCGATTACCTCAACATCGCAACTGAAACCTACATCAAAGAAGCCCTCGCAAACCTCCTCGGCAAAGTCTGCAGCAACGGTCCCGGCTACGTCCGGACGGGTGACTTCAAAAAGAAACAAGCGCGAGAAGAACGACTCGCGGAAAAGGGCGAGCTTATGCGCGGTCCCGCGGGCGAACTCCCCATCGAAGCCGAAGAGCGCCGTAAAAGAAAACCACTTTGCACAGAAGACCTACGTCTCGCACTCGAACTTGGCGATGGCTATCTCAGCCAAACTCCGTTTATCGCGGGTTCCATCTTGCATTCTCGGTTCCTGGACACAGAGGGTATCGAGGATCTTTATGATAATACGTCTTCTTCTAAACCACTGACCAACGGGCACACAAATGGCGATGCTAAACTCGGCTTTGCGCCCGAAACATGGACTGTGGATTTTGGAGATGCAATGATGGTGGATGAGGAGGTGGGGTTGCATTGGCAAGGGGGGAGTGTGCAGGATATGGCGGATATGGATGAGACATTGGAGGATATATTGAATCTTGGGGATCTGTGAAGGTTGTTTTGTGAGAAGAAAGTGGTGGGTGGCATTGCAAGATGATGGGACTTTTTGTACAAGTGCATGATGCATGGTATATGGGCGTTTGTTTTGGTCTTTTTTTTGGCAAAAGACGGTAGTTGCATTTTGGTGTTCAAGGTGGTGTTTGTGTACATGGGATTATGATACCCTATCTCTTCTTTTGTTTTTCTGAATGATATTTTTTGTAAAGGGATTTATCTGTGGAAGTAACTTGTTTGTAGTATTACGTCTAGTAGCAAATATCATCCCAATTCTCATTGTACTATGGTTTTATCCAGTGACGCTGGGTGTTGTATTGAGTTTGATAAACAGTCCTGTACTCGTCCCATCAGTCCACCTCAACCTTCATCCTCTCAAACCCAGTCCAATCACCCACCCTTCTCTTCCTCCTTCACCTTCCCAGCAGTAGCCCACGGCGGTTCCCCATCCCCATCAAACTCCGCCCACATAAAAAACCCACACCCCTCCTTCCCTGGCACAAACCCCGCATGGCACATCCACATATACCGACCCCTCGACTCCCTCTTCCTCATCGCACACCGCAGCACCGTCGGCACCCCACAACGACACCTCGGCGTAAACTTCGGATGCAAATTCTCCTTGTACCAGCGATACGTCACATTAATCCTCTTGCTGCCCGCCAGGGGATGCGGATCGATAGCCTGGGCAGGCGCTATACTATGTTTCCACTCCTCCTGCATCTCCGCATGCATAACTAGCAGAGAGTTATGTGGGAGGTGAATACTAATTTGGCCCTGAGCATCCGCCTTCTCTGCACCATCCACCTCATCGTCGTCCTGCGCTACGACCTTTCGAACGCGAAACTCGCGGGCGACGCCTAGACTCAAACTCCCGATTACGGGGCGTGGACCCAGGTAGGTGAGTTGGTCGGCGTGGTAGCCTACGCTTTGGTGGGGGCCGTCGTAGCAGTTTACGAAGGCGGTGTTGGGGTGCCAGGGGTGAGGGGATTGGTGGGGGAGCTTTTGCGCGTTTGGGTAGTGGGTGGTGATTCGGCGTGCAATTTCGGTGTTTACGGCTGTTTGGACGGCGGGGAGGGCGGCGAGGAGGGAGGGGGGGCTTTGGCGGACGTTCTGGGGGGATATTGTTAAAATGTGTATCGAGAAGAAAGGGAAAAAGAAGAGGAGATGGAGGGTGTTGATTAGGAACGTACGTCTATCTGTCGTCCGTCATAAACATATTCCGTCTTTTGTCTTTCGACTTCTTCGAGACTGTTGACGTAGAAGGCGTACGTGTGTGAACTCTGCACTACTCTGTCGAAGAGTTTGAATTCAAAGCGTTGGTATGTGGATGATTCCTCGAGTAACTCCAAGAGTAAAGCATCGGCTTGTTTAGCTGGGAGAAAGTTGTGGATAATGGAACATGGTGTATGTGTTTCAATATCTTCCGGGCTATACAGGAAAAGCGTCTTGCCCTTCTTCACCACAGATTTCTTTGCCTGGGTGCCATTTAACGGGGCAATCCGGTACGAGGTCAATGACGATTGATATCCGACTGTAGTTGGCGCGGGCCGCTTTCTCGCAGGCGACCTCGATGATTGTGCTAGGTACTCTGAGGCCTGCTCGACTGATCCGTCTGCCGCGAGTAAGGCTTCAAGTAGAGCCGGCTCGTCAACATCGGCATGTAAAGATGCCAGTACCGCCAGTTTGAAATCCGTAGACTCCTCCTCTTTCTCTAGCTCCACATGCGTAGTGGCAACTGCAGGCTTCACCACCCGCTCATCCCGCTTCCTCTTGCGTGTCACGAACGCGTCCATCTCTTCCCTGTAAAATACACGATACGGTCCTCATGACGAAACAAGCCGCATCCAACAATTGATAGTACTAGGCGCAAGTGGCGAACAACCCCAGGCTACAAACGCCCCCAACGCGTAGTCACGGGACCAAAAAAAAGGGTCCCCCTGCTTACCCGGATTGCCAGCCCCGCCATGAGCTACTCTTGCGCCTCGGCCATAGTAGAGCACCACCCGCACTCGTCATCCGCCAAACCATGCATGCAGCACATCATCTCCCAGCTTCACTTCTTTTCCCGTCGCGCAAAGATGCGCCACATGCTGTCCAATCTGCACGCGCCATAGTCCGACCATTCTCTCTCTCGTTTTGACTCTCACTTAACCGCCAACATGCTTGAGTTCCGCACCCAGGGCTTCAACGGCTACTCGGTCAAGTACAGCCCGTTCTTCGATTCGCGCATCGCAGTCGCTACGTCTGCGAACTTTGGGCTCGTGGGGAATGGACGGCTGTATATTCTTGGTTTGACGGCTAATGGGATAGTCGCTGAGAAATGGTATGTAGTATCTTCTTTTCCCTTACTCATGCACATATGGTATGCAGTGGTGTGCATACACCCAGTTCTTTCACATGCTAACCGCACAACACACACAGGTTCGACACCCAAGACTCACTCTTTGACAGCACCTGGTCCGAATCGCACGAGAACCAACTCCTAACCGCCGGCGGCGACGGTTCCGTCAAACTCTTCGACATCAATGTGCCCACGTACCCCATCGCCTCGTGGCAAGAGCACGCGCGCGAAGTCTTTGCCGTCCACTGGAACCTCGTCGCCAAAGACACATTCCTCTCGTCGTCGTGGGACGGCACAATCAAAATCTGGAACCCCAATGCAAACGCCAGCATCACGACGCTGCCCACGCATTCGTGTACTTACTCGGCAGCGTTTAGCCCGCACAACCCTAGTGTGCTTAGCAGCGTGAGTTCGGATAGCCATCTCCGCGTCTTTGACTTGCGCACGCCGGCGAGTGCGAGTAACCATCTTACGATGAGTCTGCCGATTCACCAGCCGCCCAAGGCACGCATGGGGACTGCAGCGCCCGTGGGCATTGCACCCGCAGAAGCACTAACGCACGATTGGAATAAGTACCGCGACACCATTGTTGCGACGGCGGGCGTCGATCGCGTTATCCGCACGTTTGATATTCGCATGCCGCAACAAGGGCCGATTGCTGTCTTACCGGGTCACGAGTATGCGGTTAGGAGGTTGAGTTGGAGTCCCCATCTCTCGGATATACTGCTCAGTGCTAGTTACGATATGACGTGTCGGGTGTGGACTGATGGCAGTGCTATGGGTGTGGGTAATGTGAAGCAGGATAATATGCTTGAGGACCCCATGTTTTATGGTGGAGGCAGGGAAATGGGGAGGATGGGCAGGCACACAGAGTTTGTGACTGGTGTGGATTGGTGTTTGTTTGGTGCAGAGGGCTGGTGTGCGAGTACGGGGTGGGATGAGAGGGTACTCGTGTGGGATTGTAGAGCTGTTATGCAATAAATTCATGACTTGTTACACGTAAAAAACCAATGTTTCTAGGGTAGAGTTTGTAGACAATTTTCTAGGTTTTATGATGAATGTGTAGGAAGTGTAACTAATGATATTCTGAACTAAAGACCGACCCTTGGAGATCTACTAGGCACCTCTTGGAACATTATAGTCCTTGTCACCTATCTTAGAGTATATATTCTTCACTAAATTGAAGAAAGCTTTTCAAAAAAAATTATTTTGTTCATTTTCTACAAAATCTAATTCGATCTTAAAAAAAAAACTGTTGAATCTTATATCTCAACTTTTTCGTATGATAACGTCTAACTATGTAGACTGCTGATAATTCCCTACCTTACTACTCCTGCACGGCGCACACCTATCGTGCTAAAGACGTGCGAGATTGCTTTGCGCTCAAGACATTATCTCTCTGTGTCAGTGCATCTGCTACTCACTAATCAATCTACAGAGTTTAATGTAGGTATTAGAACCTAGATAGTCCACAAGCTGACTGGCGTGATGATTGGTTTCTGCCTGGATGAATGAGGTTGATGATAATAACGCATTTAACCGGAGACAAGATGGGAAAGAATATAAGTTAACTAGGTCTGTAAAATATTTGGATATTCTGGGNGTACATTGATAGAGCTTTAATTATAGTGCTAACTCTCTGTATAGTTACACTGTTGCTGTATAAACGTGGATTTCCTTACTTAGTGGGTGGTCAAATAGCATTACACCGCATTATTATTTAACCCCTTCAGCCAGAGCCCGACGAGTTAATTCTTTAGGCCAAAAAGGTAGCCTTGTCGCTATTGGTCTAAGGGTGGAACTTCGGATATATCGTAAACTTAGTAGCAATGTTAAAATTTTCCAATGACAAAAGATTGTCACTTCTCAATACAGGATCATTGTTAGTGGGATGATCATGCTTGGTCTCCTCCCGGCTACGCTTTTGGGGCATGGCAATAGACACGAGAGAGTCTCAAAGTTGCTTGGTTAGTGGTAAAGCGTTGAGCCTAAACCGGTCCAACCTAAGACATTTTGCCCATCCAGTTCCATTAATCTGAGGATCTTTTTTTATATAAACGTTTTTGTCAGAAGATGAAGCCAAGTGAGGTATAAGGATTACGTCTTATGAGTACTGCGCCCCCCTCTTGACATACTCATCCATCCAAAACACGGCCTGGAAAAACGCCTGTTCCTTTGCGAACCTCTGGCGATCATTGTTCAAATCGCACTTTGTAGCGAATCCGTGCTCGACGTGCGAGTAGAGAGATATCTGATAGGGAACCTTTGTTTCTTTAAGGATGTCTTCTGTTTGATGGCGCTTCTCAGCGGGGAAGATTTCATCGGTTTCTGTTTGACTGATCTTAGTACTCGAGGAAACCCGGATGAGGAAATTGATGTATTTTCTTTACCTGCTGCAGCAATACTCAATGGACGCTGCACACCCTTTACTTCAAGCGCATCAACGAAACTTGGGTGGGCAATGAAACCCGCATCTAGACCGCCTGGCATCAACCATCTTAACACGTATTTGCCGCCGAAACAGTAGCCTACACCACCGAGTCGTTTGACGCCTAGCTCGTTGCGGAGATGATTGATTACTATTTCATAAATGGGGTCGACGGTGGGTGGTCGCGGCATGACGTTTTCGACCCAATCCTGCAGGTCAAATGAAGGGGGGAAGGGGAAGCGGATGTGGTTGCCGTTGAAGACATCGGGGATGACGACGAGGTAGCCGTTGGCCTGGTTGCGTGGTTATTCAATATCAAGAGAAATGGACTATGTGCAGAAGAAGACATACGGCAAATTGATTAGCAATGAGCTGGGTGTTGAGAAAGTCCATGCCCAGGGCGTCTGTCATGAGTAAAATGGCATTTTGGGTGCTGCCATCTTCGGGATAGGCAAAGTATGCGCGGACTTTTGTAATTAGTTTTGGGGGACTGTTGATTGTGGACGAGGTGTTGTGTTACTGTTGCCGATTTGCTTCACATTGCCTTTGGGTATGCCTTCGTGCTTGACGCCGACGATGCAGCATTTGCCCATTGGATTTGATGCCATTGCGATGCGTGTTTATGACTCAAATATTATTGAAGAAAAAAGTGGTTGGTCTTCTGACAAATGTGAAGAATGTGAAATGTGCAGAATGAGCGAGTAGTTATATGACTGTTTTTCTTGTTGCTCGCTTTGGGTGCCAAACTAGGGTATGAGAGGGCTTGATGCAGATAGTCATAGTGGAGCGTGGAGCGAAGCGATACATGACTAGGACTTGACGCCCCAGGAAGGTACGTTGGTCGTGGATTCCGATTACGAATGCTGGGGGTGCCTGGAAACGAATGGTTGTCATTGGCCGGATCCAGTCTTCCTCGGTTAATATGCTTCGAGTCAGCTCCAAGGCAGGCAGGCAGGCAGGAGTGCGTCATTTGGGATTGCGAATCGGACGGCTGCCTCACTTCAGAGAAACTGGAAAGAATACTGTCTAGGTATTTATGCTCATTATCTGACTACCGTGACGTTCGTAACCGAAAAAACTCTCTCAGAGGCATCCTGGACGTAGAGAAAAAAAAAACTAATGTTCATGACGCTTTTCTACTGGCGCGTGTCAGCTCCGGTATAGCATTCACAGCGCATATTTACGCAAGAGGCTTACCTTCTTGAGATTCATGATATTCATTAATTAAAAAAAAAACCAATCAGTGCCTAACCCGGCTGACACTTCTCCTGGTAATGCGTTCGTCGACGTAGCTGTCACGTGGGTCTATGTAGCTTGTCCTGGGCGTCCTGCGCTCAACATCAGTCACACGACGCCTCGACACGCTCCTTGCGCGAGTGGTGCTGCGGCGTGGCTCCTCATAGTACTCGATGACTCGAGGTCGTGATCGTGATCTCCTGCATCAGAGTGTTAGATTCTGGCGAGGTAATTCACCGCGACGGATGGGAAATCCAGATACCTACCTATACTCAACGTAGCGACCGTCATCGCTGATGCTCTCTGTACGGCGCCATTCACGTGGCAAGCGCATAACACCGGCTGGTGGGTGTGAGGTGAAGTTTCCGCGTCGTGGAGGTGGCTCGACGACAGTGCGTCCACGCGTCTCATAAGTCCTCATGATACACATTGTGCTTGGTTGATTATTGTGTCGTGATGGTGTCTTGTTGCAGGGCTAGCCGGTCCGTTGGTGATGTTGAAGAGCGAGTGACACGAGTGCGCTTGGGGAAGCGATTGACGGATTTACGAGGCGTGTATGATTTGGGGGATGGAGTAGCAGGGAAATGCAATAATACTATATAAATGTACACGGTAGTAAGCGGATGATTGTGCTCGAGGACGCACAGTAGGATGACGTGCGCCAAGATGCGCAGTCTGGGAAACTATTCCAAGGTTGTTGTTGAGTTTCATCGGTCTGGTCGGTCTGGCCAGATTGACCAGCCCCTTCTCCCCGGTGCAGATGTTACCTGGACGCGGACATGGCATGGGTGGACGTGGAAGGCTTGGCCAGAGTGCCTGGCATAATGCTGGTTCTGGCTTCAACAACAGTGTGAGAGCTGTCATGACGACTCTCATCGACGTCACCCGACGCGTCGTCGATGGAATGACCCGACATTCTAGCCTAGTATGTACATAAGCAACGACTGCAGCTGGGAGAGACTATCTACGCTCTAGACCTGTGACGCGTCGCGACCACAGTGATAATGATGATAGTAATAATGATAGGGAGGGACGATGCGGTATGTTACTAGTAGTAAGATAGATTATCACCACGCAGCCTTTCGAGCAATTCCCTAGCTCGTACAGTAGACAGTTAGCTAGACTAAGATATGAATACCTACACCTATAGTATGTGCTAGGAACGCGATTCGTGACAATATGCATCCAAGTAATTGCAAACTAGGCACAATTATGCATGTAGTTAAGTGTAAAGTCTGCAATAATTATCATTCATCGGCAAGCATGACCGTTTGCAGTTACCGCCATCCTCTTTACTTTTAGAAGCAGATGATATAACGGAGAGTCTGTTCGGTGAGAGCTCTCTTTTGTAAAGATGTTCTGGTCATGTGAGGTCTGAGTAATTGGCCAGGGCTGGTAGATACCCCAGCTCAATTGAGTGCAGTCACGTGATAAAGCCACCTGGTCCAATCAACGCAGCTTGAGATGTCTCGACATCTATCTAGAAAACAGTGCTCTGTTTTATCTATACATAGAAACCTCCATCGAGACCAAGTCTGCACCAAGTATATATTATTCGTGATATAGAGCTAACAGAAAAGGGTGAGGGGTGAGTGTAGAGTAGCACAGAGGCTGAGTTGACAGCTGCACCCCACCTGCCCCGCTACTCGCGGCTGGTCGACGCTTGAAACGTACCCAAGCACGTACGTTGGCGGTGACGAGGCAGAAGCCACTGCTGGCAATGTCGTAGTGCCCATGTCCATTGTGAGAGAGAAACTCTGTCTTCTGTCGTCTTCATCTTCGCCATTGCATCGCCAGCATTGCCCGTAGCAGCACATTGCCCGCCATGTCCCTCGTCTCAGGTACGCAGCACTTACTCACATGCAGTGCAACACACCCACTAACACCAAGCTACCACTACCACAGACGCCATATGGGCTGCCTCGCCCACAACCACGCGCGGACAGGCCACACCCCTCTCATCCGATCCAAAGGGCGAGCGCATCGCCTATGCGGCATGTTTTGATCTTGCTCTCGCCCATGCGCTGCGAAGCTAATTGAGTCTCTGCAGTCTGGCAAATCCATCTTCCTGCGCTCCATTGACGATCCCGCCGTCAGCAAGCAGTACACCCAACACACAACACAGACAACCGTCGCCCGCTTCTCGCCCTCGGGCTTCTATGTCGCCAGCGGAGATGTGTCGGGCATGGTCAGGGTATGGGACTGCGCCGGCGAGGGTGCAACAAAGGGCGAATACCCCATCATCGCCGGCCGCATCAACGACCTGGCCTGGGACGGCGACTCGCAGCGCATCATTGCCGTAGGTGACGGCAAGGAGCGCTTCGGCCACTGCATCACCGCAGACAGCGGCAACAGCGTGGGCGAGATCTCGGGCCACTCGTCGCAAATCAACTGTGTCTCTATCCGCCAGCAACGCCCTCTTCGCGCAGCCACCGGCTCCGACGACACCAGTCTTGTCTTCTACCACGGCGCCCCCTTCAAGTTCAACACCAGCCTGCGCGGCCAACACAACCGCTTCGTTTTCGGCACCGCCTTCTCGCCCGATGGCTCCGTATTCGCCAGTGTGGGTGCTGACAAGCGCATCTGGCTATACGATGGCAAGACTGGTGAGGCCAAGAACCAGATCGGTGAAGGAGTTCATACCGGTAGTATCTTTGGCATCTCCTGGTCCAAGGACTCAAACAGGTTCGTCACTGCTAGTGCTGACCAGACTGTACGCATCTGGGATCCCGAAGCCGGAAAAGCAATCCAGACGTGGAGGATGGGTGACGAAGGCGTTGTCAGTGTGCCTGACCAGCAGGTCGGCGTAGTCTGGCCCACGGGCCGCAGCGATGGTCTGATTGTCAGTGTCGATCTGGATGGGAACCTGAACTACCTCGTCGATGGCAACCCTAAGCCAACTCGCGTCATTCGGGGCCACCAGAAGAACATCACATCAGCTGCCATAGCAGGTTCGACCTTCGCCACCGGCAGCTACGAGGGGCGCGTCCTTGCATGGGACACGACAACAGGGCTGGCCGACAAAGTTGAAGGCGCAGCCCATACCAGCTATGTCGCTGGCATCACCACATCCGACAGCAGTAGCGGAAAGGAACTCTACAGTGTCGGCTGGGACGACACCTTGCGCTCCATTTCGGCACCGGACAAGATCTTTACTGGAGAAGCGCATGACCTCAAGTTCCAGCCCAAGGGCGTCGCTGCGACATCCAGCACGGTGCTCATCCCTTCATCCGATGCCATCGCCGTCTACTCCAAGGGCACTCAAGTCAGCTCACTAGCAGTCAAGTACACGCCTACATCCATCGCTGCACATGGGACTACTGTAGCCGTGGGTGGAGATGATAAGCTTGTGCATATCTACACGCTTTCAGGCACCGAGCTCAAGGACACCGAGACGGTGTTGCGCCGCGCCACTTCGCCCATCTCCGCGCTCGCCTTCTCGCAGTCAGGTAGCAAGCTTGCCGTCGGTGCGGCCAATGGCAAGATATATGCGTACGATGCAAGCGCAAGCTGGAACCTCATCACGGACAGATGGAGTGCCCACACTGCACGCATTACCTGCTTGGCTTGGGATGAGAGTGAAAAGTACGCAGCAAGTGGCAGTTTGGATACTAATGTCATGGTCTGGAGTACGGAGGATCCTGGTAAGCGCATCAAAGCTCTCAACGCCCACAAGGATGGCGTCAACGGTGTGGCATGGGAAAAGGCAGCAAGGGTAATCTCAGCCGGCGGAGATGCAAGTGTCAAAGTATGGACTGTCAAGGCGTAAGTAGTTACGCCATCACTTTAACCACAGATGCTGGCAGGAATTCAGCCAGGCATTCGAGAAAAACCCGCTTGGTGATTGATTATGTTCTAGATGATGTGTTCTAGCCAGATCCAGCTGCCTTTTTGAAGGACGCTCTAATACGGAGAGTGCAGCGGGAGATGTGGGTAGATGGCGGGGTTGAGTGCCCTTGCCCTTTTCGCTACCTACATATACGTAGTCTGATGACCTATCATCTCCATCCTCCACCCTCTCTTGTTCAATGCATGTTCCTTTTCTAATCCGCGTCAGATTGCACGTAGTTAGTTTGTGTGTGGCTGGCTACGAGATGCGGCTGCTCAGCCGCTATTCTACTCGTCAACGTAACGGCTCATATCCTATCCCAGCTGTCGACTGACCCGGGCAAGCGCCAGTCAGCCCTGTTTGCCTGCTTTGCCTTATTGTGTCCGGTGCGCCGCCACCCAAAAGTTGATAGCACATGCATGCCAAGCTGAGGACATATGTGGAGGACCAACGAGGCAATTGTTGCCCTGCCGCTTTCTCGCAATTATATGCTCTGCCCCATCGCTTCATTTTGTGCCGTTGAACCGGACTAGCCGTTGACAAAACTGCTCTTGCACATACTAGTCTTTCATGGACAACTCTTTGGCCTCCGATCATCCCCATCTCCTGCCAATGGCAAACCCCCCATACTTCGATAGGAATAGCATGATGCACCACTCCTCAGATAGTCAAAATTCTCGATATCTCAACAGCCCCAGTGTAACTCGGTCTGAATCTGAATGGATCGTTTTTCAGCAACCCGTTTCGTCGCCAATGCTTCAAGGATACAATGAGTCGGTCTACTCGTTTTCGGCTCCACTGGAGCCCCCAAGTTCATTGCATCAGGCTGCATCGCAGCCTTGTCCCCGCATCACCCGAAATCTATCTACATCAAGCGAATACTCGCAGTTTCCGGTGAGCAATAGCATGAGCCGATCGACATCCCAGTTCTCTTCCATGTCTTCCGGTCAGCACGCACATGGCTACAACACGACCCAAGCGCCACGCGGATCCTTCGACGGTGCACCACCTTTGGACATGTCACGTTCGTACTCGAGCAATTCAGATAACCCGGAGACTGCAAATCAACAGCCTTCAGTGCAGTCAGATTTCACGTCAGCCGACTGGCATACTGATGGACCATTCGCCTTCGCACCACAAGTTCCAAACCAACACACCACAACTGGCCCCTCGGCTCAATACCAGTTTGACTTGAAGGACAATTTGGGCATTGGAAACGGAAGCGGACATCAGTCTTTGAATTGGAAAACACATACCACCGAGTAAGTATGATCCACAATCCTCTTGCGTAAGATCGTTAGCTACTGTTTATCAAATATGCGAAATTACGAACCGTATCTTGGGATGAGATTGGATTCCGCATTTCTCCCATTCCCAATGGATGCGCTTAGATGGACCAAGACTATCGATAATATTGTCGTGGCCTTCCCCATGGATACAACGGACTCCACCATGATCACTACTTTGCGAGCCAACCATCTTTGGATCAGACCACGGCACCGGGCGAAATATCCCCACCGGCAGATTTGAGGGATCTTGGAGCCTATAGATGACCGTCTACCGAGTGAATCTGGCAGGAAAGGTCGGCATCTTACCCCCAAAAGACTCTAATAGATCTGGAGACGACAATTTCGAATGAGAACACGCTTGGGGCCAATTTGTATGTGATTTTATTCCTACGGCGAGCCATCCATGGGTCACTGGAGTACGATCCTACTACCATTGGACTTACTCTTTTCGAATCTACGACTGGATAAACCAGATCTTACCGGACCCGTATCTTTTTCCTGGTTGTTGATCTTCCATTGGATTTCACTTGACATGCTTCTTGGACCCATATGCGAAGTCGTCAGCTAGTGTTCATTAATGTAAGATTTCTTCAGTTGTTATGATCCTCAACATTACATGCTCAACCGAGCTGCACTGTCGTAAGAGAATTAGGTGTTTACCATTGGGATCGAGTGCTGGCTGTTCATTTCCTTGGTGTGTTTGTTTTGCTGTTTACTCTCCATGCACTCAAGTCTCTCCACAAGGACGTCAAGATTCCCCAGCAGAAACCGATTTCACGCCGGGCAGATGATATCTCACTTCTGCAATACCGGTGTCATCAATACATCTTCCCAGAACGGAAACCATCTGTTCGAAAAATTTCCATCTCATGTCGTTCACTATCGGCTCAGCATCCACTCCGACAACATCTAAGTTGCTCCTCGGATGATGTTGCTCTATATCTTCGTACATCCTTACCACGATTGGCTATTCAGATCAACATGTTTTCAATCGTAAAACCACTTTGAAAAATGCCGAGTCTTTGTTCAATTTCTGACCAGCGCTCAGACGAACTCATTCTAACATCAGAACAACAGATTTCCAAATCGCCTTCACTCTTTCCCATCGAGCCAATCTCAATCGACAGGAGCTTTCGGTCAAAATCTAGCTTACGAGCAGTCAAAGTAGGTTGGGTACATAGCCCTTGTTTCGAGTGTGCTGACACGATCAGTCCACCACCCCCGTCCTCGCGTCACGACAGTATTCCCACGGCTGATCAAGACAATGATTCACCATGCAGTTCATCCACTGCTACCCCGACAGCCGTTACAACTGTTCAAAATACATCCATCTCCCAGGCTGCCGGAGAAGATCCCGTTATCGGCCAAGTAACCCTAGGTGGAAGATTCACCTGCCTAAGCAAAGGCTGTCGTGGTGATGAAACCCTCACATTCAATCGCCATGCCGACTTCAAACGGCACTTCACCAACATGCATGCAAGAAAATTAACGGAATACTTTTGTCCGAAGAAAGGGTGCCATCGCTCAAAGCATCCCGCTGATGGAAAGAAAGGGAGAAGTTTCAAGGGGCGGAGGGATAAGATGAAGGAGCATGTGAAGACTGTGCATGATAACCGTGCCAGGAAACGAAGGAGAGTTGAGGAGAGCGAAGAAAAGGATGATGATGAAGATTCCTTGGGGACTGATGGTGATGATAAGCTCAGGTTGTAACGCTAGGGTGGTGATGTGTTGTGCGGGCAAGGGACGTGGTTAGGTCTTCAGTACTTCTTACTTGTTTTTCTAGTGTCTCATATTATGGTAGCATTTCATTCTTGATATCTGTATTCTATTTCAACTATAGGTATATTCCAATGACGGTATCATTGGCTGACATGATAGGAATGCTGTGACAAAAGTGATACGGCTACTACTTTGTGCAGGATGCCTCATAGTATGCGGATCGCGAGCCATTCTCGGCCGAGTTCTCCGCTGGCTGTACGGCTCCGACTGGGGAACTTTGGCGCATATGTGCAACCCGTAGCTCATCGCATATCGCAGCGGGGAACTGAGGAGATAGGAAGAGGCAAGGTGGGGCGAGGGCGGGGCTGATCAGTTGAGAGCAGATAACATGGTCCGAGACGGGCAGGGATGTCGGCACATTTTATACCACCGTTCTCAAACAGGCATTCCCGAAGTACTGAGATGAGGAAACCAACACAACTATATCGAAAAAAAAACAGAGTTTCTTCCAAATTCAAAAAATATACCGATATCGATTCATTGGACCATTAGGCACGACTCAGTAGTAACCAGAGGCTACAAGCAACTCAAACGCTCATTCCAATGTCATCGCCTAAGATCCAGCTCCAACAAGGAACGGTGGTAGGCACTCTCTTACACGGAAAATACCCTCATGCCGTCGAGGCATTCCGAGGTATTCCATATGCCTTACCACCGACCGGTGACCGCCGGTTCAGACCACCAGAAAAAGTAGGAAAAGGCGAAGGCATTATAGATGCAACAAAATTTAGACCTAGGGCTCCCGCACAGCAATTCATCAAATTGGGGCCAATATTAGAAGAAAGCGAAGATTGTCTCACTGCGAACGTGTTCCGTCAAGCGGGAACTGAACAATCCACCGGGCTGCCGGTTGCAGTTTACCTACACGGAGGAGCTTTCAATCGCGGAAATGCTGCTATGCATGATACAGCGTCGATGGTTGGGTGGTCTGAGAAGCCATTCGTTGCGGTTTCGTTTGGGTATCGAATTGGCGCCTTGGGTTTCCTTCCATCGAAGCTTAGTGCTAAAGAGGGTGTGCTCAATTTGGGCTTGAAAGATCAAATATGCTTGTTCGACTGGGTTGAGGAGAACATTGGAGCATTTGGGGGCGACAAGAACTGCGTTACTCTTATAGGTCTTTCAGCTGGTGCACATTCGGTATGTTCAATTATTTCCCTCCGGTTATCCAATTGCTCATGCCATGCAGATTGGCCACCATCTACTCAACTACGAAGAGGGCAAAGCACCAAAATTTCACCGAGTCATTATCGAATCTGGTGCACCGACATCTCGCGCCGTCCGCAACCCAGATGCGGAAATCCATGAGATGCAATTCCAAGACTTTTTGAAAGAAGTCGAATGTCCACCATCACTACCCGAGTCCGAGATCTTCACCTACCTCCGCAAACTCCCTACCTCAACCATCGCCAAAGCCCAAACCAAAGTATTCTACAAGTACAACCCCAGTCTACGCTGGGCATTCCAACCCGTAATCGACCACGAAATCATCCGCAGCCGCCCCATCGACGCCTGGCGCAACGGCCGATGGCACAAACTCCCCATAATGACCGGCTTCCAAGGCAACGAAGGCTCCCTCTACGTCAACAAATCCATGTCCACCCCCTCCGAATTCCTCTCCTTCTGGAAAACGCTTCTCCCACAGCTCAGCAGCGACGACATCGAAGCCATCAACAAACTCTACCCAGACCCGACCTCCGACCCGACGTCTCCATACAAAGAAACACGCCTGGATTTGGGCGTCGGACCCATGTACAAGCGCATCGAGGCGTCCTACGCCGATTACGCATACGTAGCACCCGTGCGCCAAACCGCCTTCTTCGCCTCCCCAAACGCACCCGTGTACCTCTACCACTGGGCCATGCGCCGCGACGTCATCGACGGCGCTCGCCACGCCGACAACATGTTCTACGAAGTACGCGACCCCGCCATCTGCTCGCAGTTGGCGTCTCAAGACGAGCTTTCAGGGCTTCTGCATGCGTATGTCACCAGTTTCATCTGCACGGGGAGTCCGAATGCGGTCAAGGGACCGTTTGGGAGCAGGCCTGAGTGGGAGGCGTATAAGAGGGGGGAGGGCAGGGTTATGATGTTTGGGAGGGGGAATAGGGAGTTGATAGGTGGAAGTGAGGTTGGGGTGTTGGCAGGCATGGTGCCGGATGAGTATGCGGTAAGAGAGAGTGAGTTTTGGTGGGCGAAAGTTGAGCTGTCGCAGCAGTAGGGTTGGATAGGGGAGGAGGGGGGAGAGGTGCTTTGATGGAGTATTTGAGCTTGATACTGGGTGCTGGGATGGGCTTGGTGGGAAAGCAGACGGGTGGCTTTCTTCACTTATTCATACCACCACTTTTCTCATGATATTTTCTCATTTTTGAACTCTATAATTATCGAGTGATCATCACATTCCTCAAGTTTCATCATGTTGTATTACAATGATGCAAGTACGTCGCTATCCCATTGTCTTGGCAAAATGTGTTATCGGATATTGATATACCGCCGGGGAACACCTCCGATAGAGGGCTGGGTATCTCTGATACGGTTGTTTACCTCAACAGTGGGTCAGCCTCGATACGACGATGTAGCCAAGCCGCTACGAATTGCAGGGAATGGGAAGTTTTGCTCAAACCATCTTCTTGCGTAGTCGCACTAACGCCATCCGAACTGTCCATACAGGTTTTTTGGTTTTAAGAAATGGTTGGGCTATCTTAACCCAAGGTGAGCTGTCTACTGTCTGGCGCAGCAACACGACTCTGCAGTGCATGTACTACCCATGGCTCAACCTTGCAGTACCCCACATTCTCCAACGGTGTTTTTGGAAGGGATGTTGCATTCGCTCTGAGTGCAACATTCCTGCGATAACGAGATAGGAAGGAACTACAGTTGACATGCGATTGCGATGTAACCAGCACCACGGATAGGGTTGATCCAATATCTTTTTTATCATCTGGTATCTTTGCGGGGATATCACGCAACAAGCCGTCCCAAGGCCCATTCGGTCTTGCATGCTCCGAGACAAAATGCAATAAGTGAATCCCCACCACCACAAGGTCGTTTCAACCAGCTCTCAACACTCGCAAACTCATCTCCGACCTGGAACTTTTCCAATCGCAATCATGAAGTCCACCGCCGACTTTCCCAAAGAAGAAGGCAAGGAATCGGCCATGTCAAAAGACATCGAGCTCCAACAACCCCACGCTTTCGACGGAGACTCTCTGGAAAAGAAAGAAAGCGAAATAGAAGGCCAAGTTGAAGACTTCGATGAAGCAAATATATTCCTGCGACAGCACAATATCACACCGGAATATATAGCCGAGCTACTCGACGATGAAGCGGCCAACAAACGTGTATCCCGGAAAGTCGATATGCGTCTCCTCCCGCTACTATGCGGCACCTACTTCCTCCAATTCATCGATAAACAAGCTATTAGCTACTCTGCCGTCTTTGATCTCTTCGAAACAACCGGCATCACCGGCGCACAGTACTCGTGGCTCGGCTCCATCTTCTACTTTGCCTACCTAGTCGCTGAGTGGCCGTCCGCCTATCTCGCACAGCACTTCCCAACCGCCCGCGTCGTCTCCATATACTGTTTTTGCTGGGGATCTGTCATGCTGATTACCGCTGCGACGAATAACTTTGCGGGGTTTGCGGCTATGCGGTTCTTGCTAGGCATCTTCGAATCAGTTGTTACGCCAGCGTTTATGATGGTGAGTCCCCTCAACCTAACCCCCGTATCTACATTGTCAGACCAAGAAAACTAACCAGTGAATGTTGTTTTCTTGGCAAATAGATCGTAGGTATGTGGTACATGGGCGACCAACAACCCGCGCGCGCAGGCATGTTCTACTGCTTCAACGGCATGGGCGCCGCCATCGGCGGCATCCTCTTCTACGGCGTCGGCTACGCGAAGAGCTTTACCGTCTGGAAAATCATATACCTGATCTGTGGCAGCATGACGGTGCTCTGGTCTCTACTCCTCTTCTTCAAACTCCCCGATAACATCATGTCTGCCAAGAACTTTTCCGTAGAAGAGAAGGCGCTGCTGATTGCGCGGGCCGCCAAGAATCGTACCGGCGTGTATAATCGCAACATCAAGCCGCGCCAGATTCTCGAGGCGTTGACGGATGCACAGATTTGGTTGCTGTTCGTTTATGTGCTGCTGAATGAGGTTATTAATGGGGGTATGTCCAACTTTGGTAAGTTGATCATCAAGGATGTGGCTGGCGGCGATGCGCTTCGCACCACGCTGTACGGGATTCCGCAGGGCTTTGCGCAGGTATTTTGGGTTTTTACTGGTCCCTTTCTTGCGTCTCGTCTCCCCAATGCCCGTACGTATATGATGGCGCTTTACCTGTGCCCGACGATTATCGGGACTACTTTGATATGGCAGTTGCCGCGGACGAATCTCGCAGGGTGCCTCGCGGGATACTATTTGGTATGTATTCACTCGATTCTGCAAATATCTGGACCGACTTTTGCTAAAGAGTAACTTAGGTTGGTTCGTATGTTGGCGGACTAGTAATCGCACTCCAGTTCCCCGCATCCAACGTCGCGGGCTACACGAAGCGGACGACGGGAACAGCGTTTGTTTTTCTGGCATATTGTATCGGTAACATCATCGGTGAGTAATTCTACCAAACCCCAACCCCAACCTTATTGCATCCCCTTGATTGACCTCGAAACCCTATAGGACCCCAAGCCTTCCTAGCCAAAGAAGCCCCCATCTACGAAACTGGCGTCAGAACAGTCCTAGCTTGCTCCGTCGCCCAGTTCTTCCTGGCCTTCGCTATTCGAGCGCTGCTCGCCCGACGAAATGCCCAGCGCGACCGCGAAGAAGCTCAAGGCGGCCGGGATGGTACGGCCAGTGATGTGGGCGTCATTGAGGATGCCACGGATTTTCATAATCGGAAGTTTCGGTACAGGCTGTAGATTGCATGTGTAGTGTATATAATCGCTTCGAAAATTCATTTTTATAGTCTTTTGTTCAGAACTATCAAGGTTTGGATGGGCGTCTTAATAGCTATCGAAGGACTGTACTTCTCCGGTTCATGTACATGGTTTAGTGATTATGATAGCTTCTTGAATGACTAACCCAGTGGTTCAGCTTTCAGCATGCGGCTTGAAGTGCGCTCAGCCAAAAAAAGAGGGTCTCGTAGTTGTCATGTTGCGCGAGGCTATTGTTACGACTACAGAGTAAACTTCTCAGAGTTTACCGTAATCTTATAGGCATAGATTCTGGGTGCGTTTCGAGAAACCACTGCAGCGTGGCAGTGAACCTGTGCTTAACGACCGGGGTTTTTGTGTAGAATGTTGTGATAACGTCGAAGCTATTTACGGTGCCTTGGAGGACATGGTATAAGTTAGACGGCTGGATGTAGGGGCATGTGATGATTTCATCTGCTAGAATTACGTTTGTGGCTATAGTTGTGTCAAGTGCGGGTTTTTGTAGCATCAAACGAGTGGGTGTTGATTAGGATGCCACAAGGGGGTTTGAGTGCTGGATAGGTACAGTGTATACATTGAATTAGTATTCTTTTGATTGTGTTGGATAACACAATCAATATAGTGCTACTCACTATGGCTAATACTATTATGTATTCCATAGATTCATAAGAATTTTATGTATCAACTTACATACGCTATCTGACGTAACTGGCTAAACAGCTTGCTTTGAAATCAATCTTGCAGTAGTTGGGTAATGATAAACTTTCAGTTTTGGAAGGGAAGGGATTTGAAGTTCCTTGTTCAAGTGTTCATTAGACTTAGTTCCATGTTGCTTTGTGTAAATTACCAGCGAATACTATAATCCACAGTCACAAAATCGATTTCCCATGATAATAAAGTATCTAATAAGATAGAATATATATGCGTGAAGCATTACCGCCATTCAGTGCCAGTATGTACACTTTGGACAAATGTATGCGATAGGTTAATAGAGCGATTGTCCATCGATATAAACATATATCAGGATAAAATACAATATAGAAATACTAATCTACGACCCAATATCATATTATTAGCCATTTTCTAGAAATACTCGCCAAAGAGGCATTCTATAATACTTCTATACAGAAAAAATGATACCGGCCATTTGATACATCTGCACCAGCCAAACACATCTTTCCCCCCAAATCCAGGATTTTCTATTGAGGTTCATCACCATCGCTTTGCCAGCGTCTCTATGAACAATTCCAATGTTGCCACCCATTGGGTACGCGGTCTGCTTTTCCAGACTAGCAGACCCATGACCCCAACAACCAGACTACTAGATACCACTTTTTTGGCAAACCTTATCACAACGTGCTTAAAGAACATATTCTGCTTTTGCCTCACCCGCTGTACATGCTCCGCTCTCTTGTTCTTTGTGGGAAATGGAAGCTCAGGTACCTCTTTGTCCAGAAACTCGCATAGTGGCTCCCAGCCATCCTCCAAGCGGAACTCAAGCAGTCGCTCTTTCGGCACTGCAGCCCGAATCTCGGCATAGTGTTGCTTGTACCGGTCCTTGGCTACTCGACGCATTTCATGAACGTTTTGCACGCCGTAATATCCCAACATGATTTTGCGAATCGTCCTGCCGCCATTCAGCCCATACAGCGGTCCAAGAACACTGATGATAAGATCCGCACGCAGTCCCCATGTGGTGCTGAAAATGGCTTCTTCCATACTGTCATACCATGCATCAATATCGCGCTCTACCAGGATGACCTTGGCTTCTGGGTACGCCTCGATGAGTTGCAGGGCAAAGAAGGAACCCATATCAGTGACTGCTTCGTAGGGTCCAAAGACAATGTCCCAGTCGGCGCGTGTAAAGGGTGCTCCTGTGTATGTTGAAAGAGTAGGAAAGAAAGAGTCGCAGGCCTTGTTGAAAAGCTGCCACTCGAGAGGCGAGCTGAGAGCCTGAATTCCATGGTGTACGCCTTGGTATCCTAGCATCTTAAGGGCTTGAGTAATCGAGGCTGAACCTGATTTTTCGAGTCCAAATCGGTTAGTTCATCATATTTTCTATGCAGTATGGTATTCGAAGTCAAAAATTGAGTGCGCTCACCAGTACGCGTCATGCCCAATGACAGCACTTTCAACTCTCGTTTAGGGCGATTGATATCGGAACCTGGTGTAGACATTGCTAAGGGAACAATGGTTTTGTTCATGCAAAAGGTCTCAGAAAAAGGGCTTGAATGAAATTGAGACAAGATTGGAAGCCATATTCAACGCTCATAATAACGACGACAAACTTTTCTTTGTCGTTCTCTAATCAGTGCAACCTGTGGATAGTCCTCCCTGAGGATCCCGTCCAATAGAACAGAAACCACGTGCTTGCAAGAGTGGCAGCTGGTCTGTTGTCGATTCATTTCACCTTGAATCACCGAAGAATAGCCACGCCCGTTCATCTGAGCCATCACTGACCTAACCTTGGCTTGATCGTGTTCAGCTAACTACCCTTCGGGCCGAGTTGTGAGGGCACTGCAAGTCTATCGGGAATCTCGGCCGTGACTTCGAACACGCGACAGATGACTCGTAAATCGCCATTCAGTCGATCGAGCAACTAATTCGAACTTGCTCCGTGTTGTACGGTGATCCAGCCGTGAATACGATGCTCGTGCCACAGTTTTACGTATACCTCAACGGGTAGGAGACTATTACGACAAGACTTGACTAAAAGAAAAAAGGCATAGAGCTGCGCTCTAGGATAGGGGGACATTGGATCCAGTGGATTTTGGAAAGTCGCCCTGCAGATATACTCTGGACCCTTGGCAATGCTTCTCCGTGGATGGAAGTCCCCTTTTTGCATTGTTAGCTGCGTTTCACGCCTGCAATTGATCAATGTATTAAACTCTAGAAGGTCTTGGTAGAATCGGGTGTCGCCGCTTCTACCACCAGAGAACGGAGAATGATGGAAACATCCGATTTATCGATACGACTTGTCAGTAACCATCAAAAGAGTATGATAAATCAGAGTCAGCACAAATTGACCTTGCTTATTACATTCAAAGTGTCATGCTAGGAATCAAGTTAAGCATTCAATTTCAGCTTGCCATGTTGTGTTGAAGTGTAAGGTGTTACGTGCCTAACACCTTCTTGTCACAACCAAGTGGATAATGCTTAACGTCTGCAGTAGGAACGGAAAAAAAAAATCTCTGTTGCATTACGAAACCATATAATTCAGCCATGTCCGCTACAATAAGACGGATTAGGCAAGTAAGCAGATTAGCATCTTCTCTTATCAACTTGACTCGTAGTCTGCGACTGACTTTCGCATTGGGATCTCGAGATTGAAAAATGCAATCGGCTATAACACCGATCTCTTACGCAACCATACTGCTTCATAACGCAAACCATGATGGTAAAACAACCGATTTATCGATAGACTCTGACTAAGGAAGAGGATATCGTACGACATGCCGCATTCTGCACGTTAAGTTTGATCCACTTGACCTAGGTGTATAAGACGCGCGTCATAAAACTCGGGGTCATATGCTGACAACAACGATGCGAAAAAGACGTTTGTTTGCGCAAGTACTGCGAACCAATGGAGACAAGTTAAGCAGCACGTGGGGGGACTAAACTAGCACTCTACTTTGCGTGCATATTCAAGACAAGCGTTCCCAGTGGCGATCTTGGCTGAAGCGAGAATGCTTGTATGGAAAATTAAGCAAATTAGTTCCAGGGGCCCGGAATGCGGAGCTTTAACTCTCCATACGGGCACGCTAATCACGCATTCGGTCCGACCTTTAGTCGTTGGGCTCGTGCGTCTTTGGACATGGCCATGACTCGAAGCCCGGCGTCTGTATCGATCACAGGCGAATGGAAAGGAAAATCTGCAAAGATTGTATGAGGCTGTGTTAGTGGCCGAAACTGCAGTGCAGGTGAAATTGTGAGTGAGTTGACAGATTGAGTGCAAATTGCTGTTGAAGCTATCAGCGAAGTGTACTGATATTGACGTTGATACATTTGGAGATTTTGCCATACCCTACATTGTGATTCAAAGTTGGATGATATAATTATTGATTAGTGAACTTTTTCCGTACATTTGGAAAGGCAATGTGGTGGTGTTAATTCACTGTTCTTGGAAACAGGGACGTAAGGTGAACTAACATGTAGCCGAGTAATCTTACGATTAAGAAGTATCTGACGTGGCCAACTCATGATTTCTGTCCAGAAACTCAAATTTGCCACTAATCTATAGCAACTCTCAATCTGCAGCTGACCGCTGCATCTCTAGCTACTGGACTTCCAGGACTGCACACAATGGTGAAGTTGTGCCAGTCTCTTTCTAAATCAATGTCCAGTCCTTCGATAGCATCGTATCTCTGTACCATTCGTACTATCACATATCCAGCCTCCGTAAGAGCAAATTGCTGCCCAATGCATATACGTGGTCCGCCATTGAAAGGGACATACTGCCAAGTCATTCCAGGTCTCTTCTTTTCCCACCGCTCAGGCACAAACTCGTCTGCATCGGCACCCCACAGATCTTTCCGTCGGTGAAGTACATGTGTGCTGAAGTTGACCTCTGTCCCCTTAGGTACGAAGATGGGCATATTTCCATCCGGACCCCCGCCTGTGGGAAGCATGGTATCTCGTACGGCGCATCGTGAGTTGAAAGGTACAACCGAATGTAGGCGCAATGTCTCGTTCAAAACGTGTTGAAGATAAGAGCATCCCTTCAGTTTCTCAAATGTGATACTCTGCCCAACTGTACTTGAGTAAGGACCGAAAGTCTCGAGAATGGTTTCGCGTAGCTTTGTGTATATCCGTGGATTTCGCACGAGACAATAGAAGACCCAAGCTGTAAGGGATGCCGTTGTATCCCTGCCAGCGGCTAAGAGCCCCAGGACTTGTTCACGTACTTCGGCGCGGTCAGAGCAGCGGGCACGCAGTGACTCTAAGAAGTCGTAACGAAGCTTAGAGGATCCTTGCTCTCGGGACTGATCAGCTGCATCGATTGCGTCGTCGACAAATTTGTGGAGTGTCTGAATACATTGGTTCAATTCTTTGTTTCCATATAGCCAATAGAGGCTTCGCAGTCGCATTCTTGTTCCCAAAATGCTCAGCATGCGCTCAAAGGCATGACCGAAGTCGTCTTGCTCGTGCTGAATCTGTCCGTGTCCTTTGTGTTGGATGGAGAGAAGCGACTGCAGAGAGTGTGTACTATGACCAAGGAACAGCTCGGTTGCTGAGTCCATAGTGAGACGCGGTAAAAGGGCAGCCAGACTCACAGGTGCCGACCATGCTCGGCCATCGTCGTCAATTCTAGATTCCTGTTCCGTAGACTCAATTATCCGAAACATCGTTTGGACATGTTCCTCGAGTAGATCAAGCTTGGAAATACTATCTCTGGTGAAGATAGGTCGCATAGCCTCGCGGGACCGATGCCAGACCTGGCCATCTACAGCGAAGATGCTTCGTCCGAGAGCTGTCTTCAGGTTTGTTCTCCTGGCCGTGCCCATGATGAAATCTCCAAACTGTGTTGCGAGTATTGCCTGTATATTCTGCGGCTCGGCAGTAATGAAATTCGATGTACCAAGCAAGGATATCCCCCAAGTGTAACGACCCATTTTTTCAAAGCGGGCAGCCACAAAGTCAGGTGTCCTTTGCTCTTTGTCAGCTCGCAAAGCGCGGCGTACCAAGTCAATACCGAGAGGCCATCGTGTCGGCTCGAAAGGGACCGGACCACAACCGAGTCGACGGGCTTTGATGAAGTATCGTAGTGGCTTGATGAGGATGACAGTGATGATGCATATTAGAAGATAAATACATGTCCCTGGGATCAGATAGTTTCGCAACATCTCGGATGCGTGCATTGTGGTGTTTTCTGAGCAAGTGGTGGTTTCCAATAATTGAGCAATTTAAGAGCTTAAATATGGCCATCGGCCACGTCTGTTTTGAGAGCATTTCTGGTCCACGTGCGTGGCACTGAACAAGGGGTTGGTGTCCACTAAAGCTATTTGATCCTATGCTAAATCTGGTTCGCTAGGCCTTTACAAGAGAAAAAGTGGAGGATTCCGTGGTAGGCTCGCTGCTCACCGAAGAAGATACTATATTGGTTTTGATTGCAACACGACGATATCTACTCCGATCCTCTCTCACAATGGCAGCATCTCAACCGTTTCCTTGATAGAAACTACTTCGAAATCTCTTCTTATCGTCTTTATTGATCAAAATCAGATACAGGTGTCAGGTTAACAAGCAGAGGTAACTTTTCCCACACCAGATAAGTCCCTTGACTGTTCCACCAGTCGTTCTTAGGATCGTGCAGTTCCCAGTCAAAATACCGCACAAGCTTCTGTAGGCGGTCATTAGTAGTCTTGCTTCACACTAATACTTTGTACATAGTGAACATACCGCCATAGTGAGTGACATCTCGGCATAAGCCATACTGCAGTGGCCAAAGTAGTCAGCACATGTTTCCGGTTCACTTCCTGTTCTGATTGTACTTACGATCGTCCAATGCAGGCTCTTTGCCCATAAGAGAATGGTTGAACAGCAGAACGGTCGTCATTCTGGAACTCTGAGTCTGGCTCATCAAGCCATCGCTCTGGGTGAAATTCGCGTGCGCGTTTGAAGTTGTGTTCTGAGTGCCCAGCCGCCAATTGGTTGACACCCACAGCATAGCCACCTGGAACCCATTTGCCCTCTATCATCTCACCCTTTCCAGGAACAAATCGCGGCAGCGATCCAGGAGTAGGCGGATAGAGGCGCATACCCTCGTTGAGGCAAGCGCGCAGATATTTGCAGCTAGTGACAGCTTGCATTGTCATATCACTGCGCCGTTTGAATTGACTACGGATTTCTTGTTTGAGTTTCTCGAGTTTATCTGGGTTGCGCAGGAGCAAGTATGTCAAGCCAGACATACCGCCTGCAGATGTGCCACTGCCAGCCACAATGAAGTTTGATGAGAGCATTACCAACTCGAGGTGATTGAGCTTCTCATCATTTTCGAGGATATACGACCTGTTGGGTGTAGTTGTCAGTATTCTATCGATGATCCAATAAAGATTGGGTATGATTGGGCAGAGTTACATGAAATCCTTGCCAGCATTCTTGGCTTCAACCCGTGCTTTTAATTTCGCCTCAGTCATGGCGATGTGCTTCTTTCTTGATTCGACAACGTATTTCGGAGTTAGCCAGTTGAGAAGACCCATGAAGCCATACTGCACGGCAAGCTGAAACCACACGATAGCTTTGGCACGAGCCAGAATAGCTTGTATCCATGGTTGGTCGGGGTTGTTGACACAACCTGACGGCTCGCCAAATGCCAGATCGGATACAATATCGAATGCGACAAGATTGTACCATGTTGTCATATCGAGTGGTTCTGTTTTACATCGCTGATGCAACTTCTGGACAAGATTATCTGAGTGATCTTGGAAGTACTGCTCCTGTTCGCGTCTAGTGTTTGAATAGAAACGTCAGTGTGAACTTGCTATACCAGGTCGCATGAAAGAAAAGAGTTAAACTTACAATGCCCTTTGGCTAAAAGCAGGGTCTATAGCTCGTCTAAGCCTCAGGTGTCTATCTTGGTGCTCAGTCATCAAGCTACGCTGACCACCAATGCTTGCTGGAGCGATGCCTCTGCCATCTAGAGCTTTGACAAACTCTGGGTTTCGTTGTCCGTATATTTTTTTCCATGCTCCCGATGTTGTGTACGAAAGTTCATCAGGTGCAATTCGCACAACTGGGCCATACTGATCATGAAGTTCACGTATTTTCCAGCTGATTCGACCTTTCATGTTGGTGTAATTCCATGGCAGGCGAGAGATAGCCCAAAGCTTTGGCCCAGGATAGCCAGCAAGAGGACTAAGATAGAGATTGTACACTACCTTCCCCGTAACATGGAGTATAATCTGTAGGGCATCATGAGGTGGAGTGGGGGATATCGCTAGAGTTGAGACTTACAAAAACGAAAATACCAGTGATGATGTTACGAAATGTAAATAGTGGTGCTTGGGTGAATTGATACCCAGCACTGTCCAGCACCGATGCGCTCGTCATTTTGTTCTTGAACAAGAAATATTCAATTGACTGGAAGTTTGGAATGCTTTCAGCTCAGCAACTGAAAGGAAATGCACACCAGCAATTGAACAGCCTACGGCGGGTACAGCTGGAACGAGTCTAGCAACACGGGATCCATTTTCTTTGCGATTTTCAGCTTTTGCCTACGTGTAATGATCAATAAATCCGAGTATCGCACAGCACATCAAGCCAATCAAAAGTTTACAATTAGACACGCCCTCGCGACCTGTATAAGTTCAGTAAACACTGGCGACGCTAGGAGAGAATGGTAACCAGCTCGGAGAATTATTTCGGCCCTTGGTGATCGGACCGATCTTTGCTCCGAGCGTGGCGTGCAGACCGTTGCAACGGAAGACATGGGTTCTGCGTAGTCCAGTTTTGGTCCGCAATAAGAATGTGGGGGCGAGTTAGTCGAATAATTTGATTCGCAAACCAATCATAAGTATGAGCTCCAACCACGTGGTAGGGAATCAGTGTAGTATTACCCAAATGACCTGCATAAAGATAGTCAATCGATACCTTAAGCGGTAATACATCGATACTACCACGTTGTGAAACGGTCCTACTGTTCGTAGTTGTTTGAGGATTCGATGCGGAGACCCTAGCAAGCAATTTGTGGGCTCTTTGCCTATCCATGCAAACCACGTCCTACACAATAGGTTCAGCATGTCGAGATCGGATGTCTGCATCCGTCCCTTGTTTCTGTAACCGATCGTGGTCATACGATGTGAACTAGATTCTCCGGATACCTTCTTCGTCGACATAGTCATTGTACGATTGCCAACAATCAGTATTCTTACATTGTGTTTGTTGACTTACAAGCCATCGACGAATTCATTCAGAAGTCTGTGATACCACATCGAAGATGAATAGCGAATACGAGGACAAAAGCCTTACCTCATTAGGCGAGACAATTCGTTTAGAGCTTCAGCAGAGGCTCTCAAGCAGAGCACAAATATATCTACCGTTTGATACAGATACATCGCAATTTGACAATGCTAATTTGCGATTCACTCAGTATTCGCGTCCCACATACCTCGCCATTGTCGATCCAGGTTGTCAAGATGACGTGGTCGAGACTGTCAAGTACGCTCGAGAAAAGAATATACCATTCACACCTCGAGGCGGCCACCATGCTGTCACCAGTACTATGAGGCATTTCAAAAACGGGATATGCATCAATATGCGACCACTCAATCAGATGCAATGGAACGCGGAGAAGCGACACGTCACTATCGAGGGAGGGGCAATAACGGATGAGTTTGTCAAATACCTGCACGGTTTGGCTATGGAAGTTAGTAAGTACGGTACGATATTTATATTTGGAATCATAACTGACAGCATGTAAAGATGTTGGGTCGTGTCCTACTACTGGTGTGATCGGCGTAGCCTTTGGTGCCGGTCTAGGACGTTTGCAGGGCAAGTACGGCTTTCTACATGACAACATGGTCTCTTGCAAGCTTGTCCTAGCCGACGGGAGTGTTTTAATAGCTTCAGAAACTTCGCATCCAGATTTGTTCTGGGGTATCAGAGGAGCAGGCCACAACTTTGGAATCGCACTCGAGGCTACGTTTCAAGTCTATCCGCAAGAACACGGAGGCATACATCACACATGGGACTTTGAGTACAGCCTAGATCAGTGTGATGAAGTATTCAGAACACTAAACAGTGTTTCTGAGATCATGCCTGCTGAATTGGCAATCTTTGTTTTATGGCTACGACAGAGTGAGGGTCGCAAGGTATCTAGTCTCATCTCCCACATCTAAGGGTCTCGCTAAGACTTGCCAGCACATCATCCTCGTTAATTTGGTATGGTCTGGAGCGTTAACAAGCGCAGACACTTACGCGAAACTCTTCGAGAACTTGGACCCTATTCTCCACAGTGGGCCAAAATCTGTGCCCTGGCCGGAATTGCCATTCTCCACGTACAAGGAGATGAACAAACTTTACTGCAAGACGGAAGTTTGGCTCAAGGCCCCTTACAAGATGATGGGCGCAGCTTGTGTGAAGTCGTTTGACCTAAAGACCACACGCGAGTTTTTTGAAAGTGTTAAAGCCATGAGCGAACAGTGGGAAGGACGGGGCTGGTTTAGCGCAATGTTTGAATGTTTGCCAGACCAGCGTGTGCGAGAGATATCTCATGATGCAACAGCGTTTCCTTGGCGCGGAGGATCAAACCACTTCCTGTAAGCCGACTGCTTTCATCTGTATTTGACTCAATGACTAACATGAGATAACAGGATGTTAAACGCTACACCAGCAAAGGTAGAGGATCGACCAACTTTCGAGAGCCATCTTGACCTCTGGAAACAACGCTTCATTGACACATCTGGGTATGGCCGCTTACAGCAATATGTTAACTATGGGAACAGTACGGCCACCATGGAAGATCCTCTAGAGGCACTATATGGCTATGAGCCCTGGAGGCTGGAGAGACTCAGGGCACTGAAACAAAAGTATGATCCAGACAACCAGTTTAGATGGTATCAACCAATTATTGATGCATGATGAGTATCTGGGTTTCGTACTGTTTCTATCACAGAGTATGAAGTTTGCAACATGGGCAATCCAGCATACTCAGAGAAGACAATGGCAGTTTTTTGACATTAGCAATATCATATTGGTTTCACGCTGTGTCATTTCTATCGGAAATCACCATCTCGGAATCTGATACGATAGAGACATAATCGCATCTTGGAGAAAAAGTGAAGCTTCCACCATACACAGTGGATTGTAAACTGCTACCGAAAATTCGGTTCAGGTCGTAAATCTACGAGATGATTGCGGCTATAGTGTCAATTAACACTCGTGTAATGCAGCGATTCATGTCAAGTTTGATCTGCTTACAAGCTACATATGTGCCCTTACCTGAATACGAACTGAGCCCCAGAAGCAAGGATCAGATGTGTGCGATTCATGTAGCCGATTCTGAGAATTCTCCGAAATAAGGGCCTTCACTGGTCCGAGATAGCCCTGTTCAGAGTGGGGGCCACGGAGGTAACATTTATGACACTAACTTTCTGATACAGTCTTTATCGCTTCATCGTCGGGAAAGGTCCCGAGGCTGTCTTTGACTGGCAGTATAGTCCCTCAGATGGGAGTCAAATTCAGCAATCCTATGTTTCACTAGGAAAATCCAGTTCCGGAATCATTACTCTAATATATTGCTTAAGGTATTCGTATTCGTCGGTTGCAAAATTGGTACATACTCTAAAACCACGTAAGGCCAATATAATGACTCACAGTAGTCGACTATCGATGTGGCAATGTGGAATAGTTCGAAAAAGGAAACTCCTATGAAAGCTCTAGCTCTATAACCGGAGAACCCACTTTGTATGGGTTCTGTGAATGCGGAGAAAGTGATCCATACGGACGTATAGCCCGGCACCCATGTCATCCTGCGTGCTCACACCGTGAGATTGTATTGGATAGTTTCAGTATATTCAGTTCACCGACACCATCTGCTTTCTGGATGTTCATGGAATACCGGTTTAGTTGACACGGCAGCCGTTTGACACTAGACAAACACGTGATCTCAGTTGGGTGAACATGGATTGAAGACCTGATAGCTATATTTAAAGCAACTCTACCACGTAGAATTGCAAACGTCAAGGTCTTCTCGAAACATCACTTCTTCAAGTGGCATTGTACATCAAGAATTGCTTTTTATTAAGCCAGCCGCAACTTCTTCATTTATTATAATCATCAAGATGAACAGGCCAATTGCCATTATCGGAATTGCCTTTAGGGGTCCTGGTGATGCTCGGGACCCTGAGGCTTTCTATCGTATGCTCGTTGAGGGCCGCAGTGCACGAACTGAGATCCCAAAAGATCGTTACAACGTCGATGCATTCTATCACCCTGACTCAGAGCGATTAGGCAGCATCCAACAAAGGTTTCTCAGCTGTAATCCTCAACGATATACAGTATTAACTAACTAAATGTTACAACAGACATGCTCACTTCATACAGCAAGACTTCAAGTCATTTGATGCGCCCTTCTTCAGTATCACACCAAAAGAGGCCAAAGCCATGGACCCGACACACCGCATCCTCCTGGAAGCCACCTACGAAGGCTTCGAAAACGCAGGCCTGAGTCTAGACCAGGTGTCTGGAACTCAGACTTCATGCTACATCGGAACTTTCACAGCTGATTTTCCGAATTTGCAAGCCCGCGACAATGAGGGCCCTTCAATCTATCATGCAACTGGCATGTCATCATCTTTGGCTTCCAATAGGTTGTCGTGGTTCTACAATTTGAGAGGGCCTTCCCTAACAGTCGATACGGCTTGCTCATCCAGCCTTACTGCATTTCACTTAGCATGTCAAAGTCTTCGTACAGGAGAGGCTGAGATGAGTGTTGTCGGCGGAGCCAATCTTATGTTCGGGCCCGATATGTCTATTCTTTTAGGAGCAGCTAAGATTCTGTCACCTGAAGGAAAGAGTAAGATGTGGGATGCAAATGCAGATGGCTTTGCCCGTGGAGAAGGCTTTGGTGTGACAATATTGAAGGTCTGAAATCCCCAGGGCGAGATATGTTTATAGCATAAAGACGAAGACTAACGTCACGTGATATACAGCCTCTAGATACAGCTCTACGCGATGGCGATACTATCCGAGCTGTTGTATTGGCTACAGCCACTAACGAAGATGGCCATACGCCTGGAATCTCACTACCTAATAGTGGAGCGCAACAAGACTTGATCCGCAGGGCGTATCAAATGGCTGGGGTAGATCCAGCAGAGACAGGCTATGTCGAAGCTCATGGAACCGGAACAATGGCAGGTGACCCATTGGAAGCCAAGGCCATCTTAAAGACCGTTGGGTCAGTTGAGGGCCGCAAATCAAATCTTTATGTTGGATCTGTAAAGACAAACATCGGCCATCTTGAGGGCGCAGCTGGTGTAGCTGGTGTCATAAAAGCTGCACTAGCCGTAGAGCGAGGCCTCATACCTCAAAATCTTTGGTGTGTAGGGTGACATGATTTTCCACTCTCGTATACTGACCATGAACAGGTTTGAAAATCTAAATCCCGAGATCAATTTACCGCAAAATGTCGAAATACCATTGAAGCTTACACCGTGGCCATCTGATGGACCACGTCGTGCGAGTATCAATAGCTTCGGTTTTGGCGGCGCCAACGCTCACGTCATTCTTGAGGACACAGCATCTTTCTTGTCACGTCATGGTTTGAAGGGTCGGCATGCAACAGCACCGCATCCTTATATCACTATGGGCGAAGGCTACTCCAATGGCACCTCCAGTAGATCATCAAGTTCAATCGCCGACGAGAATTCAAGTGGCGACTCGAGCGATGCCGCAAGTGATATATCCAGCGAAATCTTGCACGACCTACCGCCTACACCAAAGCTATTTACAATTTCTGCCAACGACCAAGAGGGGGTGCGGCGCAATGTCGAGCGGTTGCAACATTATCTCTCCGCAAAGACCTTTGCTACTCCCACATTTCTTAGCGACTTGGCATTTACACTGAGCGCTAAACGAAGTCTACTTCCATGGAAATCATATGCCGTCTCATCGAAAGTCTCCGAGTTGAAAGAGAAGTTGTCCAGCCTTGCACCTGTGGTTCGCTCTTCCAGTTCTGCAATCCCACGTATTGCCTTTGTGTTCACAGGTCAAGGCGCACAGTGGCATGCAATGGGCAAAGGGCTATCAATTCATCCAGCATATTTTGAAAGTATGCAGAGATCTGAGAACCTGCTCAAATCCTTTGGTTGCCCATGGAGCCTCAATGAGGAGCTGAGCCGGACGGAGGCTGGGTGCAGGTTGCGGGAGACTGACTACAGCCAGCCAGCATGTACCGCTATCCAGGTTGCACTAGTAGACCTCTTGAGAAATGTTGGAGTAAATCCCGTTGCAGTTGTAGGTCATTCAAGTGGCGAGATCGCCGCTGCATATGCCGCTGGCTTCATCGATCAAGAGGCTGCGATCAAGATCGCGTGGCTGAGAGGCCAAGTCAGTAAAACCGTTCCCACGAACGGGGGTATGTTGGCAGTCTCTGCCAGCGCTGAAAGCGTACAAACCTATATTGATGGTCTGAAAAATGGTAGAGCGGTTGTTGGATGCTTCAACTCTACTAAAGCCTGCACCATCACCGGCGACGCTTCAGCAATCAGCGAGCTACAAAGCATACTGAAAAACGCGCAAATACCTTGCACCCGGCTACCTATGGATATTGCATACCATTCATTCCATATGGAGGCAGCACGCGAGGTATATGAAAAAGCTTTGGAGGGCATTGCGCATGGCTCAACATCAACTATTCCCATGTTCTCATCAGTCTCAGGGACACTTGTTACACCCGAAATGATGAAGCCGTCTTACTGGGTTGACAATCTAGTATCTCCTGTCGATTTTGTCACGGCCACGAAGTGTCTACTGAACCATCCACTGGAGAGTAAATCGCGCAAAGCCTTCGCCAACATCTTCGTCGAGCTAGGCCCGCACTCAGCATTGCGCAGCTACTTGCTGGATATTTTCAGCAGTGAGAAGATCGCCACAGATCTGACCTACACCACTATCCTCCGCCGCAATTTTGACGGTGCTACCACTGCGCTGGAAGCCATGGGCCATTTGTGGTCACAAGGATACCCCGTCGATTTGAACAAGATCAATGGTGTACAACCAGAAGATGCGAACATGCTAGTCGATCTGCCTCCTTATGCTTGGAACCATAAGCCATACTGGAACGAATCACACCTAAGCCGACAGTATCGCCTTCGTGAAAAGCCACGCACCGACCTTCTAGGTTATCGACTCCCCGGAACACCCGAACACACATGGCGAAACTTCTTGCGATGCAACGAAAACCCATGGATTCGTGAGCACAAAGTTCAGGGCGACATCCTCTACCCTGGTGCAGGTATGCTCGTAATGGCCATTGAGGCTGCGAACCAAATAGCCCAAGAAACCGCCGTTGATGAGGTACATGGCTTCGAGTTGCGCGACGTCAGCATCGATACTGCTCTTCGTGTGCCGGACACAGAAATGGGTATTGAGGTCATGACACAGCTGCACAATCGCCGTACAGGAACACGGGCAGCGCCATCATCTACACTTTACGAATTCACAATCTCTTCGTGGAACGAGGAAGTGTCTTCCTGGAGTGCTCATGCACGAGGTCTGATCTCAATCACCTACAAGACCTTCTCTACTGCGATGGAGAACGAGCTAACTCTTGAGAATGCGCGCTACATGACGTCGATGGTCGAAGCCCGAAAGGCGTGCCAGAAGCCAGCGAGAAGCTTCCTTTACGATACAGTTGAGACGATCGGTATGCAATACGGTCCAACTTTCCGCAACATGACGGAGCTGTATGCTGGTCTGAATGCCAGTTATGGAGTCATCAAAGTGCCTGATACCAAAGCAATCATGCCCAAGGGCTACGAGTTCCCTCATGTCATTCATCCTGCTACACTGGACTCAGTGCTTCACTTACTTTTCCCAAGCATCTCTGGAAAAGAGCAAGCACTGAGCGAAGCTGTAGTACCAAGGTCCTTTGACCGCATCTTCATTTCAGCCAACACTCCGAAGGTGGCGGGTACAGAGCTCCACGGTTGTTCAACAGCAAAGAAGCTAAGCTACACGACATGGACTGCCGACATCATCATGTCAGAATCAAGCATGGTGGAGCCTACCATCGTCATGGAGGGTGTAGTACTTGCATCTGTTGGCGCCACCGAAGATGTGTCGAAGCGACTGGAAACACGCGCATCATGCTTTGCACAGAACTGGCATATGGATGCTGACTTGCTGACTCCATCTCAAATCAAAGAAACAATCTACAAGCGAACTTTGAAGAGCAAGGATGACGATTCGGTGCTCGATCTTCTTGAGTTCATTTGCCTGGTTTACATCTACCGCGTCCTCGATTGGTTTGAGAGTGAACAAGGTAAACCACACGAGCCACAAGATGGCTTTTGGAAGCTGTACGTGGATTGGATGCATGACCAGGTTAAGCAATTCCCTCCGCTACCTGCGGACGTTGAAGGCGAGATGCAGCGGGCCCGCGAGCGCATCGGAAGATCAGAGAGTGGCGATATCACGGTGCAAATGGTGGACCGCATCGGAAAAAACCTTTCTCGCATCTTCACACACGAGGTCGAAGCTCTGCAATGCATGACTGAAGGTGACCTCCTCTACGCTTTCTACTGGGGCGCCTTCGGCACAAGCTTCAACACCAACGTTGCTGAATACGTTGGCCTACTAGCTGACGAGCGACCTGGTCTGCGCATCTTGGAAATTGGTGCGGGAACAGGCGGTACCACGTATCACGTCTTGGAGCGTTTGCGCAATCCTGACGGCAGTTCCAAAGCAGCCCAGTATTATTTCACTGATATCTCTCCTGGGTTTCTTGCCAAAGCAGCCGACCGATTCGATAAAGACGCTTCCATTATGCAGTTCGGTACACTCAACATTGAAAACTCACCGACAGAGCAAGGATTCAGCACTGAGTCATTCGACCTTATCGTCTGTGCCAATGTACTTCACGCAACCAAGAGCATTCAAGAAACATTGGAACACTGCAAGTCGCTTCTGAAGCCTGGAGGCCATCTCGTCTTGTCCGAGGTAACCATCAAGCGCATCTTCTCGGGCTTCATCATGGGTCCTTTGCCTGGTTGGTGGCTAGGAGAAGCTGATGGTCGGAAGGGAGGTCCGCTCCTCGATGCTGAAGAATGGAACGTCGCATTGAAATCGGCTGGATTCTCCGGTGTCGATGTTGATGTTCGTGGCGATAGGGATACTTCTAAAGAACCTGTTTCGCTGATCATCTCAACAAAGCCGGAGACTTCAGTCGCATCTCTGCCTCCTTGCCTTATCATCAGCACTGGCACCGAAGTATCTCAGAAGCTTGCCAACCATATGAAAGAGGCGTTCACTTCGTCTGGTCATGAAATTGACATTGCTCAGTGGGAGAGTATTACAAAGACAAGTGTAGCTGGGAAGTACTGCCTCTGCCTTGCGGAGTGGGAGAATCCTGTACTAGCAAATCTCACGGACGACGACTGGGAAAGAGTTCGTGAGGTTATTCTTTCCTCTGAAGGAGCCCTTTGGATCACTGGTGGCGGTGCCCTCGATACCACGCACCCTCTTAACAGCCTCATGGTCGGACTGGCGAGAGCTATCCGCAACGAGAATGCCGGCGTACGGCTTGCATGTCTCGATCTAGAGGCGCCCTCAACTATCGACTTTGAAAAGGCATCCCGGACTGCACTGAAGGTTGCTGAGGCGCACATGCGAGGCGACGGTACGGAGGGTGAGTTCGCTGCGCGAGGTGAAACTGTCTTTGTTCCTCGCGTGGAGCGAACACTGGAAATGGATGCATCACTGCGCAAATACGAAGCAAAGGGAGATCCCGAGATGGTCTCTTTCGTGGGATGCGGTCGCCCCCTCAAATTGGCTATCAAGACACCTGGGCTGCTCGACACATTCCAGTGGGAAGAAGATGAGACATATCACACGCCTCTGCCCGATGATTGGATCGAGATCGAGGTGAAGGCAGTCGGCCTAAACTTCAAGGATGTGCTCGTTGCGCTGGGTAACCTGGCCGAGAACAAACTCGGTGTTGACGCTTCGGGAATCGTCACTCGCGTCGGATCGGCTGTTACAGATCTCAAGGTTGGAGACAAGGTCATGACAGCATCGTGCGATACCTTTGCCACCTATGTCCGCTTCCCTGCCAAGGGCGCGATTCCCGTACCCTCTGACATGAGCTTCGAGGAAGCTGCATCGATGCCTCTCATTTTCTTGACAGCCTACTATTCTTTGGTGACTGCGGGTGGTATCGTGGCTGGTGAGACAATTCTGATCCATGCTGCTGCTGGCGGTGTTGGACAAGCAGCCATCATGATTGCACAAGCCAAGGGTGCTGAGGTCTTCGCAACAGTCGGCGCGGAAAGCAAGAAACAACTCCTCATGGAACAATATGGCATCCCCGAAGACCATATTTTCAGCAGTCGCGATACCAGTTTTGTCAAAGCAGTATTGCGTGCTACGAATGGTAGAGGCGTTGACTTGGTACTAAATTCCTTGGCTGGCGAAGCCCTGCGCCTGTCGTGGACTGACTGCCTCGCAAACTTTGGTCGATTCCTGGAGATTGGAAAAGCAGACTTGTTCGCCAATACCGGTCTCGACATGAAGCCATTCTTGGATAACAAGAGCTATATTGGTGTCAACCTTCTGGAGTTTGAGAACAACCCAACGCCTCGAGCAATTGCGCTATGGAACGACACGGCGAAGCTAATTCAAGAGAGGTCCATCAAGCCTATTTCGCCGCTCCAGATCTTTACCATGTCTGAGGTGGAGAAGGCGTTCCGCCACATGCAGGCAGGAAAGCACATGGGCAAGGTTGTTGTTCGCGTCGACGAAGCAGATGTCGTCCGTGCCGTGCCTCGCATCCCGCGCATTCGCATACACTCTGCCGGTACCTATATCATTGCCGGCTTAGGCGGAATCACGCGTGAAATTGCACGCTGGTTGGCCGAAAAGGGCGCGCAACATATGGTTTTCCTTTCTCGCTCTGCAGCCAGTGGGGCGGACAATCAAGCCTTCGCCTCGCAGCTTAGGAATACGTACAACGCCAACGTCTTGGCCTATGATTGTAACGTTGCCAACAAAGCAGCTTTGCAAGATGTCCTCGATGACTTGAAGGCTAAGGGATTACCGCCGATCAAGGGATGTGCAACTGGCGCCATGGTGTTGCAAGACACCCTCTTTGACAAGATGACTGCCGATAACGTCCGCACAACAGTCGGCCCCAAGGTTCACGGTACTTGGAACCTACACGAACTTTTGCCGCGCGATATGGACTTCTTCGTAATGTTGTCCTCATTGGCTGGCGTCATGGGCCATCGCGGACAGGGTAACTACGGGTGCGGTAATAACTTCCAGGACGAGTTTGCGGCGTTCAGGCGAGGTTTGGGACTACCTGCGATGACCATCGACATCGGATACCTCTTGTCGGTGGGGTTCGTTGCTGAGCACGATGAGTACGTCGACCACGTCAAGGCAATGGGACTCAAGGTCATGCAAACGTCCGACTTGCATGGACTGTTAGCAACAGCCATCGAAGGCCCTTCCAAGCATCCGGGCCAAGTCATGTGCGGTCTGCCGTTCAATGAGCATGATGATGCATGGTACTGGATCTGCGATGCTCGATTCGGTGCTCTGCGAAACCTCGCTGCTGGAACTTCGGCGAACAAGGGACAAGTTGTCTCGCTGCGCGAAGAGTTGATGCGATGTGGCACCATCAGCGAAGAGGCTGTTCAGATTATTACAAAAGCTATGGTGCAGAGACTAGCAAGTTTGATGATGACGCCCGAGGAGGACATTGATGCGGGCAAGCCGCTGAGCGCGTATGGTGTTGATAGTCTTGTGGCTGTCGAGGTGAGGAACTGGATCGCCCGCGAGATGGCTGTTGAGTGCTCCGTTTTCGATATCATGCAAAACATTCCAATGACGCAGCTGGCCTGCAATTTGGCGGAGAAGAGTAAGCTGCTCGTTGAGCGAGCCTAGAACTTGGGATAGTAGATGTCATTGGTCGGCGTGTCTGCCAAAGCAAATGACTACGCAATAGAAATTGAAATCAGACATGATGCATTACATTGTTCAATTGTCTCCTTCATACAGTTACTATGTAGTGATATTTGTAGCTTATAATCTCCTTTTGATAGAATGGCGCTGCTTCTTCAAATGATGATGATGATGATGATGATGATGATGATGATGATGATGAACGAGCATAGAGAGCGTGGGCTGCACGTAGAGGTAGAGAGCAGGTCCACACAAAGCGTGGCTGTAAGATAGAGTATAGTTTCTAGGAACCAAATAGGTCAAATTCGGAATGTTTTGTTTGCATACGACGTCTATGGTGAGGAACTGTAGAAGGTGCAGCCTTCAGTATTACCCGAGGCACCGCCACACCGGCGGTGCCTACCCAATGTAGTTTAGCGCGAATAGTAGACATGCTGGATCTCACTGAGAGCTCCACGATCAATCCTACTATACACATTGTACCAAAACCATCACCATGTCATAAGAGATATACATTCAGCTCGAGATTATTCTGAGTTTGTGAAAAATACCACCCTCTGATGTGGAGAATGAAGTTCCTCAACGTTATACTGATTGAGGCACTGTAGAAGCTTCATGAAGTGTATACTGGTCCCTCTTGGATCTCACCAAACTCTGTGCGATCAATATCATTTTGATCTCCAGTTGATTATGACACATTCTCTCGACACGGCACCTACACAACGATCGATTCTAGAAGTGCCTGATGTGAATGCAATCTCAACTATCAATTGGATGGTTGACCATCATACTACCATGTCGTCCACTAGCGCAAGACCATACGAGGATATAATTGTTAGCCGACAACTTTATTTCGAGCATCACTAAACGTTAACATCGTTGTACATGCTTGGCAATAAATGGTCACTTGACTTGGTCGTTTACCTTCACGAGGTCGCGTGATGGACAGTCGTATCCAGAATACGACATGCGCATGTAGTGTACATCCACTTGCGCACATATGGGCACCTCACGATATCATATGGTGCCATGCCAAAAGGTAAATTTAGCAAGTCACCACACCATGGATATTAACGACTTGGCGGACGCAGCGTTAATTATCCGACCAAAAGCCCGAAAGGGGAAGGAGGATGATAATCAATATTGAAAAGTGGACACGATCCGCGATCTCCATGCTAGTGTTGCTATTCTCTCCACACCCACGGAGCACATAAGGGAACCTCGCCGTACCAGGGCCCCTAGTTATACGAAGTGAGCATGATTCTCGTCGCATCTATACCGCTTGTCCGGCAGCCGTGTCCCCGCTACGGGCTTGGTGTTTATACGTACAAATACAAGATGCATCCGAGCATGCCTTGACCCTCATCCACGTTCTCAGAGATGGGCAAATTACATTGTGCCATTGCGGCCCTCGTGCTGGGTGCGCCAGTCGCCATCTCAACATCGGTACATGCCCGCCTCCAGAACAATGCGATTGTGCAAAGAGCAGCAAACGATACGCCCGTCGCCAGCGGTACTTTACCTGGTTCCTATATTGTCGAGTTTGCAAATGACAGCGAGACACCTGAAAGCTTCTATGCCTCTCTTGCGGCAGCCGGGGTGGAAGTCGAGCCTCGCAAGGACCTCAGCTTCCGATTCTTTAACGGCGTCTCATTCCAGCTCAAGAACCTGAGCTCAAGCGCCGGCTCAGATTCCAACGGCGGGGACTTGATGCATCGGGTGAAGGGACTGCCACAAGTAGAGAACATATGGCCGATCCGCATCACGACCCGTCCGCGCGAACAGAGTGTTGCACTACCTGCTCAGCCGCAGCACGTCAAGCGACAGGAGGCATCTCAGGATACTTTTTCCACCCATGTCATGACCCAGGTTGACAAGCTGCACGCAGAGGGCGTGACAGGCAAAGGCTTCCTCATCGCAATCGTTGACAGCGGCGTCGACTACACACATCCCGCCCTGGGCGGCTGTTTCGGAAAAGGTTGTTTGGTCGAAGTTGGGTACGATTTCACGGGCGACAAATACATCCCTGGCACAAACGAACCAGTGCCAGACGACGATCCCATGGACAACTGCGTGGGACATGGCACGCACGTTGCCGGCACTATCGCCGCTCAGCTCAAGGGCAACAAATATGGCTTTACTGGCTCAGCTCCTGGGGTAAGGCTGGGAGCATACCGAATGTGGGGCTGTTCATCAGCGTCGATAAACGAGATCGAGGTCCTCGCATTCGCTCGTGCCGTGGAAGATGGAGCCAACATCATCTCCTACTCCAACGGTGATCTCTCGGGCTGGGCACAGGATTTACGTGCCGTCATTATTTCGCGCATTGTCGATTCCGGTATCCCTGTTGTGGTGTCTGCAGGCAACGATGGTGGGCAGGGTATATTTTACGGCTCTACGCCAGCAACGGGCTTCAGCGCCACAGGCACGGGAGCGGTGTCCAATACAAAAACCCCCTCGTTTCTTGAGCGAGGCTCCTACAAGACGAGCGCCAATGCTACCGGCAACAGTACGCGCGAGTTTGGTTTCTTGAGGGGTGTGCCAGAATTCGCCGCCGGTGCGACACTCCAGCTTTGGTCTGCTGCCAATGCCGACGACGCCTGCAAACCGCTGCCCGATAATACACCGGATCTGAGCCAACGCATTGTACTTTTGCAATCTAAGGATGCGCGCGCAACGCAATGTTACCCGCAAGACCAGGGTGCTAATATTGCTGCAAAGGGCGGGCGCTTCATGGCGTACTATGAGCACTCCAACCTGACGATGCGCGACGAGCCATATGTATACACTGATGGCATTCAGGGCGTCATCAGGGTTGCCCCATATGCTGCCGAAAACTGGCTTTCCCTGCTTTCGCAAGGTGCTACCGTCTCCGTGACCATACCGTCCAACGGATCCCAGATATACCTCGAGGATCTCGAGAATAATGAGAGTGGCGGGTACGTCGCTGATCGTCTGACAAGCTGGGGACCGACCTGGGAACTCAGCATGAGCCCAGAGGTTGTATCGCCCGGAGAGAATATTCTGAGCACATTTCCGACGGCCATGGGTAGCTATCGTGTCATGACTGGCACCAGCATGTCAGCTCCTCTGGTCGCAGGCGTCTACGCAATGCTCGGTGAGGTATACGGCAAGCTGGAACCGAAGCGTCTTCGCAGACTCTTGATGCACACCTCAAAGCCACTTGCCTGGTACCATGACAATACTGTCCACCCCGACATCCTTGCTCCTGTCGAACAACAAGGCGCTGGGCTTGTACAAGCCTGGAGTGCTGCACACACTACTCTCGAGATCGACATCGACAGCATAGCACTCAACGATACGGAGCACTTCGTCGGCACTCACACCTTCAGCGTCATTAACACCGGCACTGCAGACGAGGTGCTCGAGTTGAGCCATCGCAAAGCTGTCACGGTAAACACGATGGATCCAAAAAGCTTCTTCTTCCGCCCAGGTTTGATTTCCAACTCCATCGTAAACGCATGGGCCACTGTTTCCTTTTCATCTGACCGCATCACGGTTCCTGCTGGCCAGTCCGTCAAGGTGACCGTCGACATCACGCCACCTGGGGGCGTTAACGCAACTTTACTGCCCGTCTACAGCGGCTTCATCGCCTTAGGCAACAAACTCCACCTCCCGTACCTCGGCGTCGTAGGCAGCATGCGCAAGGCGACCGTTCTCCCGCCTGGAACCGCTTACCTCGCCCAAGGATACGCATCGGCACCTGCAAACGCCTCCTACACCATCCCACGCCCCGATCCCCAGAACCCACCCTGGACCGACCGAGGTGACATCTACAACTCGCCCAACGTTTACGTGTTTCCTTCGGTTGGCTCGCCCTTGCTGCGTGTAGATGTGCTGCAAGGCAACAAGACACTCGGACCGTTGGCTGGATTCCCGCTCACGTACATCCCGAGGAGTGAGACACGTGCGTACTTTAACGGGTTGATGGCCGACGGCAGAGTCCTGGAAGAAGGAACGTACCGTATGAAAGTTATGGCACTGCATATTTTTGGTAATGAAGATAATGAGGAGGATTGGGATACGGTTGAGACGAGTAGTTTTACGTTCAAGTATTCGGCATAGAGCAAGGTGTTGTGTACATATGCTTAATGGTTCAATAGCCTTAATTTGATGGCTGTATATATTCAAGGATCAAGACATATCAATAACTGAGCTACTAGCTATAACGATAATGAAAATACACTTGGTGTGTATTTGGTAATAAGAAGATTGTTTTCCAGTCAACTACAACCTTCTCGTTGCCCACTCGGTTACAAATCATGGTACTGTTTTTTGGCTGGTGAAGTCTAGAAATAACTACACTCGAAAATAATCTTGTTAAAAATCGGGGCTTGTGAATTACCTCTCAACATTACATTGAGTAACTTCTAGTGATTGAAGGTAGGAGGGTGAGCGAGGTAGAGCGCAACGTTAAATTCAGGCAATCCGTTACGAGATGCCTGTGACTCTAGATACTGTACTGCGCACACAGTGCCTGAAGGTGCTTACCACACTAAAACCTTTATTAGCTTCCCAGTATATTGAACATGGTAAGAACCAACATTGCTTAATCTAGTTCATGAGAGATTTCGAATTCTAATTGCTACGCAGCATAGGCAGAAACGGCAAAAAAAACATGGCGCCTCCCTTCAAGGTGCTCATCGTGGGTGGAGGGGTCGCAGGTCTGACGCTAGCAATAATGCTCGAGTTATATGGATTTGAATACGAATTGCTTGAGAAGCATCCCAACGTTGCCCCCAAATTGGGAGCAGGAGTGGGTATAACTCCTAACGGAGCACGGATACTGGACCAGATAGGTGTTTGGGATTCTATGTGCGAGTACGCGTCTCCTGTGAATTCTGGCGTGGCGCTTTCCCCAAAGGGGCAAACCGTTATTTTCAATCCGCATATGGGGGAGTGGCTGGAGAAGCTGTATGTACCGGTTCCTCATTCGCTATCTCTACTCTCCTGCCAGAAGTCACCTGCTAATTCTTTTCTGTTATCATCTATAGCTTTGGCTACAAAATCCACTTCCTGTCGCGTCATGACTGCCTCCGCATTTTATTTGACAAGATCAAGCGAAAGTCCAACATCCACCTACAGAAAGAAGTGACCCGGATCAGTGTCGGCCAACCTGGAGAAAGAGCACGAGTAGAGACCCAAGACGGCTCAATATACACCGCAGATCTAGTAATTGGTGCAGACGGTGTTAGGAGTGGCGTGAGGAGCGAGCTCTGGCGCCATGCCGATACGGAGAAACCTGGCTACATCCCTAAGCATGACAAGACGGGTATGCAGACCGAGACCTTTCGCATTGATCTTTTAAACAGTCTAACCACGTCATGTAGGCATTGTGTCCCTATACACGGCTGTCATTGGAATTTCCCATGATCCAGGGCTGCCCCGAGGCGGAAATGCGCGAGCCTACAACCATCTACGGTCCTACTTCTTCTCAGAGGGCATGGAACGCTCCGGAGAGTTCTACTGGTGGCTATGCGTCAAGAACGAGGAGCCTATTAAAGGCATCGTGCCCAAGCTCTCTTCTGATACGAAGCAGGCTTTGCTAGACAAGTATGCGGACGATAACATAGGGCACGGTCTGACTCTGGGAGGACTGCACAAGAAATCCACCTATTCTACCATCATACCATTACAGGAATTCGTTCTAGAAAAGTGCTTCTACAAGAACATTCTCCTCATCGGCGACGCCTTCCGGAAGCTGCACCCCGTAGCTGGCCAAGGAGCGAATTCGGCCGTTGAGGAGAGCGCTATGGTGGCAGACATGCTATGGAAACTCCGAGAAAACGGCACTCTACACGATACACTCCGTGTCAACCAGGCATTGACCGAGTTTCAGAAGGAGAGGTTTGTGAGGACGACAGCATTGCGAGAGGACGCCAATCTGGTGCAGCGGATGGAGTCTTTCGACAACCCAGTCATGAAATTCATGGCCCTACATGTCATCCCTCGGCTTCCGTTCGTGGTGGCTTTTTTACCCCAGCTGGCTGTCTCCTTCACGCCAGCGCGCTGCATGGAGCATCTACCGTCGCCCAAGGCAGGCATGTGCCCATTTTCACCAGATATGCAAGCGAAGCCAAATCCACGGTCGCCCTTGGCCACAATCTCGTGGATAGGCTTCCTTATACTCGCTGCATGCTTTCCATTGTTGGCTCACAAATTCCTCCCAACTTCGAGCAGCAGCATTCTCGAGTTCTCTCAAGCATTCCAGATATACATCTGTCTGATGGCAGTATCGATCAGTGGGCTTTGGGTCGTCGAGTCTTACAAGGCTTCGTTGCTAGTGTCACCAATGAGCAGGTACTTGGTATCCAATCTGTCTTGATTTTGTCGCTGGCTGACCTTTGCTCTAGCTCTCTTCCATGGATTCTAGCCTCCAACTACTGGGGGTGGGAAAAGACTTTACCCGTCTATCTATGTTTCCATGTAATATCAAGCCAGCATGCCGTACACTACTACACTCCACAGTTCATGACAGATCTCGGGGCAGCAAAGTCTCTACTGCCATGCCTGGTAATGATCTACAGTATCCCAATTATTCTCACGGCCCTGGGAAGCACCGACAAGAAGCTGTTCGACTGGTGGCCTGTCGCCCAGTACACCTTCCCGATACTGGTATATGTGATTAGTAAATTTCTCGGGGCAATAAAGGCCGTCCCGCAAGGCGTGGAAGTTGTCTTCACTAGCATCGATGTTCCCTATCAGCGACGGTTCTTTACCGCCATTGCTGTCATTTCCAGCGCTGTGCACGTCACCCTGCTTTGGAGCTACGGTATCGCTCTATTCAACGAGGGCATTATTAGCTTGCTTTCGTCACCACTTGCGAGGGCCCTTGCATCTTTGACTACACTTACTGTTGCGTGGTGCATGTACATGACATGGGAGCTGCAGCGGATATCTGCTACTGAGGTTCCTCTAGTCATAACCTGGGCAATCATACTCATAAAAACAGTGCTTCTCGGTCCCGCAGCCTCGCTGGCGGGTATCACCTGTTGGTCCAAGGTTGAGTTGGAAAAGGCGACATCAGTGCAGCCACTGGTACAGAAAATCAAGGAGAAGTCTTACGCCTGAGATTCTGGAATTTCGAACGATATGGTCAGTTCCAAGTTGTTTTACGGATGCAGGGCGATGTTCAAGACGGGATCATATGTTGGAGGATACAAGACTGGTAGGAAGACGTCAAGACTCAGGCTTAGAGGTGTCAAAGGATTGTTTGAGATCTATATTTGCTTTTACTAGAATCGCTCCTTCGTTTCACATCCAATTGTGGTCTCCATGATGGGACAGAGCTAGGCCACTTTGCTCTGCCGTCAGGTTATTGATAACATCAAGCTGCATTCTCACAGATTCTTCTGGAGTCAACAACCTAGTGAGATCCGGATTCACCTTCTGGAACATGTGTAGTGCCATTTCTAACACCTCTGGCGTTGGGGCCATATCTCGAGCTATACATCGCATATGGTCTGTGGTTAGCCTCGACGGGACTATCAAGAGACAGATGTGCGGGGAGCTGCTTACTTCCATCTGTGTCAACCCATCCTGGGCTGAGGGCCAGAGTCTTGATCCCTTCTCCCTTAAGCTCGGCAGCGTACTTTGACATGACAAGATTCATGGCAGCCTTAGTAGCAGTGTATCCAATTGTGACAGTGACGCCACACTTGCGGGTAAACTCAGCGTCGCCCGTGGGAGAGGTGATGTAAATGATCTTCTTCAGTTCGCCGTTGCGAATCAGGGGAAGAAAACAGTTGATGGAATTTATAGCGCCAATAAGGTTGACGCTCATCTACTGCCTATATTAGCACATTTACACATCTCACAAGAAGAAGAGGAAGAGGAAGAGGAAGAGTCGGGGTGGTGGGTGTGGTTAAGTGAAAAGGAAACGTACAGGGGCATCAATCTCGTTCTTGAGCTCCTTCTCTTTTCCCAGGCTACACATTACACACTAGTCAGTCATACATTATCTCGGACTTTCCCAGATCAGGATTGCCCTCACAATGCTGAGGTTGGGTAAAACCTCAAGTCAAGTCCAGGGTGGCATGCGTTGCTGATGAACACGTCTAGCTTGTTCTCAGTCAACTGTCCCACTTTGGTAGCCGCCTCAGAGAGACTTTGAGCATCAGTGACGTCAGCCTTGATTACATAAAGATTGCCTCTCTCAGAATCAAGTTTATTGAGTTCCGCGCTTGGCTGGCTCCGGATAAGTGCGAAAACCTGGTTGCCCACATCTGCAGACTAATATAGCATGACGATGTCAGTTCGAGATTATCCCTGGGAAACAGGTAGAAGAAGAGAAGCAGTGTGGACTACGCACAAGTTGTTTGGCATATTCAAGCTACAGGAGATGAGTTGTCAGTAATTGTGTTTAATGGTACATTTAGATCTACAAAACGTACTCCGATGCCACGGGAAGCGCCTGTGATAGCCCACGATGGCATATTGTAGGTTTTGGAGGTCACCAGAACGAGAAGTCAAAAGAAAATAAGAAGTAATGTAGTAATTTCTGCTGTTCCATCAGTATGAGAAGCTGGCATACTATTTGACTATGAAAATTAAAACTACCACGTCATGCTCTCAAATCATAGCGATCACATCCGAGCTATCACATCCTAGCTATCACACCATACTTTGTGTGACAGATACTCTGCCCTCTGGTTGGCGAACAAGCAACAACAAAGGAAAGTCGAATCGATATAAGGTTGAAAATCTTTTTAAAGGCCACTGAGGTTGTCGTACAATTACTTCATAAGTCTTCGATGCCTAGAGTCCCATCGCTACCTACTATACCCCTTATAGACAACATGGCATTATCTCGCAGCTCCATTAAGGCATTCGCGAACATCGCTCTCCTGTTCGCCGTGCAAATACTGATTCCTGCCGGTTTAATTGTCGCGACACCCAAATACTCATTGTTGCGATATTTCGGATTAGCGTTCATCAGTTTCTCTGCCTATCTCATATTCCAGCTAGCGCCGAGCTTCTCCAATAGCATCTTCCATAACAGCTTCTTAGCCTGCGAAGGGATCCTCGTGGTTGCGCATTGCACAAACCTGCTGCTCATCCTTCAGGATGGCGGCATAACGTGGAGCGACCTCCAACGCCACAGCGAAAAAGCGGGGACAACGCCCACTTCTTCGTCGGATACGACACCCTTCGTGCGCAAGCTGGTGCACGGAGCCCGCCTGGTCATTAGTCTGCGGGGCGTGGAAACGGCATGGGAAACCAAGAATACCCCACAACACCCTTCCTCGCTCGGCCACGGTGGTGGCAGCCGTACAAGGTTCCTAATCCGCCAGGGGTCCATCTTGGCCTGGCAATACCTGTTCCTCGATGTTATGCTTGAGGTTACCATGCGCGAGCCACGCGAGAATACGGACAAATTCTACCGCCCCGGGATAGAGTACGAGTATTCCGATTTGACAGGAGAGCAATGGTTCATCAGGGCGTTCACGCCCTTTGTTTCCTGGTTTGTGGTCAGCCGCTTGCTTCTCGACTCGACTTGGCGCGCCCTATCCATCCTATCTGTGGGATCAGGCCTGGCCAGCCCTCGGAGCTGGCGGCCGTTGTTTGGGAGCATGTGGGAGGCCTACACTCTGCGCAATTTCTGGGGGTGAGTCCATGAGGGTACGCCTAAGTACGGAGTCAATCACAAAGATACTAACCCCTACTCCATTATAGCAAGTTCTGGCATCAAATACTGCGCTGGCCTTTTACTTCCAACACATACCTTCTAACCCGCCGGATCCTGAAACTGCCGGTTCCCTCACTTTTGGAACGCTATACCAACAACTTCCTCGTTTTCCTTTTGTCAGGCATCCTACATGCTGTTTCCGCCAACATAATGGGTCTTTCGGTAGTGCAGTCTGGTTCCATCCCCTACTTCTCATCCTTTGCTCTAGGCATAATGCTCGAAGATGGAGTCCAGGCCTTTTACAACAAACTTCACGCTAACAACTCAGATAAGGAAAGGAAAACTGCTAACTGGGAGAAGGTTTTAGGGTTCAGCTGGGTTGTATTTTGGATGTCCCTAACTTCTCCGTGGTACATGTGGCCGTCGCGTCGTGTTGTCGCAGGTGGAGCACCATGGGTCCTGCCATTCAACCTGACAAGGAAAATCGGTATGCCTATGATGTGGGGGTTGTTGGGAGCCTCTGGGATATTTGTGAAACGGGTATTTGGAACTTCCTTGTAATCATGTATATCCTTCTCAAAACGGTCTAGTAGACAAGGGTCCGTTTTGGTATGCTGGACCCTTATCTTTCTGCTTCGCGGGAGTGGGCTGGGTCTGGGCAATCCTTTTCGGACGAACGCGCGTTGCGCAATATTGTGGAAGAGAGAACGCACGAATAAAGGAAGTGCGGGGTGGCGTCATAGTCAGAGCGGGTAAATAGCGCCGTTGCACCAACTGCTAAGTAAGTTACCAGGAGAAGAGGCTAAAATCTCACTGCATTATCTCTGTAAAAGGAATAGAGTGGAGTGAAATTGTTTGATGAGGGTGGGGGCACGGGCCGTGGATTTTACTAAGCTAAACAAGTTCATATTAGGTGCATTCTCTCTACCCATGGCTTTACAGTCATAACCCTACCCTCATCTCTTTCTTGGCAACCCTACCCCGAGCCATTTGCCAGATATAGTACCGATAAGTATAGTAGGTATCACTCCTTCCGGCAATGTCCCTTGTATGAGGAAGCTCACTACGTCGAGTTACATGGAGGCTGCCATCCTTCTATGCCGCTATGATGAAGTAAGCGATGAAAATAATACCCGATTGCCACTGTGATAAAGTAAGCGATGAAAATAATGCCCGATTGGTGTATGCTATAGGTGGTCTGAGGGTGATACTAGCTTTCCACGGACTGCTCTCTTGATGTTAGCATGAGCTGGGCCCCAAGGTATACTACCCGGAACCCGAAGGCCTCACGAAGAACGAACCCTCACTGTTGACGACCATTTTGACTATTCGTTCTGTCCGCTATCAACCGTAAAGATCCAATGGCTACCGAGACTCGTAGCCAAGATGGGTGCTGGTCTTGCAGGCTCCGGAAGAAGAAGTGTGATGAAAGGCGACCTATATGTACGGAATGCATGTGCCTGGGACTTGATTGCCACGGGTTTGGTACAAGGCCGATCTGGATGGACCGTGGTGCTCGACAAAAGGCACAAGCAGCGAAGATGAAGGAGAAGCTTGCACAGCTGACCAAGAGTCGACGGCACAAACAGGTGCGAGCCCAAAACGATCGGGTAGCTAAGCAGCCCCCAAATTCCCAAACGGAACGCTCAACCATTCGAATCGACGCCCCTGATGCTTCAAGCAGCATACTCATGGACCATGAGCACAGCTCTCCTATACAGACCTTTGGCGACACGTCCCAGGATGAATTTGCAAGAAGTCGGCCTGTAGAAGCTCTTGAAGAGGATGATCAAAGCACAATGGTCGCAGATACTCTGGCTTCATCGGATGATTCCGGTTCACAAAGAATATTTGATGATATGACGTTTTTATCCGGATATCCTGTTAATCTTGCTCCCCCGGGGGATGTCGATTTCCAGACAAGTCTCGAGGACATGGACTTTCTCTCTGAGCAAAACTTCGACCTACCAGAACTCGAGTCCATCCTGACGGCCAACTTGCACATGCAACAAAGTACGGCTGGGCTGGGTGTTGGAGATGACCTTTGCGGCGCCTACCTGTCGCCACCCGAGAGTCAAATCAGCACAGCCTATCCATCTCAAGGGACTTCTTCATTCATGCTTCCCATCACCGACATGGAGGACGCGATATTGCTAGCCTACTGCATAGAGAAGGTTTTCAACTGGCAGTTCCCGTTCTGTTCGACACCTCTGAGCGGTTTCAACCAAGGGTACTTCCTATGGCTCATGTCCAAGTCACGACCCTTGTACTTGGCATCTCTTGCATTGAGCGTCTCACACATGAGCAATCAAAGAGCGGTCGAAGATCCTTGCACAAAACTACGGTACGAAGATCACGCCGGAAGATACAACGTGGCAACGGAAGAGTTTCATCGCAACCTCAGAACTCCCAAAGCTGTCGATGACATATCGATGTTGGCTTGCACTGTTTTACTCATCTCCTCCAGTGTAGGTCCCTGGAAAGTTTTTCTATTATCGTAACAAAAGTAACTGACACACCCTCGACAGCTTCTCCACAGCGGCAAAGTCGACTGGACCTCCCACTTGAGAACGGGCACGTCGCTGATTGCCCCTTGGATCGCCCAAGTACGGCACGACACAAACTTGGCGTCTTCCAAATCTCCCGAGGAGTCGTCAAGAGATTTCTTCATAGGTTCAATAATACGTATTGACATTTTATCGGCAATCAACCAAGATAGTGCTCCAGGGCTTTCCAACAACTACAAGGAGTGGTTCACATCGACCGGGCAACAATTCTCTCTCGAAACCGTTTGCGGCTGCAGCAACTGGATATTCGAAGTACTTCTCGATGTTTACTCGCTGCGGGACTGGAAGAAGAAAACAAGAGCAGCAGGCCTGCTCAGCTTGTGGGAGTTGACCTCCAAAGCAAACACGATCCAGGTAGATCTTGAGAAGAGGATGGCCAGCAACCTGATGGTCTTGAGAAAAAGCAAAGAAGATCTCGAACAGCAAAATATCAAATCCCTACAGACTACTGCTCAGCGCCAATACGATATATATGTTATCAACCATACCTTTGCCTGCGCCGTGTCTGTTCTTCTGGAGGTCATTGTATCGGGTGCGCATCCGCGGCTGCCAGAGGTTAAACAGAAAGCCGGGCGCGCTCTCGACGCCTTAGCCGATATAAAAGACGACGCTCGGCTTCTCGAGCTACTCGGCTGGCCGCTCTTCGTCGTCGGGTGCGTCGTCGAGGAGGAGCGGCACGGCTTCTTCCGCCAGCTTCTTTCACGCCAGCTGAAAAATTCCGTTAGTCTCTGCGGTCTCCTCGATTTACTCGAAGAATGCTGGAAATCAAGAGCGTCGGGAGAGGTCAGAGACGAAAGTTTCGATTACTCGCATTTACGGGTTCACAAGTCGAAAAATGTTCTTATTGTGTGATTGTATAATTGACAGCGCACTGGTTTGCAGATTAGAATAAAAGAAGTCTCCCAAGCTACTGATAGATATATATTTATATACGTTCGAATGATGTAGATGGCTACGAGACCACAATACCGGGACTATACATGGTATGATCAAAAAAACGGTATACGACGGGCCTGCTGTAATAACATGGCTGAAGTTTTATCCGTCAGTCGTTTAATTCGTTTGATTCATTTATTATTCGACTTTTTGTATCAAAATCGTGTGTGTGTGTATGTTTGTATGTGTTTGAGCTAGTACGGTTGTGCGTATTGACTAGGTATCCCGTACAACTGTAGTGGGTGACACATGAGTCAAGAAAAGACATGGGCCAAGAAAGGCCTTGGGAGGCCTGATCCGGACAAAGTAAGGCCAAATGGGGACAGATGTTCAACATCACGCCAGTTGTGGCCTCTGTGGGTCGTACGCCCCAGTAAGAAGGCGGGGTAGCATGTAGGGATGAGTGGGTTACACGGGGCAAGGGAGAGTAAGCGCATGCGAGGGCGAGGGGTTCGTCTCGTCTTGCCTTGCAGGTAGACAGCATTTGCGTGAGTCGTATCGGACTACTTCTACAGACCTATTATTCCATGTGTAACGCTGTGAAGATTGTCCGGCCTTGACCTATACGAGCCCAGTATCTTCCCAGTAGCCCCAAGTAATGGGCAAAGAGCAGTTCCGAGCTCGGACCGGGTGCCTGACGTGTCGGGACAGGCATATCAAATGCGACGAAACATTGCCCAAGTATGGTTTGCATCGCGACACGTTGCTGCAGCATCAAGACCGTTCAGCTTGCTGACTACACTTTTAGGTGTAGAAACTGCTGCAAATCCAATCGGGTGTGTGAGAGAGGGATCCGTCTGAATTTCATCGACATTCAGACATGCACGTCGCAGTCTGGTCTCATAGATCTACCTCCAGGCACTAAACTCAAGTTCCACGACGAGTCGCGAGCCATCGCGTCAGGGTACGCTGTTGACCCACAGAAGGAAAAACATGTCCACACCTCGCACACGGAGCCTAAACAGCAGAAAGAACTATCCCAAGCGAGCTTACCCAAGGACGGCCCAATTCTGCCCGTGAACATAGCGTCTCATGCAGAGCAGACCGTGCTAGTTCCAGCACAGTGCAACCCCTTGCCCTCATTGCAGGTCATTACCAACCATGATGAGGGTGTGCTGATGGAGATATTTCTTGGCAAGGTGGCGCCTTGGATGGACTGCCTGGTCGCAAGCAAACCCGTGGGTTGAACAATCAGATCAACTACCCATTGTCATAACTGACCAGATAACTCTAGTTTACCAATATCACGCCCTTTTACGCTCTCAGTCAACCCGCACTTTTCAATACGGTGATGGCTTGCGGGGAGAGATATTTGATGCCTACTGAGGACTCACTTTACTATGAAAAGGCATGCCAGGGTATTGAGCTTGAGGTAGCCAAGCCCAATGCCGATCACCTCCTATGTGTGACCCTCTCAACCTTACTACATGCATATGAAATTATGGGTGCCGGGGCCAACAGCAACAAAGGCCATTCGGATCGCACGGAAGCGTTGATTGGACAAGTCGACTTCGGCGGTGGAAATTCACGTCTGGCTGGTGCCTGCTTTTGGGCATACAACCTCAATTCGGTGTTAGATAGTCTCGTCCGCAACTCGAGGCTGACTTACAATGCCGACAAAATGGACATGGCACTGAAGGCGTTTCAAGTTACAGGTAGTATTAACAACGGTGTACTTTGCTGCGACGAAGACGTATGGGCTTACCGAATGCTGTCGATATGTGCCAAAGTCGCTGCACTTCATACAGAGGTGGCACAGGGCACATATGACGATTCGATGGACCGTCTCCGTCAGAACCGTGAGCAGTACAAGGGCTGGTGCGACGATTGGGCCAGCAACGTGCCGAGATCGATGATGCCCCTGTGCTACATCCCACCCCCAGATGAAGATTCGAAATCAGAAACTACAACACACTTTCCTCAGGTCTTGTTCGTCGGGTCCTCAGCGACGGTCGCACGCCTGCTTTATCACATCTCGTGCTTGCTGCTCGTCAGGATCGGAGTAGTCGAACGCTCAGCGGAGGCGCAAGAAGCCCAGTGCCGACAGATCAGGCACGCTATGGATATATGCGGTATTGCTTCGCAGGGTGAAGATAAGTATGCGACCCTATTTCCTGATTACACACCACGAACTTTTTTTCACTTTTTTGATTTTTCGTGTATCAGACAATGCTAACAGCATGTTTTGCATGAAACAGAGACTTTGGTTATGTAACTATCAGTTGTCTTTCCATTGCTATTCAGTATCTCGTGGAACCTGAACTCAAGAAAGAAGCTCGTGAAATTCTAGACAGACTTGCGCAAAACACGCCGTGGAGGTGAGAAAAGTTTCAATCTCAGAAATGAAAAGTGCTTTGTAAATCCCATGCACCGTGTTCATACCTCATCATATCTCACCCTCCATTGTGAAATCAGTCTATTTCCTCTCCTTGTGCGCTACCATCCCGGAAGGCATGACGCGGCCTATGCCTCATCTTGCCTTCTTTCATGACCATATGGCGGGTGAAACGACATTGATACCTGATACTGCCGCCATGTAAATACCTAAAATGGCATTCATGAGGAAAATGCGCCCACCTGACTTGCGGTCATGCAAGTCTAGTGAAACGATGCTCCAAGGAACTGAGGCCGACCAAACAGCGATGCCAAATATCCAGACAAAGAAGCCTGCCTGTGCTTCAGCCGCCGCCACTACAAAACAGACGATTTGCGCAACGCCCAGGACTGTCAGGCCAGCCTTCAAATAGTCGCCCAGGAAAATGGCCAGTGACTTGACGCCGGCCTTTTTGTCATCAGGTCGATCCTATCAGGAGGTCAAGGTTAGATGAAAATTTGAAAGTGAGAGTGATTGACAGCTGGAGTGCAGATAACATATCTGTTTACCCTCTCAAATAAAAGGTACTTACCTGGGAAGCATAAATCAAGTCAATGTATACGAGCCAGCAGAAGATGGCGCCAAAGAGACTGCCTGGCAGCAGCCCCGCATCGCCGCTGTGCGGTCTCACGGCCATCCATGGGGGCAGCACGCACATGGCCATGGTCAGACCCAGGACGACCTGCGGAGCCCAGATGACGCGCTTGCACAGAGGATAGATGGTGGAGAGCCCCCATATGGGGACCATGATTGCTGTGACGTCTGCACCGAGTATTTTGTACGTCAAGGCAACAGCTGCGGCGAGACCAATGATAAATACGATAACTGCCTCGGTGAGGGTAACCTGGCCCGAAGGGAGAGGGCGGTCCCTTGTGCGCGCTACTTTTGCGTCAAAGTCGCGGTCGCAAATATCACTAGCCACATTAGCTCAATCCATGTTGCTGCTCTGTTGAGAGAGAAACTTACTTCCACAGACAAAAGACACAGTGTGTGATTTGATAGGTAGCAAAGATGCCGAGGAATGCACGTCGGACCAAAGCAAACGGCAGATCTTGCTGCATAGCGTAGAAGAAGAGCGCGAGCCCTGTAGGAGGTTAACAAAGTTGCAACATGTTTGAACAAAAAGAAGACATACATCCAATGCTCACTGTCGATAATCCCTCGATTGTATGGAGGCGGAACAAGCGCCACACCCCCCGGACCAAGTCATGATTATTCTTGTCTACCTTTGGAACCATTTCTGCCAAGTAAAACCGGGTAGGGATTGAAAGACAATCTAATGAGTTGTAAAGCAAATATCCGAGAGACGTTTGCTATAGCTGTTCTGTCACGTCTTGTATGCCTGTTATTATAGGGACATGGAGATATCGGGCACATCCGCTATAATAAGGACTGGTCCACTCCTGCTGAATTCGGAATCTCGACATGGTGTTCTGTCCACCGTGCTGAAATTGGAATCCCTGACCTAGTTGCATGCTTACAAACTCGTTTCGGACTGCCTTGTACGCTGCTCCTGTTCGTTCCTACTGCCCCACGTTCACGTGCTGGCCGTTCTCGATATGGGGTATCATGTTTTACCAATTACCCCGCCCACCTGCGGTGTAGGCATAGTGATTGAGATGATGATCCTCAAGTATTCAGATTGATTTCTGATATAGAACAAAGCTCGAACATAGCTAAATTGAAGGCACTGATTTATTGGCATACGAGGCGCAAATGAACAAGAACAATTGATCCATGACATGTATGATAATGATAACACCTCTAAATTGACGAAAGAACTATATGACTCCTAATTCATAAAATGACTATTCCTCCCATCCATTCTCATATACGATCCAAACCTGCTGAATAGTACCCACTGCAGTCTCGGTAAGGAAATGGCGGTAGAAATAAGCATGCCGGTCTTGTCCTACACTCTGCACTTTTCAAGTGAAGCCTGTATTGCCTGGCCAAGCTCAAAGACCTCGGGAGCCGTCATGATGGAGAAATGGTCGCCTTGCACTTGGCGGTATTCTACCGCGTCACCAACGAGAGCATCCCAGCCGTTGGGACCCCTGTCACGCGGTTTAGGATAGAACCAAGCGTCCAGGCCTGGAGGCAGCTTATCGAAGGCGGCCTTGGGCAGGACGTCCTTGGTGGCCCAGATGACAAAGGTGTGCTCGGGCCGTAGATGGGGCTGCATGGGAATGGGGACCAGGCGGCTGAAGCACGTGACGGTGCCCAGCATATGGCGCTTGAGGCGTGCGGCCTCGGGGCTCTCAGCCTTGTCGGCGAAGTTGCGCTCGATGCCGCTGAGCATACCGATCATATCAATGATTTCCATGGTTGGTTCTGCCACCAGCCCAGAGGGTGGGGGGTGTAGGCTTGGCGCTGGGATGTCGATGACCACCAGACCCAACACGCGTTCACCTGCATTGAGCAACCTCCGCGCCACCTCATACGCAAACACGCCGCCACCAGACCAACCGCCTAACAGGTACGGCCCACGCGGCTGTTTGGACTGCACCGCCGTCAGGTACATCGCCGCGGCCTCTTCGAAGCTGCAGGTGAACTCGGCTGGATCGCGCACCCAGGGCGACTCGACGGCGTAGACGCCATCTGCTACGTCTAGCAGCTTGGGTAGGTGCATGTAGGCCGCCGCAGAGCCAGCGCCGTCGGCCATCAGGAACAGGGGCGCGCTGGAAGACGTGTGCCCTTGTGCTTGCATGAGTACGACGTTACATTCGCGCTTGGTGGTGGGTAGGCCGTTCTCTCCATTCCACACCACCGCGCCGTTACCATTGGCGGTTGCTGAGTCTGCCCTTTCACGCTTACGCTTGCCCTCCATCGTCCGCAGTTGGCGTTGTGCATCCCCGAGCGTGGGATACTCCAGCAGGAACGACGCGTTCAGCTCGACCCCAGTCTCCGCCTTGATGTCGGCTAGGATGGAGAGGCACATGAGCGAATCCACACCAATCTCGGCAAAGAAGGTCGATGGCTGGAGTTCGCTTTCGTCCATGCCGGTTTCCTCCATGAGACGCTCGACCAGCACCGACTCAATCGTCTTGTGATGGCCGTTGGTACCGTTGATACCGTTTGTGCCATTGGTGCCGTTTGTGCCGTTCGTGCCGTTCATGGGTGGCTCCGCCGCAATGGACCGGTTACTCGTAGTAGTGGCCGCAGGTTCAACCTTGCCTAGGATTCGGTGCAGCGTTGTTCGTGGCATCTTACGGAAGCGCGCGCCTTCCAGGAAGCCCACGATGCCATCGGCGTTGAGGATATAGACATGGCCACGATAGTCATCGGACCCTTCCGTATGCTCGACATAGGCATAGCTCTGGTACGCGACGTCTGGAGAAAAGTCCTTGGCCACAATCTCCATACGCTCCATATGTGTTCCGATGTATACATAATCTCCGCTGCTCATCGGGTTGCCGTTCAAAAGAAAACCGGCCAGATGGGTGAGAGCATCGATCCAATACGGCGACAGTGTACACGACTCACTGGCATCCTGCCCCTTTGGAAGCCGAACCGTGGCCAGGGCTTCAGTGAAGTCATTGTTCACAATGGCTTCCTGTACACCTTCATACTGCCCAGTGTAATCCATGAGGTTCGCAAACAGCCGGTAAAAGAGCTTGCCTTGAAATCGGTTCGCGAGCCCTACCGCAGCATCTTGCATCAGTTTGGAGATTTTGGGCAGCATCACGCCCAGTCGTTGCTGTCGCGTCATGTCGAAGTCCTGCTCATCTCTCTCGCGAACGCAACACTTCGACGTGATCAAAGAAGGTTTGGCTTGATCCATAATTGAAACGGCAAAGTCTCTCGAATTCCTTGGCTTACTGACATTTACCTGAATGACTGGCTGAGAGTCAGGTTGGGGTTTGATGGGATGATCGATCTGGAGATCGAGGACCGAAAATAATGGAAATTGCGCCTTCATTGACCCGCCAGTATGCACATAACGGGCGGCTGTGAGGGCCATCTCGGCGAATACCCCAGCAGGGCACACGGTAATACCCGACAGCTTGTGACCTTGAATCATTCCGAGTAGGGACGGCTGCGATACCATAGCCGTAAAGGTGGCCGATTGTTCTTTACCATCGTCCTCCTGCTTCACGAGATGATGCAAACACGAGGAAATGAGCTGCACATCTTCATGCTTGCTGCCAGCCGTAAAGGGCATCCAAAAGTTTCTCGTGTCGAAAGAGTATGAAGGCAGGGAGATTAGTGACAGACTGTCGACGAAATGGCTGTGGTACTCGCGCCAACCGACTGTCTTACCAGCCACGTAGAGACTTGCCAAAGCTGATGCAACAGACTTCCACCCCCCGTCTTCTTTCGTCATACTAGTCATGGCACGACTCGAGGCCACGCTGGTGTTTGAACGTACAAGTCCCAGGCATACCGGAGCGGGTCCGATTTCTAGCCACAGCGTAGTCGAATCGACAAGGCCCTGAGAGACGCAGTGCGATATGGCTTGGGTGAACTTGACAGCCTCCCTTGTTTGCCGCGCGAGATAGTCGCCATCAAAGTGTTGCTGCTCTGTGCCCGTCAAGGTCGAGATAACCTTGATCTTCGGAGTGCCAAAGCACACGCCCCGGGCTGCCTCACGAATTCCCGGGAGTATGCTATCCAGTTGGCTCGAGTGCATGGCGTATGGAACATTCAGTAACTTGCATTTACACTTGCTTGCACTGAGCAGTTGCTCCTCGATTTCTGCCAGCCGTTGTCGCGGGCCGCCCAATACTATCATGCCTGGGCTGTTGTGACAAGCTATCTCGCAGTCGCCCATGACGCTATCATCTGAGACAATGGCTGCAATGTTTTGCTGTGTTCCTGAGATGCTCAACATTCCATTGGCACCATCTTCCAGGTTGTCTTGCAAGAGCATTGCCCGTGTTCCCACTAGATACATGGCGTCTGTCGATGAAAGCACCCCCGCGGCATACAGCGCGGCATATTCGCCAATACTGTGGCCGATGACGAGGTCGGGGGAAACGCCCAGGAGCTTCCACACATCTACAAGTGCGATTTCCAGGGCAATCATCGCCAGATGAACCTGCGCCGTGCTGACATTCTCCATTGCTGTGGACGGATCCGAGATGACATGTGCGAACCGAGGAAACCCGTGTGCCACACAACCCTTCTCAAGACTAGTGATGGTTGCACGGAATGGTTGCCAAAGTTTGAACAGATCTGCTCCCATGCCAGCATAATGTGCCCCGTTGCCGGTGAATGCGAACGCAAGACGAGGCTCCCCAGCCCTATCATCGCCGCGGTTATTTGTACCGAGATCACGAGTCAAGCCGTTGATTATATCTTGAATACTATCGCCAGTGTATGCTGAGCGTAGGTTGTGATGCATACGGCGAGCAGTCGTCGTATACGATAGGTGTGCGAGACTTGTCTGGTTGTTGTCGGTGAGGAACTGGAGCAAACGCTGTTTGTTCCCCTCGAGTGAAGCTTGGCAGTGTGCCGAAACGGTAACGACGTGATAGCGGCGGGGGTCAGAGCCTTTCGGTGAGGGTGTAGGTGGTTCTTCCAATACGAAACAACTATTGCCACCCTTTTCAATGAAGAAATGTTAGCCAGATGCTTCTGAGCAGGTGAGAGGAGTGGTGATTAACACGTACTGCAGCATCAAAATTGTTCACTATCATGGTCCGTGTCTTGCCAACGCTTTGTCGTGTGAAGGAAATTGGTTCGCCAGGGATGAGGACGGAGCCGCGGTCGAGGCAGTTAAAGGTTCCCATTTTCTCGGGAATTCCAACTTGAGGAGGGACGACTCCCTTACGAAACATAAGAGATGCTTTCATCAAGGAGGAAATGCCTGATGCCTATCCAAACGTTAGTCAAGCAAAGCCGCCAACTCGCAGATATTCCCGAAAACTCACCGCCTCAGAATGTCCCAGGTTCGCTTTGATGGCCCCTACGACCAATGGCGTTGCCCTTGTGCTCTTCTGAGCGAGAACATTGACGATTGACTCTAGCTCGGCAGAGTCTCCCGCAGTGGTTCCTGTCCCATGCATTTCCACGTAACTAATATCATCTGGCTCCAGACCAGAATTTTGGAGAACGGCTTGGTAGGCACGCTCCTGCGCCGGCACATGGGGTCGAGTGATGGAGACTGTGTCAGCCGAGTGGTTTCTAGCGTAACCACGAATGACGGAGATGATGTTGTCATTTTCCGCGAGAGCATCTTCTAGACGCTTGAGCACAACTACTCCAACGCCTTCGCCCCGACAGTAACCATCAGCATCAGAGCGGAATGTCTTGCAACCTCCGGTCGTGGACAGGAAGCCACCCTTGCTGAGGGCAGACTGCCAGAAAGGTGTGGCGATGATGTTTGCCCCTCCTGCAACGGCAGTGTCACAGTCCCGGTTGATCAAGGCCCTGTATGCCAGTCCTACCGCAGATGCTGTGGAGCCGCATGCCGAATCGACCAAGAAAGTGGCACCTTCCCACTTGAAATGATGGTTGAGACGCCCGGGCGTGAAGGACCGCTGTGTGCCTTGGAGAATGTACTTGTCCACACCGTGCTGTTGCTGAAGTTCTCGCCAGTCGTCACTACCATCGCCTATGTACGTGCTAATGCGTCGGTTGTCCGCAGAGGCAGTGCCACCAGTGACAAGACCTGCATCTTCGAGAGCAGTGTACACGCCGTGCATGAGAAGCCTTTGTCCGGGGTCCATCTGCATTGCTTCCCGCGGCGAGACATTGAACATCTTGTGGTCGAAGAGGCCTGGACTCCCCAGGAAGCAGCCGTATGCCGTGGTTATCGCGTTGAGGCCACGACCTGTTTCATCTAGGTAATCATCGGCGTTGAACCGCTCTGTAGGAATCTTCCGATGAAGCTCTTCTCGCCGCATGAGCACGTCCCACATCTCGTCCACACTTGCCGCCCCGGGAAACTGACCGGACATGCCGACAACAGCCACCGATCCAGAGCCGCCACGAAGCTCTGCGGTCTGTAGACTAGGTGGATTGGTCTTAAGATCCACCTTAAACCCCTGAGTATGTAAAGACCGGCGCAGGAGAACCAGGTAGCTAGTAGCACCCAACATGTAGAGCGAAGGAGATGCCCCCTTTCGTAGATATGATCCCGCCACCTCGAAGACACGAGACGGATCGGTTTCATTCTGAAAGATGTCGAGCATAATTTGGGGAAGCAAATCTTTCAAGGTGGACGCGCTATAAGCTGCATACCTACTTCCAGAAAGGAGCCTATAGCCAGTCTTGAGGGGCCTATTCAGTAAGGGGCTCTCCTCCACAAGATCACCAAACTCGGGAGCCGCCAAATGAGCCGCATGCACAGCACCAAACGCCGGTAACTCAGATGTATCACTCCTTTGCAGCAGGATGGAAGTTTCTCTCAACTTGCAAAGAACGGAAGGGGGTCCAAAGACTGTGGCCCAGGTGGGTGTGCTGACGGCGACCCAGGCTCGTCTATGGCGCGGGATCGACTACAATGTAAAAAGTCAACATAGTGCTCACAATTAAGGATGGTCCTATACATGTTCGGGATCGTACCTGTTCTCTATGGAAATCTTTTAGGATTTTCGGGAGCTGTGCAACAACATCTTTTCCTAGCACCGAAAACGCCCAACTCCCGGTTCCACTCTCGATCTCCAACGAGCGCCTAGATATCGCGACCGCGACTCGGCAATTAACTCGAGCGAGATAACTAGCCACTTCTATCAATTCGTGGATATTGGTGGCCACGGCAACAGCTGCAGCAGGGAGAAGACCGCCGCAAATCCCAAGGGACAGTAGTGGTGTCGAGCTGTTCAGAAGGACTGGATCATTTTCTGCATGTCTAAGGATCATGTCAGACAACTTTCTGACCGCTTTGATGAGGTACGCGAGGCAGAGCTTTGCACTTACAAAATCAACTCTCCTATCCGTGCGATAAAAACTGAGACCATTTGTGCGATGCCATGACGGTCGGATTTTCCCTTCAGAGCATTCGTGAGGCCCTGCAACGAGTGGAATGGTCCGATAGTGTCCCGCTCCGCAGGGGTAAGTCTCGAAACCTCCAGTTGCACATTGTCGATGGCGCTTTGAAGGAACGATTCAAGATTCTTAGAATGGCGAGCCTTTTCGGCTACCCGGCGAATCATGGGCAATGGGGCATCCGCCTGGTCTCCAAAGAGAAAGACATGTTGAGCAGCGATATCCATAGTTGGGTAATCACTGCTTGTGTTGAAACAGTTATCATATCATGGAAGACCGCAATATAGCAGAAAAGTAAAAGTAGATGCTTGAGGACAAGATTGCTACACAGGATGTAGGCAACTCACAATCACAGATATGTACTGTATCCTACCGTCGGAGACCGATTCAAGCCACATTCAAATAGGTACGTACTCACTTGTCGCTATCTAGTTTATTGACCCGCATGAAACACTATTAGTCCGACAAAGGAAAGATGCCAATTTCAATCCTTATTTTGCAGGGGTGTCAAGCTGTTTCTTGTAGATAAGACGACAGGTTAGGCAAGGCGACTCGAGATGCCGATTAAACTCAGCAAGAATGGTGAGCGCCAAGAATAACCGCCTAGCTGAGATGCAGAACGAACGTTGGATTTCAGTTTATTAGACTTATTTTAGTAAGCAGCCGGGTCGCACTTCCAGGGCTTGTTTAGTAAGTACCTGTAAGTGGAGGTCAGTGAGTGTCTATTAGCGGAGGTAACACAACCAGACTACTTGGTGCACTAGATGAAGGATTAATAGATAGTATACTTAGTTCTACATCAAGTAGAAGTTGCACTGCCGCTGAATTTCTGCCAGTAAAGTTCAACATTTTTTTTCTTATTTCAACATGACCATCAAAAGAAGTGGCTCTGGTCCCAGCCCGATAGCCATTGTTGGCATCGGACTAAGGCTTCCTGGCGGTTGCCACGACGGAAAGTCGTATTGGGACCTTCTGGTCAACCAGAAAGACGCACGGCGATCGATCCCCCCCGAGCGTTTCAATATTAATGGCTTCCACGGAAAAGGCCAGGGGGCCAGTAATCTGTCCATGAGGCATGGGTACTTTCTCGAAGAGCCCGTCGACCGCTTCGACGCAGCTTTCTTCAGCATGTCCCAAGCCGAAGTTGCGCGCGTCGACCCCCAGCAGAGACTACTGCTCGAGGTCATGCACGAGGCGCTTGAGAATTCTGGTGAGGTCAATTGGCGTGGGAGCGACATTGCAGTATATGCGGGCAGCTTTGGTCAGGACTGGCTGCAGATGCAGGCCCGTGACATGCAAGAAGGAAACGTCTACGACATCACGGGCATGGATGACTTCGTCTTTGCCAACCGCGTGTCATACGAGCTTGATCTTCACGGACCCAGCATGACAGTCAAGGCTGGTTGCTCGTCAAGCTTGATTGCGCTGCATCTGGCGTGTGAGGCGCTAAATCGAGGCGACTGTTCCGGAGCACTGGTGGGAGCTTCCAACCTGCTACTCTCACCCGAGTACTTCCTCGCCCTCGACAACCTCGGCGCATTGTCTCCCGACGGATCATCCCGCGCCTTTGACGCCAATGCAAACGGCTACGCTAGAGCAGATGCTGTCAATGCCATCTACGTCAAGAGGCTAGACGATGCCGTGCGCGATGGCAATCCCATCCGCGCTATCATTCGCAGCACAGCGGTCAACGCCGACGGTAAGACCGTGGGTCTGACCAATCCCAGCACTGACGCCCAGGCCAGCTTGATCCGGCGAGCATATGAAAAGGCTGGAATCGGCAACCCAGAAGCAACTCCTATGGTCGAATGCCATGGCACAGGTACAGCAACGGGAGATCCGCTCGAGGTGGCGGCTGTCGTCCAGACGTTTGGCCACCAACACCAGACATATATTGGCAGTGTAAGTAATAGCAATCTTAGTATGAAAGAAGGATTTCGTTATCCCCATATCTAATCAAGTCTTTCTAGGTAAAACCAAACATCGGTCACGGAGAGGGCGCTGCTGGCCTGAGTAGCTTGATCAAAGCAGTCCTCTCACTGGAACGACATACCATCCCACCAAACATCAAATTCCAGACCCCTAATCCTAAGAGTATGCTCCCCTAGTAACCCAGCAACTTTTTCTTGGGTTCAGTGACTAAAACAGACCTATAGTTCCCTTCACCGAAGCCAATCTGGTAGTACCGACAAAGGCAGTACCCTGGCCACAAGGGCGAGATCCCAGGATTAGCATTGATTCATTTGGCCTCGGCGGTGCTAATGCACACGTGATTATCGAAGCAGACCCCTCCGCGAGCAGGACCAACGGATTTGCGCAGATAAATGGCAATACCAAGCCTGTTCCATCACAGCGGCTGCTGGTGTTTTCAGCCCATACAGAGACATCCCTCAAAAGCATGCTAGACAGATACGAAGACTTCATAGGATCGGAATCCTTTGAATTAACAGATCTAGCTTACACTCTCGGCGCAAGACGTCATCACCATAAGTTCAGGACTTTTTGCGTCACTGATGGGTCATCATTACAACCTTCAGCAACAGTTCGAAGACCTGAGAACGGTCGTCTCCTTTTCATTTTCACCGGCCAGGGAGCACAGTGGAGTGGCATGGGTCGCGAACTGATTCGTGACTTTCCGTCCTTTAGGAAGGACATCAGGCAGATGGATAAATGTCTCTCAGAGAGTCAGTCTCCGCCTCCGTGGAGGATGGAAGGTAAGTTATGAACCCTATAGAAGAACGGCCTCCATATCATACTAACTGACACGTCACCTCAATCTAGATAAGATTTCCAATGCAGAGGATGTAAATGCAGCAGAATACGCACAACCCCTCTGCACGGCCATTCAAATCGCCTTGGTCAACCTATTGCGCAGCTGGAATGTCCATGCGGATGGAGTTGTTGGTCATTCCAGTGGAGAGATTGCAGCAGCCTATACTGCCGGCGCTCTCACAATGGAAGATGCGATTTTAGCAGCCTTTTATCGGGGTGTCACTAGTTCTCAGCAGACGAAACCTGGCGCAATGGCGGCTGTAGGACTAGGTAGAGATGAGGTAAATGGTCTATTGACCCCCGGCGCGACCATAGCATGCGAGAACAGCCGATCGAGCGTAACCATCTCAGGAGATCTCAGTGCAATAGAGAAAACACTTGATAGAGTGCGTCAGTACCGGGTAGAAGTACTAGCTCGGAAGCTCAAAGTCGATAAAGCATACCACTCAGGTAGATGCTCTTCAGCAATTTGATTGTAAGAGGAAAGTGGCTCTAACACACCACAGATCATATGATGTCAGTTGGCCCGGTCTACAGGGAGTTGATTTCGACCATCAAGGCCCCGAATGATAACTCTCTTCCGATCCCATTCTTCTCCTCCGTCACAGGGATGGAAACTCGAGATGCAAGTCGGCTGGGTCCAAACTACTGGAAGTCAAATATGGAGAACCCGGTTCTGTTCCTGTCTGCGGTCGAATCTGCACTCGAGAGCACGCAAGAATTCGGATTGGCTCTCGAGCTCGGCCCTCACTCAGCTTTATCCGGACCCTTCCGCCAGATATGCAAAGACAGAAGCAAAACCGTGACCTACGATAGCTGTCTAATTAGAGCAAGCGATAGCACGAAAACGCTGTTGAGTGCCGTTGGCCGCTTGTTTTGTCAGGGGGTCAAGGTCGACTTCGCGGCCATGAATCCCGGGGCTACCACCATGTCTAACCTGCCTCCATATCCCTGGACCCACGACACATCCTACTGGCACGAGAGCCGAATCTCTCGGGAAATCCGCACACGCGCTCACCCCGAGCATGAGTTGCTTGGTGCACGTGTCATCGGCGGCAATGACCTCGAGCCCACCTGGAGAAAGATGCTGAGTCTGAAAGATGTGCCCTGGCTTTCTGACCATGTGGTCGCTGGTGACGTCGTCTTTCCTGCTGCCGGATACATCACCATAGCGACTGAGGCTGTGAGACAGCTTTCTTCGCATCCAGGTTCATTCACCATCCGTGCATTATCCATCGGATCAGCCATGCCTCTACAAAACGGGAAGACCACCGAGATCATGACCCGGCTTCAGCCTCTAAGATTAACGGACAATCAGGATTCAGCCTGGTTTGAGTTCAGTGTCATGTCGTACGATGGAACTAGATGGAGCCGGCACTGTAGCGGAGAGATCCGTACCGCAAATGCCTTAGATTCTTCCGCAACCAGATTGAATTTGTCTGCACCAGAAGGCAAGAGAGAAGTGGCTACCGCCAAATGGTACCAGGCCGCCAAGTCAGTTGGTCTAGAGTACGGGCCTTTGTTCCAGGGGCTGCAAGATATCTTCTATGATCTCTCTCGCGGCTGTACGTCGGCCACGCTGCAGTCAACCGAGCAATACTATGGGTTGCTTCATCCCACGACTGTAGACCAGCTCTTACAGTGCTGCATTCTCGGTTCAGTCAAGGGTCATGAAAGACTTCTGAACAAGACCGCTCTTCCTGTCTACATCGAAGAGATGTCTATCGGCGCTAGTGATAAGTTGAATAATCTTCACTGCGATGCGTATACCCTCTTCAGTGGCCACGACACGCTCTCGGCGCATGGCTCTATAGGGGTCAGGGGTGGAGCCCTAGCACTTCAAGCCAAAGGGATCCAATTTCGCCTACTTGATATTCACACCAGTACTACAGAAGACCCGTTGAAGGAGCTTCACCTACTCGAGTGGCGGCCGGATATCGATCTTACCAACTTGGATCAGATGGTGCGTCAAGACCATGATCTAAGCAGCTGCCTCGAACTCGTCGAGAGACTCAACATCTTCTGTGTGCTGGAAAGTACTAGGATACTCAAACACCTCGACAGTTCGCATCATCATTTCAAACGATTCAAGGAGTGGAATGAGGAATACATCCACAAGCTACAGCGAAACGGCAGTCGTGTCGTGAAAGATGTCAATCAGATCCTGGAAATGGAACCGGAGAAGCGAGCCTCTGCGATCAAAACTCTGACGGAAGAGGCTATTGCGACACCGGCGCGAGACATTGCCCTTGCCATTGTCAGGATATTCAATGATGTGAAAGGCATCTTCACAGGAGCAGTAGAGCCTCTTGCGGTACTCTTGAAAGATAACTTGCTCATGGAAATTTACAACTTCTTCAACATGTTGGAGTACCGCGACTTTTTCCGGCTCCTAGGCCACAAGAACAGAGGGACCTTGCGAGTAGTGGAGATTGGAGCCGGGACAGGAGGCTTCACTTCTACCATCCTGCCAGCCTTAATGGACTCTGCCGGTGACCATCTGTTCAGTACCTATACTTACACCGACATATCCTCGGGCTTCTTCAAGGCTGCGAAGGAGCGCTTTGGGGAGTACTCTGGTATTGAGTACACCGTTTTGGATATAAGCAAGGATCCTGCCGCACAGGGCTTAGAACTTGGCAGCTATGATCTTGTCGTTGCCGCAAACGTAATGAAAAGCCCGCTTATTAAAATTGGAAAGAGGAAGACTAACATCAATTAGGTTCTTCATGCTACTCCTGACCTTGTTCAAACAATGAAAAACTGTCGTTCTCTTCTACGACCAGGTGGTCGATTGTTCATGTTGGAATTATGCTCCGGTAAGTCTTGACCATGTTTGTGATCTTGAATAAGATGGCTAATTGTTGTATGCAGAGGCTAAATGGGTTAACTACATCATGGTAGGCTTATATAACGTTCTATCATAATGATCATGTTGGTTGCTAACATGTCGCTATAGGGTACACTCCCTGGTTGGTGGCTTGGAGAAGCAGACGGCCGTCCAAACGAGCCGTATATACAGGGCGAACAATGGAATGTTATACTTCAAAAAGCCGGGTTTCGCAATATGACAGCCATCATGGATCAGAAGCCCCCATATCAGCTTGATAACATCATTGTCGCCAGTGCAGATGACGACGTTGCGACGCCTTCCAAGGCTCTCAATCTCCTAGTGAGAGATTCCAACCAGCCCTCAGCTATTGCCAACGCATTCTTGTCGGAGTTCCGCGAAGCGGGTTACGATGTCACCCTTTGTTCGCTGCGGGAACAGCCAATCTCCCCTATTGATACCGTATCGCTTCTCGACATCGACGGGCCTCGAGCATTCTTCGAGGACTTGGATGAGAAAGAGCTCCGCGGAATCATCCGATTCATTACAAACAACCACGGACAGCAGGTACTATGGCTCACAGGCCTTGCACAGGTATCAACAGAGAACCCACACCATGCCATGGTGTTGGGGCTTTCCCGCACGCTTCGCCTGGAGCTGGGTTCGCACTTCGCGACCATGGAGCTCGACATTGGCGCTGACCCGTCCCCCTTTGGCACAGTAGTAAAGGTTTTTGATCAGGTTCAGAGGCAGTCGAAACTAGACGTGGCGGATTGTGAGTTTGTCCTGGTCAACGGTATGGTACAAGTGCCACGGTTCTTGACTCGGACAGCCGACCAGATCGTTCCCATTCCCGAATCCAGGGTCTTTCGAAAGCTTCACATGGGAAAACCTGGAATTATTGCTAGTCTCCAATGGCAGGAAGGAGTGCGGGACTCTGACTTGGGAGAAGGCGAGGTGGAAATACACGTCCGCTCTTCCGCGGTAACACATCAGGTAAGCAAAGCACTGGAAAAGTTTTGCAAGACTAAACTCGGTTCCTCGTCACTGACCATTTTTCCCGTAGGATGTCCTTTTCGCGTCTGGTGCTGTGCATGGCAAGCAAGGTCTGGGATTTGAGTGTGCCGGCGTTGTTTCCCATACAAGCTTGAGCGGCACTGACCTTCAGGTGGGCGATCGTGTGCTCTGCTGGTCATCAGGCTCACTAGCGACCCACGCACGTGTCGACACCAAGTGCTGCATCAAATTGCCTGACAGCTTATCCTTCAGTGATGCGGTTACGATGCCAAATGCGTATGCTTCTATGATCAGGGGCTTGTTGGATAACAGTTCACTAGCCGCTGGAGACACAGTCCTTATTCATTCCGCTTCCAGTCCCATGGGACTTGCCGGCATCCAGATTGCTCGAATGCAAGGGGCAGAGGTGAGTATTCACAATGCAAATTCCATCTACTAGTTTGTTCACTAATCGCAACACGGTAGATATTTGTGACCGCTAGGACCGAGGCCGAGAGGGAATTTCTTGTAACTGAACACAAGATTCCGACAAGTCATATCTTCTCATCTTCGGATGGCGCTTTTGTTGCAGGGATCATGCAAGCAACAAAAGCACGCGGTGTAGATGTTGTCGTCAATCTCTTGTCAGGAGATTTGTTGCACGAGAGCTGGAAATGCGTAGCAGAAGGCGGCAATATGATTGAGCTCTCTGGCAGAGACATCACTGGGCACGGCAAATTAGACATGACTTTGTTTGGGGGAAACCGTGGATTCCATGGAATCAATATACCCGCCCTGATTACCCAAAAGCCATCGCGAGCTGCCAGGTAGGCTTCTCTTTTTGCTAATACAGGGCCTTGATGCTCTCCTTTTGAATTTACATGGCTGATCACCTACGACAGGTTTCTGGAAGTCATAATGGACCTGTATACAAGCGGTTCAATCAAGCCAATCAGCCCGATCAAAGTATACACGCCAAACAACATCAAGCAAGCATTCCACCAGCTCCACACCGACAGTGACCAGATTGGTTCTGTGGTTCTAGAGTTTCCCAACGACCCGCAGAGTCTGATAGTAGCTGAATCATGCAGCGACGAGATTCAGTTCCGCAAAGACCGATCCTATGTGTTGATTGGAGGCTTGGGCGGGCTGGGCAGATCGGCCGCAATTTGGCTCGCTGAAAGGGGAGCCGGCTGCATCATATTCATGTCGCGCTCCGCTTCCTCCGGTGCTGAGACCCGGTCTTTGGTACAAGAGCTGAAGCTATTGGGCTGCGAGACTCAGATTACCACTGGGAGCGTGACAGATGCGACGGCAGTGGAGAAACTGGTAGCAAATGCAGCAATGCCCATTGCCGGAGTGCTGCATTTAGCCTTGGTCCTCAAGGTGAGTCTGACCTATGCAATACTGAAGAAACGAATTCAACACGAGGACTTGATACTAAGTAACGCACGTAGGACGAAGCACTCCTCGACATGACATTTGACAGTTGGCGAGCCGCGACTGAAGCGAAGGTACAGGGGACTTGGAACTTGCATCGCGCCGTAGAGGATCAGCCGTTAGAGTTCTTCGTCCTAGCCAGTTCCATCTACGGTATCCAGGGCAATCCGAATCAGGCCAACTACGCAGCAGCCAGCACCTTCCTCGACGCCTTCGTGCAGTACCGACAGAAGCTGGGCCTGCCGGCTTCGGTTATCGACTTGGGAGTCATGGCAGACGTCGGTTACGTCAGCGAGCGCCCGGCCATCTTGGAAAGCCTCAGACGTGCAGGAGCCCAGCTCCTGTACGAGAACGACTTCCTGAGGTCCTTGCAGTTGGGAATCCGTGCCTCGTCTGCTCAAGCACCTCTACTCCCGACGGACCTGACCTCTGGCTATGTTAACCAGGCGCAATTTGTCGTTGGAATAGGTCAGCATCCTCCGGATGCTCGGGGTCTCGGGTTGAAGAGGGTGAAGGACAGCCATGAAAGCTCAGGCAATCGTGCCACCACACAAGACAGTACGGGAGAGGATGGCGGCGACAAGCTACGACAATTTCTGGACGGGGCGAAGCGCGATCCGAGCTCGTTGAACGACGAAATGGGAGTGACGCAATTCCTGGCGGCGCAAGTGGCCGAGTGCTTGAAGGGATTATTGATCTTTGGCGACAACTCGAGCCTGGACCTTGGGCTGGGTCTAGCAGATCTGGGAGTCGATTCGCTCGTTGCCATTGAGTTGCAGAGCTGGTGGATCCAAAGCTTCGCTACGCACATTACCATCCTAGAGTTGACCAAGAGCGCTTCCATCGTAGCATTAGGTCAGCTAGCCAGGTGTCGCATGCTAGAAACTTTCCACGGGCAGTCCCCAGAGCTGGTTGCGCCATGAATTCAATCTAGGGACTCGGCACAAAAGCGGTTTACATGGTGTAGAACACAGAATGCGAAGCAGGGAGTATCAGGTTTCTGTCACTTTATTGATTCAGTGGGGTTTGGCGTTTCGTGCTCTAGTACTAGGGAAATCTTATTTGCTCGTTCTTTGTCTTTTGAAATTCAGCTACAACATAGAAAATCGAACATAGGGTTTTGGTTAATACTTTGATAAAAAGGTACCTCGCCTTGGATGTCGGATGAAACTGCATCATAGCAAGCCTGAGAGGAGTTTTCGTACATATTGTAGTTTAATCATTCCTTGCCTTGTGTGGTGATCATACTAGCCCTTGCCCCCATTCTACAAAATCATACGGGCACTTTTACCAATCTTGGAATGCCAAGATGGACGACGCCTGTTGTTGGTCTATTTCATAGGGCAGGTCGACCCGAAGATGGAATGTATCCATCCAATCAGGTAGTCGATAACCATTTTGGTAGCTGGGGGCTGTTGAGAAGACTATGTACATATCAATATCACTGTTGCGTATAACTAGCAAGTTGGGAGCTGTATCTGAGCGAAGTGCCATAATTTGAATGGAAAATAAAATGGGACAACACAAAGCGTCTTGGCAAGCGTCGACCAAGGAGAGTATGTCTCTGGACACGAATGGGAAATTGTCTCTAGACACGACCAGAGACCAAAAGACTGATTATACAAAATGGCGGTTGATTGACGAACAGGGCCGCCAATCCTGGCGGTACCTCGAGTCTGACGAGGAGGCGGCAAAGTGGCCACAGACGACGGCTGAGAAGCATTTCCTGGGTCTGGACACTGTAAGTAGAAACCAAATCCTGTCTCTCTTTTCCACACGGCCATGGTCGTAGATTTAGATTTATCTCCTTCTCATAGCTGATACAACTTTCAGGACTTGCCAGACGTACCCAAGGCACAAACGCCGTTACAGGCCGCCCAAGGGGCCATGTCGTATTTGAGCCAACTACAGATGGCTTCGGGACAGTGGGCAAGCGAGTGCACTGGACCCCACTTCATCCTACCCTGTGTAATCCTGGCCGGGTATGTGACGGGCACTCCCCTTCCCGCCGGGTATGCTGTTGAAATCCAGCGGTACCTGTTTGCGAGCCAGCGCGTCGCCGACGGAGGCTGGGGGTGGCATGCTGAGGCCGACAGTAGTTCAGCTATTGCCACAGCCCTCAACTACGTCGTCCTGCGACTGCTGGGGGCGAGCAGAGACGACCCGCGCGTAGTCAGGGCACGGGAGCTGCTGCACACGTTCGGCGGAGCCACACACGTTCCAGGCATTGGCAAATTCTGGCTCTGCGTCCTAGGGGTCATGAAATGGGAATGCGTCAATCCATTCCTACCCGAGTTGTGGTAAGTCACGTCCCGTTCTGCGCGGGTCCATATTCGAGTCCTTGTCGATGGCTGCAATACATACTGTAGTACCACAAGACATGCAACTCCTAGGCTAATCAGCGTTGGCATGTCAGGCTCTCCCCCGACTCGGATCCCGCCGCGCCGAGCAAATGGTATCTGCATACACGGACTAACTTCACATCCATGTCGTACGTATGGTCCAAGCAGTGGAGTTATGGCGGGGATGCCGTCACCGAGCAGCTCAAAGCCGAGCTCTACACACAGCCCTACAGCACAATCAACTTCGCGGCCCACCGCAGCTCCCTCGCCACCGTGGACAATAACTATCCAAAATGGTGGCTCGTGAATCTCATGAACTGGCTGACCGTTGCCGTATACCTGCCATACATACGCAAGTCCACCACGGCATACAGCGGCGAGTGCAGAGTTTGGGACCTCATCGTGGCCGAAGACAAAAACACCGAGTACATTGGACTCTCACCCATCAGCAAGGCGGGGAACCTCGTCGCCAGCTACATCGAGGAGGGGCCTCACGGGACCTCAGTTCGCGCCCATCGGCAAACAATGACGCAGTACTTTTGGATGACCAAGGATGGCATGGCCTGCAACCTCTCGGACGGCATCCAGGTCTGGGACACGTCGCTAGCAGTGCAGGCCCTAGGCGCAGCGGGTGCAGGCGCTGATCCTAAGTTCCACTCGACACTCGTCAGGGCCCATGCCTTCCTGGAGGACCACCAGTTGCTGGAAAATGTACCGGACCAGGAAAAGTGCTACCGATGGCCTCGCAAGGGCGGGTGGCCGTTCAGCACCAGGTACCAGGGCTACATGATCAGCGAGTGCACCGGCGAGGGCCTCCGCTCCATCATGCAGCTTCAAGAGATGAGCCACTTGGATCTGGCCCAGCCGATACCCAAGCAAAGGCTACGCGACGCCGTCGATTGTCTGCTCAACTTGCAGAACGACACAGGCGGCTTCGGAGTCTACGAGAAGCGAACAGGTTCGCCCAAGCTCGCGTGGCTGGAGATGGGCGAGTTTGTAGGCAAGACCATGGTCACATACGACTTTGTCGAGTGTACCACGGCCGCAGTATCCGCCCTTTTGGCTTTTAGCAAGGTGTATCCCGACTACCGCGCCGCTGACATCGAGACGACGACGGCGCAGGGGCTGTCCTTTATCAAGAAATCGCAAAAGTCCGACGGTGGCTGGCATGGTGCCTGGGGCGTCTCTTTCACCTATGCGGGAATGTTTGCGCTCGAAACCCTAGCCCTCGCGGGAGAGACGTACGCGACCAGTGAGGCGTCGCGTCGCGGATGCGACTTCCTCGTCGACAAGCAAAAGGCTGATGGGGGCTGGGGAGAGTCTTACCAGAGCTTGCAGCGTGAAGAATACGTTCAGCATCAAAAGTCCCAGGTGGTGCAGACGGCCTGGGTCTGCATGGCGCTGATGCACGCTGCATACCCTAACATGGAGCCTGTAAAACACGGACTCAGATTGATCATGTCTCGGCAGCAGTCCAAAGGGCAATGGTTCCAAGAGGCACTCGAGGGTGGTGTCGGTGATGGGTGAGTACTTGATTCTTACCCCTGCTCTCTTTGCCGAGGTCGGACGACTAACATGCTCGACAGGGTTATCTCTTATTCCAATTACAAGCTTTACTGGCCAATCCGAGCTTTGGCTGAATATGTGAACAGGTTTGGAGACGGGAAGTTGTGAGGAAAATAGGTGCCAGTCACAAAATTGACATCACTTCAAGCTACGTGGGGAGCATGGAAGTATATTGTACATGCAATCATTGTAGCTGTATCTCGTTATCATCCGAGAAACAAAAAAGAAAGAAATCTCCAACTCCATCAACGTGCACGGAGGTCGAATCACATATGATATTGACTATACTGCAGATAATAACTAGTTAACTAGGCAACAATCAAAGCGGCCAATGTCTTTTCGGCCATCCCAGCAGCATCCCACGTCCAGTAGGAATGTTGCATCTTGACTACATCGCTGTTTTGACCCGTATTCGAAGCAACTTTTCTTTCCGAGTCTCTGGCTGCCTGTGCGTCCCCATCTCGGAGGTGTAGTTGCTCCCTTGCACGGTACGTAGCCGCTTGGATCTGATCCACTCTCTCCTTACGAGACGACTCGTACGCCCGTAGTGCTAAAGGCAGCTGTTGTCGGTTCTCAATCGATGACAGAACTGTGGCAATGGCAGTCGCATCCTCGACTGCCTGAGCAACTCCCTGGCCAAGATACGGACTAGCCGGAGGTTACAAGTTAGTTACAGTCAAAAATAAGTACAGGTAGAGGTGTGGGACGAAACTGACAGCATTGCGTGGCACGCATCCCCAAGAAGAATGGTCGAGCCTTTGACCCAAACGGGTGCCGGGGGATATATGAACATCCGAAAGTTGGGCACATTGGGTGGAGCAAGTGCAACCAATTTGAGAAGCGTTGGATCCCATCCCTGGTAGTCCGCCAGCACGTTCTGCTTGTCCGTCACCGATGTCCACGATTCCTCTGCGTCTCCGTTGTCTGGATGGATGAGAACGACATTAAGCAACCGGTGGTCATGCACTGGGTAGGCGACTACATGGCGGGAAGGTCCGTCCCATCGTGTGGCCCACGGCCGTTGGACTAGCTCCCGCAACCTTGGGTCGAATTCCAGCAAGTCCCGAGAGAGGGTGAATCTGTACGCGGCCTCGCCCGTGGGCAGTGGTACAACCGCTTCAGGTGGACAAACCTTGGCCTTTAAGGTGGATTTTACACCGTCTGCCGCGATGATCAAGTCAGCCGCCACGCGTTGCCCATCAGAGAGAAGAGCGACGGTGGCTTCGGTATCAACATCCATAACCCTCGCTCCTAGTCGAATCTCAACATTTTTAAGCTCTCGAGTACGCGCAAGAAGTGCCAATTGCATGTCCCCATGGTGTACAGCGTTCTGCTTCCCCACCGGGTTCGCCGCGGTTTGAGCGATCAATTCCCCAGTATCCCACTTGGTGATCTCGATGCCGTCCAGGGGGACACATGCAGTGTCATTCGCCTGAAGCACTCCTTCAGCTATTTTACAGCGTCATCAGTCTTTGAGGCAGGCTTGAGTTTAGCAACACGGACCGGTCTACCTACATTCATACCACTGCCGCGTAGTTGGTGGCAATGCCACTCCTGCACCAACATGAGATAGCTGTGCCTCGGTCAGCGCACGAAACAGTCAGGGTAAATACTTCAGCAAAACAACGACCGCCTACCACAGAGGTGGACTCAAGAACCAGCACGGAATGTCCGCGGTTCCCAAGTGCGACGGCCGCCGAGAGCCCTCCGATGCCTTTGATCCAAGTATTTAGATGTTGATCTCGTTACTTCACGAACCAAAAGTCAAGTCTGCTCACCTGCTCTGTATTGAACTTTGTTAGTCAGTCCGGTATGTTAGAGAAGCAAAAAGCGCGCAAAGGGGCTGTTCGTACCCGACAATAACTATGTGGAGAGGGACCTGACAAATTGGCTTTTCAGTAGACATGGCTGTTAGCGCAGCACAAGGAAATATTTAGACTGATACCCTCGCAAGCACGCGATGATAATGACTGAACTCGGTCGCATGTAAGGCCGGAGAACGATCATATTTATTCATTAATTTGCCCTGTCTCTTCTTTGCAAAAAGTGCAATTATCCATGTTGTGAATGTGTTGCCAATACGCAGCCAGTGTCGTGTCGAGTTAACGAGTGGACCTAACTCGCCTATAACTGCCCCAGACACTCCTCATCAGCAAAAGTGGACTAGACTATGAACAAACATCACCTGAGCATGCGATGATGATGCCTTGATTTTTCCGGGTGTCAGTGGGATTCTCTCATTGGTTTTTCCAAAGGGTATACTTTTGAAAGATCCTAAAATATATAGTTGTCATTCTTACTAGGTATAATATCTCCGTAAAGAAGTGGGTCACGGTATTTACTCAACCACCTACCCGCCAGTCGAATACGCAAATCAACAGATCATGGGAGACTTCGAAAAAATTCATGACTTCAAGGTGGTTATAGTAGGAGGGTCGGTTGCAGGCCTGGTTCTTGCCCATAGCTTGCACAAGGCCGGGATTGACTACGTCGTTCTTGAAGGTCGCGACCACATCGACCCACAGGTTGGCGCTTCCATCGGCCTTTTCTCAAACGGCTCCCGGATCCTCGATCAGCTTGGCGTTTTCAAAAGCATCCTGGAGTGTACGGAACCTCTGAAATGGTACGACATGCTTACCGGGCAAGGAGATCTAGTACGGCGTGATGATTCCCTGCAATTAATCGAAGCACGGTACGTCATAGGAGCTGGACAAAGACTATATAACGATCGCATGAGCTGAGATACATCATAGTACGGGCTATCCGGTGACATTTCTTGAGCGGCGACAGGTCCTCCAAAAGCTCCATCAACTTGCTCCAGACCAGAGCAAGATTCTCACTGGCAAAAAGGTCGTCTCTGTTCACACCTTACCGGATGTTGTTGAGGTATATTGTGCAGATGGTTCCATTTTCACTGGAGATATAGTAGCGGGAGCCGATGGTGTGCACAGTCGGATCCGCCGTGAGATGTGGCGCCATGCCAAAATCGATGGCGCCCTCAAACACCTAAATGATGATGAAAAAGGTAAGACACTGATATCGTATTCACAATCAGAGGAAGACGTCACCTAATAACAAGTCTATAGCCATGTTTGCCGATTACAGGTGTCTCTATGGAATGTCTTCACCTGTGCCAGGCTTGCAGAAGACGAGCATTTACCGTACTTTCAACAAGGACTGGTCCTTTCTTGTAGTTGTCGGGAAAGATGAGTGCTGCTTCTGGTTTGTGTTTGAGAAGCTAAGTAGCACACACAAATTGCCGAATTTGCCGAGATACACAGAATCCGATCAGGCTGAGTTTGTGAAGCCATTTATGACCCGCCATGTCTCCCAGGATGTGACCTTTGAAGCTCTCTGGCATCGAAAAACAGCAGCCACTTTGGCGGTATTGGAGGAGGCCCAATATAAACATTGGACATATGGGCGGGTTGTCTGCCTGGGCGATTCTATACACAAGATGACACCAAACATGTGAGACACCCTCAATCTCCCCCTATTCATCTAACCAAAATTATCGTTGACACAAAGGGTAAATAGTGGCCAGGGTGGTAATTGGGCCATAGAGAGCGCCGCCGCTCTGACCAACAGGCTGCACTCAATGATGAGCACAACAAGAACACCATCGTTCGGGCAGGTCTGTGACACACTGAGCGACTACGAGCAAAGCCGGCAAGTCCGTACCAAGGAAGTTTGCACAATGGCCGGCTTTGCCACTCGTCTGGAAGCATTCGACAAGTTCTGGCACAAACTAATGGCGTTGTATGTTGTGCCACGGGCAGGCGACATGCTCGTAGATGTTCATTGCGAGTCGGTCGCAGGAGCACACATGTTAGATTTCCTCCCGCCGCCAGAGCTGTCGCTGAGACAGGACACCATCTTCCAGGCAGTAAAGTTTGACCGACGAGGGGCCCGTATTGCATGGCGAATCCTTGGTGCCATCCCACTCCTGGCTTTCTGTTTTACCGCTCTCCCAACCATGAAACCTACAGGATCTGTCCTATCTGCGAATCAAGACACAAGAACAGTACAACTATCTATGCTGTCGTACCTGGGCGACTTCTTTCCGCTCCAAGTCATCGCCCTGGTAGAGAGTGCCCGCCGAGGCAATAGCATGGGAATTGCCGCTTTTTGGCCCATGTTTGGACTCGCAGGGCGCTGGGGAAGCACAGGATTCACCTTTCCGGTGTACTTCTTCCTCCAATACATTTTATCTCCTCCGAGTCGGTACGCTGCCGCTGACAATCGCCTCGTACCCACACATTACGCCAGATCTGCTGTTGCAGCAACTGTAATGAGCTACCTGCTCCTCGTGGCCTATGGCATGGCATGCCAGCAGAGCTATGCTGTGTATGTCCATTGGTATTTACTACCTACCTGCGCGGCTGTCTTCCACCCTCTGTTCGCCTCGTTTCTCACCAACACTACCTTCACCGACCGAGTTCAAGACCCTCGTGCTGATATGAAATACCTAATTATATCTTATGCTATTAGTGGCATCGTCAGTGGCATAGTGCATCTCTATTCCTCAACTTTATCAGCTTGGGGTCTGAGCAACATTCTGTCCATCATAGCTCAGCTACGGCAAGGAACCTCGCTTCTGCAAGTTACCGGACCAGAGAAACTCATCAAACGTCAGCATGTACTGATGCTAGGGAGCGGGCTTTTTTGGGTCCTTCTCCATTTGTGGGACTTGAAAAGTACTGGACGACTCATGGCAGGTTGGTTCAAGGTTTCTGGCGCACTCGGCGCTATGCTTGTGATGTTCGGGCCTGGCACTGCATTGGTTTTAGGATGGGCATGGAGAGAAGCAGTGTTGGCTCGAAAGACTTCGCCTCACTAAAGAGTTGAATGATGAAAGGTCGGAAACAGTCATCAGTGCTAGCGCACAGATAGTATGAAAGCACAGTAAAATGTCAGGTACTTGAACAATGATGGAGGAAATTCACGACATTCTTGCTCCGCGGCCGTTTGCGGGGTCTATATGCTGTGCAACCCCCCAACCCCCACGCTCGGGGCGTCAAAACGCACTACTAGTAAGCAAGCGTCCAGACAGAGAGGGGGGTTGTGATGATCATCAAATATTATGACTTCAGAGGGCTGACATCAGCTACGAGAAACCGAAACAAGATGGCTGGTGCTGACCGCGCCTGTAGGCTCCGTTCAGTCCGATATGATCACTGGTCCTTTTCCTTGAGAGGGCTTCATCGTCTTACTTTGTATAGCCCATCAAGACCCTCCCATTTGCTTCAATAGAACGGCTGCAAGTGTGTTCATGGAAGAAGCTCGCCGAAATCGGGGAAGTGGCTGCATGAGTCCGTCTGTTCAGGGCCCATCGTCACAGTCTCATGAAGGCTTACAATGGACACATCGACCGACCAGTGTGACAAGGATATCGGAATGGAGATACCGGTGAGACTTTGGCGATAGGGATTAAGTGAGTGCATCATCTTCAATAGTGTATTTTGATCGACTGATATTTTGCTTTGGTTCACTTTCTACCATACAAGAATCGAGTTGTGCTCAATACATGGAACTCGATTTTCATTGGTGGGGGCGAACCTAGCATATCTAGGTAGGTTTTTTGTTGGTTTTAGACTACTCCCTCTAATTCCTACTGCTCTAGAATCTCCTTGACTTCCCCGAAAGCTTTGAGGATCTGATCCTTGGCTCCAGCCTCATTCCACGCCTTCTTGGTGTCCTCACCCAATACGCCTTCGTTGACGGCGGCGAACACGTCGGTACCTGGGGCGAAGGCGAGCTGGACTTTGGTCGGGGCGACTTTCATCTTCATGACTAGCTCCAGGCTCTCACTGAGGTGCTTGTTGGCGCGCTCCCCGCCATGCGAGCCGTAGCTGATGACGGCCACAGGTTTCCCGGGCCACTCGTTGTACAGGTAGTCGATGGCGTTCTTGGTGGCCCCCGACATGCTGCCGTTGTACTCAGGAATGACGAAGATGTAGCCCTGGAAGGACGCGATGGCCTCGCTCCATTTCTTGGAGTGATCCTTGGTGAACTGCTTCATGGCTGGGACCATGGCGGGCATGACGGGTTCGTCAAAGATTGGCAGGTTGAAGTCGGCGATGGACAGAGGTTGGACCTCTAGCTTGTCTTCCGGGCGTGACTTGATCACCTCATGAACCCATTCTGCAACATCGGTTCCCACACGGGGAGTGCGGGTGCTGCCGGTGATGAGAGCGATTTTGGACATGGTTGCTGATTATGGAATGACTCTAAACACGAGAGAGTGGTAAATGGAAAGGTGTAGGGGATTGCTCTTGCCACTGGCTAAGGGCTATCAGAACAGACAAGGAAACAGACTTAAATACCTCTTACCCTCAAGCGAGGCGGGAAGGCAGGGATCGACCCACCCCTAAGTTAAGCGCGCACGAGGTTGTAAAAGCAACGGACGAGTAAATGGAGCACCGGATAGATGGCAGACACCCTGCACAGCTGTTATACTATCCCTGTTGTGTGTGTAGACGAAGGATTGCACTAGTCCTATTTGGTCGGCCCCTTGCGTTGATAACAAATCATCCCTCGCGTTGATGACAAATGGCCCCATTGGGTCGAAAACGCAACTATCTTTGCTCGGTTGGTAAGGCGTCTCGAGTTGCCCTGCGATATGGAGGGGAAATATTTTGGGAATGACGACGGCTATTGTTGCTACGAATCGGCTATTTTGCCAATTCACTGGAAATGCATGTTGAGTCTGCCTAGTCCAAGGCACCCGTCTCCTGCGCCAAACCAGCAACAATAGCTCCATCCCCATAGTACCCAAAAGTGCCAATCCTATCACCTTGGCGAGTTCCTAGTATTAATCACAAAAGCTTTCCAAAATCGCCACTTGGCTGTTATCTGCAAGCGTCGCGGAAGTATCTCCTGGGGTGTGCTAGCAAAGTACAACAAGATATATCTGATCTGGGATGCTGAGATATCGAGCTTTATCTAATTGATATTGATCATTGAACAATGTTGCAAATCTCTCTCAGCGAATCCCTCCAGCACCCTGGCACCCGGCTTGCCATCAATTTTATCCTCGCGATTGCTGCAGTCGGTTTGGTTCGAAGGATTGGGAGCATATGCTTGGCAAAATACCGACTGCAGGCACTCCCGTTGGTCAATGGACATGGCCTATTCGAGTCTGACAAAAGATCGAAAGAAAACTTTTTTTTCAACGCCCAGAGTTTGTTGGATGATGGACACGCAAAGGTAAGTCTTCCTAGTTATCTGTTGTAAATGATAGGACAAAATAGACTGAGTCCTTGGCTTTTATAGTCCTCCAAGGCCTTCCGGGTACAGACAGACAACTCGCAGGTGGTGGTGTTGGCACCTGAATGTGTAAGCGAGATTCGGAACGACAATCGCTTCAACTTCACTCAGCTTCTAGCAGATGTAAGTTATTACCCAACGGATATAAAAGCGATGCGAGGATGTGACGATGGAAATAATTAGGATTTTCTCGGGCACATTCCTGCCTTCACCAACTTTAGTCCACACAATGGCCTGAACGACATGGCAAAGGAGGTCTTGGCAAAAAAGCTTAACCCATCTCTTGGTAAGCTACACTCACTGCGTATGAACGGGCTCAAGACTGATTGGTGTGTATCTGGCAAGGCCTTGTTACCAAAGATGTTTCAACCGAGGCAACACTAGCGTTCCGCAATCACTGGACGGATGATAAAGGTATGTATGCATAGGCACAAAGATCTAACAATTACATCTCCAGGCTGACCAAATCAAGAATGGCATTCAATCAATATAAAGGAAACGATCCTCGAGATTGTAGCACAGTTATCCTCTCGCGTCTTCCTCGGCCCGGAGCTCTGTCGGAACCCTGCCTGGTTGAGAATCACAGTCGACTACACCACTAACCTATTCTTCGGGGTCGAGGCACTAAAGAAATGGCATAGCTTTCTCCGCCCTATCGTGTGGCGCTTCGTTCCAGAGGTTCGAAAGGTGCGCCAGCAGATTGAAGAGGCGATACGCCTCATCCAGCCAGTCGTGGACAATAGGACTGCCGAGTCTAGATCTTCGGCCGCCTCCTCAAACAAGGTGAAGTATACTGATGCTGTTCAATGGGCTCACGAACTGGCCGGTGATAGACCTTATCATCCGGCATTACTGCAGCTCGGATTCTCACTGGCAGCGATTCATACGACAACCGACCAACTCTGCCAGACTCTGTACGACTTGTGTGCGTACCCGGAGTATATAGAACCTCTTCGACATGAGGTGATTACCGTTCTAAAGGAGAGCGGGATGACCAAAGCGGGACTGTACAAACTGAAGCTCATGGACAGTTTCATGAAGGAAAGCCAGCGATTGAAGCCTGGAGCCTCGCGTCAGTACCTCACCCCCTTGCTCTTTGATGTGAATCTCATTTTCAGTTCTAGTCTTGATGCGACGTTTGGTAATGGAGGATGTTACTCTTTCCAACGGTGTCTTTCTACCCCGAGGGATACAAGTTGGGTTCCCATTGCGCTCGCATTTCGATTCAAAAGCCTACCCTGAGCCTGAAATATTTGATGGATACCGCTTTGTGAAGATGGCGGATGATCCAGAGAGGGAGATGTTGCGCCACTTTGTCTCCACGAGTCCTGAGCATTTGGCCTTCGGTTTTGGGAAACACTCTTGTCCAGGGCGCTTCTTTGCAGCCATTGAAGTCAAGATTGCGCTCTGCCACATCTTGCTCAAGTACGATTTCAAGCTAGCAGAGGGGACCACTCCCACTGTCATGAAAATGGGTTGGGCTCTAGTTGCAGACCCGATGGCAAAGTTTACTATTAAACGGCGCGGGACTATCGACGAAGACATTCTTGTTACCTAGCTGAGACATAACGTACCTCACGGGTTCGCGGTCCACACAGGTTCGCGGTCCACTTTTGCCAAGACCCCACCAAAACCACCACATTATTACCTAAAACAGCCTACTTTAGACCTCTATAGTGTAAAGTAATACGAAATATTATTCTTAGGCTACTTCTACTTTATTCTTACACGTTCGCGTATTATGCCTAGTCCTACTACACTATCTATACTACTATTAAGACGGTTCACCCACTTTAGCGCGTTTCTGCTTCTTTAACTTCTTCCTATTACTACGTACTTTAAAGTCCTAGAGAGTAGTTAAGCGCGCTCTATCTTTAACTATTAAGGTCCCCTCTACCTAAACCTACTTTCTTTTATATAATTTTCGTCGCGTAGCGGCTACGTTAGCTACTTTAAGCTTACTAATCTATTTTTATACTAATACTAGCTTATACGCAATAATAGCTACTCCCTTTAAGACCTTCTTAAAAGCCTCTACTATAGATATTAGTAAGCTATCTAGGTGCCTCTAAATCTTCTACTTTACTAGTATTAATTACGACCCTATTTTAAGGGTATTCCTTAGGGTTTACGATAACTAGAGCTAGGTATTAATAAGTAGAGGTAATAGAGTATATAACTAGATATTAAGGGCGGATATAACCTATTCTAGGTTAAATAAGACTAATCTAGCGCCTTAAAACCCTCCTTAGATATTACTAGCTATAAATAATACGTTAAAAGCCTACTTAAAGTAAGATAAGAACTCTTATTTAGTAATATAGTTAATATAAGTACGTATAAGCGATTTAACTTAGCGTCTATAGGCCTACTTTAAAAAGGTAAAATAGCCTATATTAAGTAGCTATAAGAGATAAGATAAGTATAGAGGTATATAAAGAGTAATAATTTTATTATCTTTATAGTATTTTTAGAAATCTAGCAAGTTATAGCTCTTATAGCTATTAATAAAGAGTAGGTAGTAGATACCTACTACCTTCTTCTTTATATACTTATTAAAGTACTTTAGCTACGCAAGACTAAGCTTATTAGTCGTCTAGCTATTCTTAGAGACTCTAATAACCTAGTTATAGGGTATATTACTATTTTTATACTAGCTTAAGAAGTAGTAGCGCGCCTTAAGTATAATAAAGGGCGGAATCGTCTACCTAGTTACATTAATACCCTAGATAACTATTACCTACTCTTTATTGCTAGGCTAGATAGTCTTTAGTTATCTATATTTCTCTAAAGCTATAATAATAGCTCTAGAGGTAATCTAGCCTATTATAAAGCCCGTCTCGTTAAAGTTATACGTATTATTATCTTAGATACTATACTTAGCTTTTATATTAGCTACTAGGCTAAACTAGTCTTAAATAGCCTTAGAATCCTTATAGAGTGCTCTCTTATAGTTATACTTGCAATTAAACTTTACTTTAAGCTTAGAGCAGCACTTAACGAACGTGCTAGGCTAGTTTTAGCTAACCTAGCCTAGATTGCGCTTAGCGCGTAAGAAATTAGCTATATTAGCTACATCTATGAGCCTAGAGAGAAATCTACGTAAATTAAGATTAAGAATATACTTAATAACTACCTCCTTCTTAAGCTTAGTTAGATTTATTATTTTAGGCCTATAATCTACTTATAAATCCTATCTATTACGTCTTTAACGTAGTATTGTTTAAGAGACGTTATAAAGAGCTATAGCGCGTTGTTCTAAGAGATTCGCGTTCTATTTAAGAGCTTAAAGAGTAAGCTATATTTAATATTTACTAGAAGTCTATAACTACTATTATTATTATAATATTTATAGGTAGTAGGTATTTTGGTAGGGTCTTAGCAAAAGTAGACCGCGAACCTATATAGACCGCGAACCCATAAGGTACGTTAGTAGTATTAATTATTCTAAGTTATATAGCGTACTAGTGTATAAAGTTATAAATACCTATTATATAGTTATACATAATAAGTTTTACCTCGGTTAGCTCTACTACCCCACCAACACTAATCTAATTAACTTTTTAGAATACCTACTACTAACGCTATACTACGCTAATTCAGCTATAAGCTATCTCAAAATATGCGCCGTAGTTAAAATATAATAGAGGCTAAACGCAATATCGCTATTAAGATATTATATAAGGGCGTAAGCTTTAGAACTATTATAGTACACTTTAATCGCGACCTATCTACTATCTATTAGCTATATAATAAGCTCTACTATACTAGATTAGTAAAGGATAAACCTCGCTCTAGCTATCTATATATACTATTAGATTACTAGAAGAAGCTTATATATTAGACGGCACACGCTAATCTAAAAATACTATATAAAGACTTAGCTAAAGTTACTATCTTTATATACCTAGATAGTACCTTATTAAAGCTCTCTAGCTGCTATATATTATACTTAGTACTTAAACGTTAAAAACTAACTAAATACTAGTATAAAAAACAACTTAAGCTAACTTCTAAGTATACTTATAGGCGCTATAGATTTATATACTAGTACTAGAGTTTTCTTTAGTACTAGCGTATAGTTAAGTTCTTAGATAAGTACTATAGTACAATATATAATTAAGCTTAAAAGATTAGAGAGGCGACCCGCAATTAAGTAGATAGAAATAAGCTAATATTTAATTACTACAAAGAATTAATTAGAGAAGGTACCTATCTACCTATAAAAGAAAATTATAATATATACTATAAGTTAGTTACGTAATACTATACTATATTCTTTTTCTTAGCTTTTATTACTTAGTTCTCTTAAGCGCTATAAAACTATTACTAAACCTTCAATGCTATTTCCTTATCTTACTTTTTATCTTAATTAAGAATTAAACGAAGGCTAACTTCTCTAATTAAGTATTATAGTATTATACTTATACTTATAATAACTAGCTTTTATTTACTACTATAATATATTACTTTTTTTTACTACTTTTAACTCTAAATAAATATTACTTTAATTACTTAGCTAATTAAATAAGTCTATTTAGTAATTACTATCTATCTTAGTACTTATTTTCTTAATATTCTCTCTACTTCTTTCTTACTATATAAACTATCTACCTTCTACTTCTAGAAGCTCTTTATTAGCTAACTCTTTTCTTATAACTTTAACTACTTCTTTAACTATTTTTTAACTCTTATAACTTTAGTAGCTAGTATATTAGATAGTACTAGTAGTAGAAATAAAAAGCTTAACTAGTTCTTTATTACTAGTAGTAATAAGTAATCTAGCTTATAGCTATATAAAACTTATTTAGCTAACTTAGTTATTCTTAAGTAGTATACGTACTTTTTCTAAACTTCTTTTAATACTCTAGTTTAATAACTAACTACTTCTATAGTTAAAAAATAGAAAAGGTATTAGATTAACTTAGTATTTATTTATAAGCTAGCCTACTTTATCTAGTAGATCTAAGTCTAAGAATTATCTCTTAGTACTTATTAATATATTCTAGCTATTTATCGTAATAATAAAAAGATATACTTAACTCTAATTAGTCTGTATTTTAATAATAAAGCTTTAACTATTACTTAGTTCTTTAGTATAAATACTTAATATAGCTACTATAACTAAAACATTAAAGTTAGTTTATATTTTTTTAACTTATATCTTTTCTTTTTCTTTATAAGAGGCTACGCTCTAGAGAGTAATTATAAAGTATATAAAAGATTATATTTAATAAAGAGCTATCTACTCTACTTATATAGTATTTATTTACTTATTAAAAAAAGATTATACTAAAGTATCTAAGTATATTATCTAAGTACTACTTAGATAGTAAGTAAATTTTAGATACTTATAATAATACTTAAATTCTATATTTATTATCTAGATATAATTTAAATAGTACGCGTATAGCTTAAACTAAGATTCTATTAAAAAGCTATCTAAAAAGTATTTAGCCTATTATAATACCTCTTTTCTTAGAGTAATATTATATTACTTTTATAAAATCTCTCTAGTAGATAGCTCTTACTATCTTATTTAGTTTCTATAAATATCTTCTATTAATCTACTACTTTAGCGTTCTCTAGTAGCTCTCCTAGTTTAAGTATTATTTAGTAGAACTTTTTTTACTTTATCTTATAGTATAGCTTATACTCTTTTCTATAGTAATATATCTTTTCTACTATAATATTCTCTATTTATATTTATTTTCTTTATTTATCTATAGTAGCTTTAGCTAATAATTATTCTAAATCTAGTTTAGAAGTAGATTATTACTAGTAAGTTTTAGTTAGTTAATATAAAAAATAGAGTATAAGTCTAATAGCGTATTTAGATTAACTAAGTAGCTATTAATTATTTTTACTACTATATACTTAGTATTCTTCTAGTTAAGCTTCTTTAAGCTTTACTTTATACTATACTACTAATTAAGCTTTAGCTATACTTTATTACTTACTTAGTAGCTCTATATCTCTCTCTAAGTTCTATTTACCTACTTTTCTTATTTCTATTAAGTAACTACTATACTTACTTAGGCTAGTTCTATAGCTTATTATAGCTTAACTATAATCTCTACTACTTTCTATATATTTAAGAGCTATTTAGCTAGCCTCTATTATTATTTCTTATTACTTAGCTTAAGCTATAAAGACTTTACTTTATACTTATACTAAAAAAAGAATAGTAAGATTTCTATTAATATTATAATTCTACTATTAATTATAATTTAAGCTATTTAATAAAGTTATACTTAGTTATTTTAAGCTTAGTTTATAAAGAATTAAATATAAGTTTTCTAGATACTATTTATTCTCTTAGTAGCTTTATTAGTCTATATATACTAGACTATTAATAGTTTTTAATTAATTTTTAGACGCTTATATAGTTTAGTATAGAGAGTACTTATGAATTAGTTATCTCTATTAGAGATAATAGCGTTTAGTAGCTAGTAGTAGATAATAATACGCTTAATAAATATTTAAACTATAGTTTCTATCTTTATATCTATAAGTAGTATAAAAATTATACTTTTACTAAGCTAATTAGTAACTATTATTAAACTTATTATACTATTACTTTTTAAAAGTTTTTTTTAAAAGTTTATAAAGATCTTCTTTTAAATCTAAATAAATATAAGTAGTAGCTTAAGAAGGTTTAATATACTTTCTCTTTAGAGCTTATTCTATTTATAAATATTATAGTTTCTAATATATCTTTAGATTAAGTTAGTTATACTTAGCTAAAAGTAGTCTCTTATAAGTATCTTATATATAAGCTTATATTCTAATTAATCTATAGCTAATAAGTTATAAGTATAATTAATAATTAATATTTATAGCTATTTATAATCTAGTATCTATTTATACTCTTAGTAGTATAGAACTTTATTATTTACTAAGTAGTCTTTAGTTAAGTACTTTAGGTCTAACCTTATAGAAAATTCTTACTTATAATTCTCTATTATTATCTATACTTCTTAGTAGACTTAATTTTTTATTATTATCTCTTTCTAAAGTTCTTCTAGCTTATTCTACTATCTTCTTCTTTCTTTCTTAAGCTCTTTAGAAAAGGACTAGTCTAAACTATTTTTAGTTAGTAAAGAAGTATTTTTTTCTTACTAAGATTATATCTTTAGTATATTTAACTAGTTTTTAGTTATACTAACTATCTCTCTATCTTTTTATAGTCTTATAACTATTACTAAAACTCTACTATCTAAGCTTTTCTTTATTAACTTCTTATAGTAAAAGTTTATTTATTTAAATATTTATATAAGGTACTCTTATAAGTACTTATTTTTTACTTTTAATAGTAGATTTTACTTTTGTCTTAAGAGAATATTAACTCTTATATTCTCTTTTTTTAGCCTATATAATAGCTTAAGATTATACTAGCTTAAAAGAAGTAACTATTTTATCTAATACTTATTTAGCTTTTATAGTTTTATAAAGTACTTTAAGTTTTTATAATTAGTAATTACTTTAAACTTTTTAACTAAATATAGCTTAGATTTTGATTTTTAAAATATTATACTACTATAAGTAGCTTTTTATTATAGATTTTATAATTATATTTATATATATTATTCTTTTATAAAAAGTATATATAAAGCTATAAAACTTTATTATTAGACTAGTAAATAGATAGAGATTAGGTTAAAGTTAAGTTACTAAGACTTTAGATAAAGATTAGGTTAGGTCTTAGATAATTATTACTCTAACCTAATCTCTACCTAAAGTCTTAGTAACCTAACTATAACTTAATCTTACTCTTAGTAAAATAATTAAGTTAGGTTATAGTTAAGTTATATAGACTTTAGATTAGGTTATAGTTAGATTACTAAGACTTTAGATTAAGTTATAGTTAGGTTACTAAAAGTTTAAGTAGTATTAGGTTAGCTATTTAGTTTTTTCTAAGGTTATATCTTATTTTTTATAGATAGTTATTTTAAAAAAAAGTACCTATATTATTATTAGAGCTATTTATATTACTAGCTATTACTAAATTTTAAATTAGAATTTTACTTTTTTACTATAGTACTTATTTAGATAGTACTTTGTAAGATAAAAGTCTTTTACCTAAATTATAATCTTCTTAGCGTAAATAGTATTTATATTATAATTTATAAAGGTTAGATTTTACTTAACTATTATAAAAGTTTATAATAAATACTTTTAAGATAACTAATAAAAAACGCCTTATATATCTTTTAGAGAGTAAGTAGAGTCTATCTTTAAAAATATAATCTAGCTTGAACTTCTTTAATAACTTCTTATATAAGATATAAAAATAATAGTTTTAGTATTAATAAATCTTTTATATACTACTACTTATAAATTTTATATAGTATAATAGCTATTATTTATTAGTTAAGTACTATAATAAAATACTATAATAACTTACTACTAGCTTTTTATCGTTATTTTTTATAAGTAGAATTTACTAAAGATTTTACTAAAGCTTTACGCGTAGACTTTTAGGCTAGAGGCTTTTTTTATATAGTATCTCTTATAAACTTATAGATAGTCTACTTAATATATACTATAGTATAAAGTTATATAAGATTATATATAGTAGTTAAGTAAAGTAGTACTAAGTTAAATAGATTATTAATTAAATTAAGTAGTAGTTAGTTAAAGAGGTTTTAAATTTTTAAAAAGATCTAAGCTCTAGGCTATAGAATAAAGAAAATTAGAGTTTAGTAAGATTTTTTACTAGTAATCTTTATTACTAATCTATACTATAATAAAAAACTATAATATTTTATAGCTATATATAACTTAGCTTATTAATTTTAATAGTACTACTTATATCTATATCTTATTACTAAAATAGTACTATAATTTAATTTTAAGATTTAGTACTAGCGTTAACGCTAGTAGCTTAATATAATATAGAGTCTAAAGCGCTCTATATATATTTTATAGAACTTAAGTTAACTCTCTTTAGATAAAACTATAATAATAAACTATAATATTATATTATCTAATAGCTCTTTATAAGTACTATTAGCTAATAATAAATTTATTAATTTTAGTATTTATTTAAGTTTAGAATTAAAAGTTTAAGTAATAATACTAGTATAACGCTAGCTATAAGTATAACCTATACTTTCTATAAAAATATATTTAAAAACTCTCTACTTTTACTTACTTTACTTAACTATAATATTAGTTCTAAAAATTATTAAATAGCTTTTTAAATACTTCTTATATACTTTTATTATAGCTAGCTATATAGTAGACTAAGCTAAAGCCTTAGAATAAAAAAATCTCTAAAAAATTAGGTATACTATACTCTCTTAAACTACTTAATAAATTTACGCTAGAAGAGTAAAAGATCTTAACTAACATATTAACTATATTTTATTATTATAGCTATTACTAACTAGTATAAGGATTTAATAATAAGTAAGATAGGATTAATAATATTATTATAGAATATAGCTCTAGTAGCTTCTAAAAAGAGTACTTTACTAGTTTTAGTACTCTATATAAAGACTAGCTAAGTAGTAGTTTATACGCTATTACGTAGAAAGATCGTGCTACTATAAGAACTTAAGAAAAAAAAGCTCTTAAGAAAGCTAAAAACTTAAACTATAGCGCTAAATACTACCTATATAAGAAAGTTAAAGTATTTAAAGATTATAATAAACTCCTAGAAATTACTAAATCTTAGTTTTTAGTTAATATAGAAAAATTTCTTTTTAAATAGCGCTTTAGTAATAAGTAAAGTAGTTAGTTATTATAAGTATTTATTAAAGGCTTCTACTATTTATACTTAGCTAAGTAGCTAAGATAAGCTCTTTAGATAGCCTATAAGAAGTAGTCTAAGATTAAAAATAAAATTAATAAAAGATACTATAAGAATATTTTTTCTATACTTAAAAGGCTAGTAAGAGCTTTTTATCTAAGCTATACTAGTCTTATTCTTTTATCTATCTATTTATATTTAGTTGTATTCTAAAGAAGTTTTTTTATAATAAATACTAGAGTAGCTTATATAAGCTTAAGAATAACTTACTTAGAAGTAAAGAAAAAAAGAAAGAATAGTAAGCTTTTATAAAAAATCTTTTTTAGATAAGTTAGCTTTTATTACTAATCTTAACTAAAAGTAAGTTATTATAAATAACTACTATATTTTATTATTAATTATATTAGAAAATTTAAGCTTATTCTAATCTATAATTAGTTTAACCTAGATATAATACTAGATAATAATAAGCCTTATATTAAACGCTATAATAATAATAAGTATAAAAAAAAAGTAGATAATAAAAATTATAAAAATTTTAATAATACTAGTAATTATATAATAGATAAATAGTAAAAAACTATAAAAGCTTAAGAAGCTAACTTATAAAGTATTAAAGATTAAGATAAGTATAATTAGTATTAGAATAAAAAAGAGTTTAAGTTTAAAGAATTTTCTAATAATAATAAAGTATAAGCTATAGTATAATTAGCTTAAAAAGAGATTAGTAGTATATAAAGTTTTAATTATAGCTAATTATTATATATGTAGCTTATTTAGTTTATTTTATAATTACTTTATCATACTAACTTAATATTAAAATAATCAAACTTAAAGTCTTCTTATCTAATTATTCTAAATTAATTTCTAAAGATATATTATTACTTACTAGTATTCTTATTTATATTTAAACTTGAAAGTTACTAAACGTCTATATAATAAAGAGAATATAGTATATATACTAAATACTTTTAATACTCTTAATCTTTATAACTTATTATAAATCTTTATTATATCTATACGTTTTTATTATTATAGTCATAGCTAAGTAGCTACTTAGTATTCTAGAGATTCTTTAGCCTCTTTAGACTACTACTCTCTAAGTAATTAAAGGTAGTAGTTATATAATAATTATACTTCTTAAGTATCTAGTCTTTACTTAAAAGCTAAAAAGCTAAGAAAGAGTAATACTCTTAGTATAGAATACTTAGTAGAGTAAAATAGCTTAGGTAAAGTTCTTATAAAGTAAAAAACTATAGTAGAGATTAGCTTATTATACTAGCTAAATTTAGAATAATTTTAGTTAAAAGATAGTTATACTTAGTAGTAATCTAGTTATTTTCTATCTTAACTATAATTAAGTTCTTTAGTATCTAATACTTAGTTATATTAGTACTACTTATCTCTATAACTATTTCTAAACCTAAGCTTATAAATTATTAATATCTTTAAATTATAAATAAGACTTTACTCTACTAAGTATACTACTCTAATATTAACTTTAAGCTACTAGTAGCTTAATTTAGTAGTACTTTACTTAGACCTTTAAAGAGGAACTTATACGTATAGTAGTTAATAATAACTAGTTATTTTAAGTAATTAAGTAGCTATTATTTTAGTATTTTATCTACTTTCTTTAGCCTAATACTATAACAACTAGCTATTATAAATTTAGAAAAATATTCTAAGATTAGTACTTTAAGGCTATAGTAAATCTACTATTAGATCTTAGTAAAGGTACTTAGCTATCTATTATACTAGATACTTAGTTAGTAAATAACTATCTTTCTTTTCTTACTATTAAAAGCTACTATATTAATATATAATAGAAGCTCTAAGAAAAACTATTTAATCTTATCTTTATTTATAGTAGCTATACTAAAAGATTAATAATAAAAAAACTACTAAGAGTACTTTTAAAAACTAATACTACTTAAAAGTTACTATATATTACTTATAATAATATAAATAATAATAGTACTTTTACTTAGTTAACAGAATTAGAGCTTAGCTAGAAGGAGATTGATTAGAGATAAAGTAAAAGCTTAATCTTTTACTTAATTTATATTATTAATTTCATTATTTAGAATCTTATCTAATATCTTACAATATTAGGTTTAAAGAATAATAGTAATAATAGAGTATTATAAGGATACTATATATAGAATATTACTTAGTAAATCTTAGTAGTAAACTTACTTTAGAAAGTATTTACTATATATTATATATAGTTATTATAGACTTACTTTTAAGAAGCTATAGGCTATTTATATTACTATTAATATATCTTTATAGCGTTCCAAGTAATTTATTACTACTTAATAATATCTTCTACTAAAAAAATATTTATTAATAATTTAAGATATTAAGACTTAATAAAACTCTACTTTTAATATATATAAGTATACTATTAAGCTCTAGTTATAGTTTAATAATTAGCTAAAATAAAAGATTACGCTTTAAGTACTAGTTTACTTAGATAGTACTCTTAATAAGGTAAAGATAGTATTTTAAAATTTTAAATAGCTTTAACTTAGTTTAGTAGAGTAGTATTATCTTAAGATACTTATATAGATATTATATTATTTTAAAAATAGTACTAACTATTTTAGTAAGAATCAATCTTAGATTTAATATATCTAGTTAATATATAATAGACTATTTAACTTTCTTAATAAGATAACTAATAACCTTAGTAATAATACTAAGAATTAGAAAAATATTAATTAGCTAGTAGTTATAAAAAATATAGTAGAGAAAGGCTAATTAAAGCTTAGTAAATACTACTCTAAGACTAACTATAAATAAAGGTATATTTTAATTATATTAGTATTCTTAATCTAATATAAAAGCTTATAGTTTATAAAGTATAATTATTATAGTTACTTATAATAATTTAGTATTAACTATATAACTAGAATATTATATAGAATTAAGATAATAAGTATATCTATTAGGAATAGTTTATTAACTATATTAGCTACTATAATAACTAATAGTGCTAATAGTTAAATACTAAGTTTTATACTTAAAGGTAATAAGGCTCTAAGTAGTTTTATAAGCTCTCTATACTCTAATCTTAATCTAGTAGCTTCTTTAGCTCTAGCTAAAACTTACTTACTTAAGAATTAAATAAAAAGAAAAAGCTAACTTATTAAGAGAGTAAATTATACCTAAGTACTCTATATATTAGAGAGAATAAAGGTTAAACTTTCTTAATTAGTAGAAGATTAACTTACTAACCTACTCTAACCTTACTAAGGTTACTTAAGATATCTTTACTATATTTATTATATAGATTAGTATAGAATGAGTTTTTAATATTACTAAGAATATAATTAAAGAGTAAAAATACTAACTAAGCGCTTAGATAATTTAGTAAATAATAGTTTTAAAGTATACTATTAAGAAAGAACTAGATTAGACTACTAATAACTTAACTTAAGATAAGCTACTACTAGATAAGGCTAGTAATCTTTTTACTTTTCTAGTTAATATAGAGAAGATAGAGAGTATAGATATTTAAGTTCTAAGTAATATTATAGAGAATTACTTAGAAGATTAGAAGATAGCTTTACTTACTTATAATCGTCTTTACTTAGCGCGTAGCTATAATTAATAAATATAATAAATTCTTTATTTAAGTCTCTTTAATATAAAAATAATATATTATAATATATTCTTAAAATAGTAAAAGAGTATATAGATATACTTAATAAAGTACTTTAACCTAACTATAACTACTACCTAAAGTCTTAGTAACCTAATCTAATCTATACCTAAAGTCTTAGTAACCTAACTTAACTTAAAGTCTTAGTAACCTAACTTAATCTTAATCTAAAGTCTTAGTAACCTAATCTAACTATAACTTAACCTAAGGTCTATATAATTTAACTCTAATCTCTACCTAAGATCTATATAACTATAACCTAATCTCTACCTAACTCTATAGTTAGAGGTACTTATTTACTAGTCTATATACGTAGATATAGTATAACTTCTTTCTACTAGTTACTATACTTATTAAAAAGTCTTTAAAGCTAACTTTTTTCTACTATAGTAATAAAACTCTCTTTCTTATACTTTTATAGAACTTTTTTAATAAATAAATCTAGCTTTTTTTTATTTTTCTTTAGTAGTATTGATTTTTTAGATTATAAGTATCTTAATAATATATTAAAGATAACGTTTTTTTTACTTAGTATATAAATAATCTTTAAGTTATACTAGAGTATTATAGTAAGTTATTAGTTTATAACTAATCTTAGTAGATCTACAAAAGATTTATTTAGCTATACAATAAGAACTTTTATATCTATTTTAACTATAAAGAAGTAGCTATATAAGTATATCTAAAAGGCTTTTAATACCTAAACTAATACTTTATACTCTAGTTTTATTAGGTACTATTTAAACTTTACTTTAAACTATAATATACTTTAAACTAAATTATATACTAATAGCTATCTATACTTACTTGCTCTAAAATAGCCTCTTTTCTAATTTTTAAAGTATTTATACTAATAATTAGCTAAAGTCTTAATAGATAGTAAATTATAACTAAGATAAAAAAGCTTATAATTACTTTTTAATACTCTTTATTACTTTTTACTACTTCTCTCTATACGTTTATTTAGTATTTTTTTAAAGTAACTAAATAAAAAGCTCTACTCTTAGTAAAAAATATAAAATATATTATTAATAGTATACTATAATTCTAATAAACTATAAAACTTTCTTTACTATTCTATACTTAGACTATACTAAAATCTTTCTTACTTTTTTTTTTAATAAGTATCTATCTTTATAGTCTATCTATAGAGAAGTAGTTAAGCTTAGATAAAGTTACTTTAGTAGATAAAAAGATTAAATTGTCTATTAAGCTTAAGATATACTTAAGCTTAGCTTTTATCTATAGTCCTAGGTATATAATACTCTAGCTCTATTATCTTATCTTAGTTTAGCCTTAGTCTAGTTACTAGAGCTTACTTATTTAGCTTCTTTACCTCTACTATGTTCTATTATAGCTTAGGCTTAGTTATAAACTTAAGCTCTACTATAATATACTTCTTAGATAGAAAGGCTTATGCTTTTTTATTTAATTAGAAGTAGTAGTAGTAATAAGCCACGTATTATTATTATTTTAATATCTATTTGCTTAGTTATATACTAGTGCGCTTTTACTATACTCTAATAATACCTTTAGTATAGCGCTCTACTATTACTATAATACTAACCTTTCTACGCTTAACTATAACTTAACAGTCTATCTAAGGGTTCTATAGTAGTTATAGCTTTATTCTAGACCTTTTATTCATTTTATAGCTTACTCTAAGACCTCTAGGCTTATTATAGGCTTTTATTATCTTTAGTAGGTAAGTAATATTTATTATTTTAACTAATAAGCTTTGCTAATAATAATTATCTCTAGCCTTACTTTATTATTATAGTAGAGCGTATTACTATTAACTTACCTAATACGTTTAGACCTCTCTACTTCGCTAATAAGGATAAGCTTACTAAGCTAAAAGCGCTTAATCTTACTACGGCTAATACTAACTCTAATAACAATACTAGTTTAGGCTACTTTAGTAAAGAGTCTTAATTCTTACTCTCTTATACTTAATAAATTAGTAGAGCTTTATTACTAAAAACTTACTTAATAGCTTCTTATAAGAAGAGAGAGTCTTCTTATATAGGTACTTTACGCTTAGTTCCTCTCTACTAGTAGAATAAGTCTACTTAGTTACGCGCCTTACGTTAGGGTAATAATAATAAGAAGTTAGCCTTATTAGTTTTAGATATTTTATACTCTATGCTTACTAATAAGCCTAGTAAGTCTTCTTAGTTAGGCGCTTTACGCTCTCCTAAGTATAAGGCCTTATCTTTAATACTTACTCTAGTAAAGCGCTCTTAAGCTAAGCCTCTCTAGACTACTTATATAGACCTATATCTATCTAAGCTTATAAAAAGTATCTCTTAGTCCTAGTTCTTTAGTAAACTCTACTTAATAGCTCTTAGTAATACTCTTTATCTCTAGTTTTTATCTCTATTATTCTCTTAACTTAAGGCTTTTAGTTATTTTTATATAGTAGAGCTCTTAAACTAACTACGTAAGACTTTTCTACTCTATTCTTAAGTTACTTAGACTTTAGCTTCTTCTACTTTAGCTTAATATCTACCTTTAACTAAGACTAAATAGACTATTACTAGTAAAGGCGCGACCTTTTTAGCTTATTCTTATAAGCTTTTCTATAATAACGTTTAGGCTTCTAAGTTTACTACTTTAGTTATTTTAGCTTTACCTACTTAAAAGAGAACTACTCCTATATCCTTTCTTAAGGGTTATCTAGATAGAGTATTAAAGGCCTTTAATAAAATCTAGTAGCTTTCTTAAGCTTTTACTATAAGTTTTTTTTTCTTTCTTATTCGTAAATAGTTAGGTTAATTTATTAGAAGCTTTAGATATCTACTAAAGATAATATTATAGTTAAGTTAAGTAACTCTAAGCCTAAGAATAACCTAAATAATATAGTTATTATTTAGAAGCGTATAACTAGTAGAGCTTCTTTCTTATTAACTAGTAGTATATTAGTCTAGATTATTCTAGTTAAATTTAATAGTAGTTATAAGTTTATTCTACTTAGTTTTACTAGTTAATCTTAATTAGGCTAACTATATCTTTAAGTAAAGATCTATTTTATAATATTTTCTCTAATAAGCTTAATACTTCTAATACTTTATTAAAACCTCTAAAGTCTACTAAGCTCTTATATATAACTTTACTTTCTAGTAACCTATTTAACTTAGATCTCTACTACTTAATAACCTAATTATAAGTCTAAACTAAAGATAACTCTATTAAGCTATCTATATACTTATCTTAAATATCTTCTAAACTATTAAGCTTTTATAGTTATAAGAGCTTATAGATTTATATTTTTATAAAGCTAAGATCTAAGGCTTTAGTCTCTACTTCTTTTATATTAAATTATAAAGAGATAGATATAGATAGATAGTTTATTTATTTTATTAATAATAATAATAATTATATAGATATTAATATTACGTCTAAGCCTATTACTTATAAGTTTAGTAGTTAGGGTATCTTCTTAGATATTAAGCCTACTTCTAAGCTTAATAAAAGTAAAGGTAAGGCTATTACTTCTATAGATTATAAGCTTAATAATAAAGAAGATAAGAGTAAAAGTAAGATATCTAAGAATCTCTCTATTAATTATTTAATTAAGTTAAGTAATATTATACGTATAAACGTATATATAGAGATATATCTATACTATACTTAGTTAGTTTACTATAGCTATATTTAGCTATTTTATAGTAACTATTATAATAAGAAAATTAGTAAAGAGTACTT
>JAODYD010000038.1:135736-290281 GCA_026262445.1 Bipolaris bicolor | reverse complement strand
TTTAATATTAATTTCTAATATATTTAAAGTATAAAGTATACTCCTAAAGTCTATAACGTTCTCTAAATAACTTTATCTTATTAATATACTAAAAACTACTTCTAACGTAACTATAAAATAAATTTAAAGTACTTAAATAAACTAGAAAAAAAAGCTATAGTTAAGTATATTCTTAAAAAGTCTATATAAGAATTTATATCTATAAAGATAGACGTTTAAGTAATAGCTAATAAACTATTATATAAGTAGAAAAGTAACTTTACTAGTAAGAACTAGGTTAATAACTTTATTAAGTAAACTCCTAAGCTCTATACGCGCTAAAGCTATCCTTATAATTACTAATAAGCTATCTATTAAGACCTAGTAGCTATCTAGCGTTAGTTTAACTTAGTATAGAGAATAAAGTAGAAGTAGAGTATTATAGATAATAATATCTATAACTTTAATAAAACTAGCTTTATAATAAATAAAATTTTATTATAGTTAGTTATTATAGGCTTAAAAGAATATAGTAAAAAGAAATAGATATAGCTAGATAATTATAAGTAAGTTACTATAATCTAAGATATAGACACGTTAGATTACTAGATACTACTTTTTATTATCTTTATAAGTAAAGTACTTATTAATATCTAGTTTAAGAATTTACTTACTAACTAAGTTCTTAAAGTTAGTTTTAATAACTAAATATATAACTAGCTTACTCTTACTTAGCTAGAGTACTTTAATACTTATATAAAAAGGTATACTATAGATAGATATTAACTACTAATTATTAATAGCTATAAAAGTTACTATTCTATTAAATTTTAAAATCTTTATAAAGAGAAGAATAATATTTTTCTCTATATACCTATATACTTATCTTACTTATTATAGCTTTTTAACGTTACTTATTTCTTACTATTAAAGTATAAATATAGTAACACTATTTTAGACTTAGTATATAACTATACTTACTATATTAGTAAAAAGACCTTTCTACTAGCCTTTAAGACTACTTTTAAGTAGTCTATTATAAAGAAGAATATCTAAGCTAGCTTTAGAACCGCTAGTCTAGTTCTATATAACTAATAAGCTATACTATCTAAGCTTAATATAGTAATATAGATACCTATATAATTACTATAATAAGTAGCTACTTAGTAAAGATAGATACTATATAATGTATATAAAGTTAAGACTTAAATTAGTCTTATTTAAGAGAGTATAAGAAAGTACTATAGATATTCTACTAATTTACTTACTAAGTAGATTACGTAGCTAAATAAAAAGACTTAGTAAATAGTATATAAAATAATACTTATAATAAAAAAAATAGGTATACTTTAAGTAGCTCTTAATAAGTTAAATAAGTATAAAAGCTATAAGTAGTAATATATATAAATAAAAGAGACTTTTACTATAAGTAAAGTATAAGAAGTATTAGCTAAATAGATAAGTAGTAGTTATAGTAATAGTAAAAGTATATTAAAGAGAGTATATAGAGAGAGATAGTATAGGCGTTATAAGTAGACTAGATATAATATAGAGGGGTAATATAGAAGAAACGTATTACTAAAAGTTCTAGTTTTTAAACTAGTATAACTAGCTAAATATTAGAGCTATTCCTAAACGGGCTAGCTCATTGTAAAGTCAAGAAGCTCTAGTTTTACCTAGATAGGCTTAGTACCTGCTTAGTCAGCACGGTCAAGGCATAAAACTACTATAAAGTAGAGCTATAAAAAAACGCTAACTCTATGTTAAATTATCTTATTAATTAGAGTATCTTTTTTCTTTAAAATAATATATAGTATATAATAGGCCTTAAAGATTCTTAATATAGAGTTTAAAGTAATTTTATTAAGAGATAAACAAGATAAAGCTTTTTTAAATATAAACTATTTTTTATTAATAACTAAGTAATAATAGCTACTAATACTTAGTGTACTAGCCTTTAGCTTCTATTACCTGCCTATAACGGCTAGGTAAAGATAAAATATAGTTATCTATTGTCTCTTATTAAATAGCTTACTACTCTTCTAAAATCGCTTATTTAAACGTTTTAACGCTCTCTTTATTAAGCCTAACACCTAAAGAACTTATTTTTCTTTTATTTAAACAGTCTTGAAGTAAGCTCTAAACGTTTTCTATAGGGTTTAAATCTAGGCTATAGAGAGAGTATAGATAAAGCTTAATTTTATTTCTTTTTAACTAGCTTAAAACATTTCTAGTTTTATAAATTTTAGAGTTATCTTACTAAAATTGCTAACCTAGGTAGCTATTAGTATCTATTAATATTTCTATTCATTAGAATATTAATAACTATTATAGTTATTGAATTAAAAATTAATTAAACTAAAGAAATACTTAGTTAAACTTACTACGTTTAATATTTAGTTTAAGTTATAGTATTCGAGGTTTTCTTATATAACGGTAATTATTCTAATTAATAGTTACTTCTAGCGTTTTAATAACTACTAAATTAGATCTACTACCTATCTAAATAGCTCCCTAAACTTAAACAGTAATATCGCGGCCTATAACTTTATTAGTAAGCTAGATAAAAAAAATCTAAAATTATAGAAAAAAACTAGATATTAAATAGAATAAATTAGCTTATTAGAGTTTTTTTTAAACTTACTTTTATAAGCTGTAGAAACGTATTTCTTGCTAAGGTTAAATTATTGCCTTGTTCTAACCCCTTCAGTTCTAGAACCGTACCCACGTTATATTGCTAACTTATTAGAAAATATAATCTTACTAGAATTAATATTTTCTAGCTCTTTAACTCTTTCTTTAGCGTATTTAAGACGATTTTTAGCTTTAAAATCGTTTAAAATAGCTTTTTTTTTAGTAATATTATAATAATAACCTTCTACTTATAAAATACATCATAAGCTTTTAACTAATATATCTAGATTATTTTTAGCTAATAATCACTTATTTTATTTTTTAAGGCTTTAAGTTAAGTCTCTATTAATAGCTCTTTTAACTCTAGAAGTTACTTTAAAAACCTTTATTTTTTTAGCTATTATAGGCGGGTTTTTTAGCTTCTTTTTTTTCTTAACTTAAGTAATAGCATTGTAAATAGAACTAGAAAGTTTATTTAAAATATTAATAATAGCTTTAGTAGAAATATTTACATTTAATAAATATTTAACTTTAGATTTAAAATTTAAAAATTTTACGGCTATTTAAAGAATTTAGAGCTTTAAAATTTTTTTCTAAAAAGATTAAAATATATACTTTAAGCTTACTAAGCTAGATTAGTAATCCTACTTACCTAAGCCAACTCTATTTTTTTCTTAATTTTTTATTTAATTTAGTAAGTAAAAAACCATAGCTAAAAATAAAGTTACGTAATCTCTATATATAGATCTATAATATATTTTTTTTCTAGGCATTTTTATACGTCTAATAAAGAGATTTCTTAGCTTAAAGTTAGCGTTTTTTTATAGCTCTACTTTATAGCAGTTTTGTGCCTTAACTATGCTGACTAAGCAGGCACTAAGCCTATCTAGGTAAAACTAGAGCTTCTTGGCTTTAGAATGAGCTAGCCCGTTTAGGAATAGCTCTAATATGCAGCTAGTTATACTAGTTTTAAAACTAGAACTTTTAGTAACACGTTTTTTTTATATTACCTCTCTATACTTATACCTATACTATTAAAATAGATAGTATAAGTAATAGTAGCGATTCTAATAATTAATATAGTATATTATAATAGTTTATTAACTATAATAAAAAGCTATAATAATATATTAACGTTAATACGCTAGTAGAGAGGTACTTACTTACTTAAGATACTCGCTCGCTTATAAATAACGTTATACTTTACTCTAATTAGATTTTAGATTAGCTATAAGATACTTTACTAAGTCTATCTAGTAATCTTTAAAGTATTAGTAAATCTATATATTAAGCTTTTTATTTAAAGAAAGCTTATTTTCTCTACTAGTAAAACTTATATTATATAGCTATATAGCTATATTAACTATTTTAAGCTAGAGCTTTACTAGTAGATTTATACTAAGTTTTATTTTTATTAACTTAGTAATAAGTTCTTATCTAGCTCTTTTTATAGCTTTATTTAGTTTATAAGTATAGAGAGAGAATAGTTCTAGCTTTATTTCTATTTCTTTAACTTATATTTAGTAGCTTAACTCTCTTTTTTAAAGTATAGTAGCTATATTATTATCTTATTATATCTTGATAATATTAAGCTTATACTTATTAAATAACCTCCTAGTTAAGCTCTAGAATACTTCTAAGAGCTCTACTAACGTTTTAGTTTTTAATAAGTAGCTATAGAGCTTTCTACTATAGTTATCTTTAATTATAAGAATTTACTACTCTCTATTCTAACTTAAAGATTTATTAAATAAATTCTAGACTATTCTCTAGTATAAATAAAGTAATTTCTCTTTTAGTCTTCTTAAGATTACTTAATATCTATACGTAGTAGCATAGAGGATAAATTTTACTTAAGCTATTCTCTTAATTTAAATATTTTAAGTCTATATTACTAAAGCTTAGAGAGATTTTAGTCTAAGGTTATTTACTCTAGCGTGCTAGAGCTCTTTAATATTATTCTTTACGTAATTATTTTAAGATTTAGTAGTTTTAAGTAAGAGTATTACGCTTATTATAGTATAATAAGATAAGATAGGCTTATATTTAAAGAAAGTAAGGTTAAACTCTCTTTAGAGCTTAGCTATTACTATATTCCTTTTAAGTATTTCTATCCTAAGCGTACTATCTAAGCTAAGAAACTAAATACTTTAAGCTCTAAGCTAAGCTTTAGATATAATATTTAAGTAGAAGTCTTCTACTACTATAGTATTAAGAAAAGTAAGATTTATTAACTTATTCTTATCTTTATTATATAGTATACTATAAAAAATATATATTCTATAACTTTTAATTAGAAAAGCTTAAGATTCTATTTCTATATATTTAATTTTATTAGTCTTTTTAAATATTTTTAGCTTAAGATAATCTTAATAGTTAATAAAGTATAGAGCTTTATTATTATCTAGAATAGTATAGTCTAATAGTAGATAAGCTATAGAGATAATTATTATATATACTTTATTTAGTTATATAAAAAGCTTAGAATTAAGTAAAGCTACTTAGATATTAATTAGAAACTTTAGTATATTATCTTCTAGATATTCTATTTTAATCTAGTCTTTTTTTATAAAAGCTTTTCTTAAGCCTTAGTAAAGCTTTATAGCTAACTTAGACTATATACTCTCTTTTTAATAAGTAGAGAGCTTCTTTAGTATATCTATTAGTACTAACTTTAGTTTATTATACCTTAATATCTTTTATAGATAGTCTAGCTTATTAGTCTCTAAATAGAAGTATTATAGTAGCTATATTTTTTTTATTCTATTTAGAGAGTAAGCTCTAGTAAATATTATAGCTATAATTACCTCTCTCTTTATAAGTAAGCTCTAGTCTTTTATAATAGAGTTAAATAGTTTACTAAGCTTTTTAAGTATAAAAGATTCTATATTATTACTAGTAACTTCTCTCTTAATAAAGTTCTATTATTAAGATATAGCCTAGTTAAGTATATATTTTTTTCTAACTACTTAAAGAAAATTCTTAATAGTAATATCTCTAGATACTTTTAAAAGCTTAAGCTTTTAAATTTTAAAAAATACTAAGCTTTACTTATAGTACTAGTTTATTAGAGTTATTAATATTAGATAAGCTTTACTTAGTATTACTCTATATTCTCTTTAAACTTAGTTTTTAATTACTACCTCTATTAGAGCGTAATCTTAGTAGAGTATTCTTAGAAGTTCCTTTAATAAAGTTTTACTAAAGTTACTTTACTTAGGTATAGCTAAGATAAGAAGCTTAGTAGCTATAGTATTTTATATCTAAGTATAGAGCTTCTCTATTATAGAATTCTTAGTATCTTAAATAGTCTTTTAAAGCTTTATACTTTAGAGAATTACTTTATATTACTAGAACTTCTCTAAGTCTTCTAGTAGTTTTAAAATAGTTTTATTATTAGTTTCTCTAAACTTTTTATTTTAGATATAAGAATTAAAGTTCTTAGTAGAAAGAAGCTATACTATTAGTTTAATTTTAGACTATATACTTAAGCTTAATATATAAGTCTTAAGCTAAATAAACTAAAAGTACTAGTTATTCTATATATAAAGCTTTTAGCTTTTTATTAAAATAGCTTCTAATATAGTTAAGCTTAAAAGATTAAAAAAATAAAAAAAGAATATCTTTAAGTAAGAGTTTTATAGATATAAAGATTTAGAGTAAAGTTAAATAGTAGCTTTATCTAGCTTAATAAAATATATAAAGAGAAACTTTTATATTTTTAAAAAGCTAGGTTTCTAACTATAGAGAAGTAGTTAAGCTTAAATAAAGTTACTTTAGTAGATAAAAGGATTAAATTATTTATTAAGCTTAAAGTATACTTAAGCTTAGCTTTTATCTATAGTTTTAGATATATAATACTCTAGCTCTATTATCCTATCTTAGTTTAGCCTTAGTCTAGTTAGTAGAGCTTACTTATTTAGCTTCTTTATCTCTACTATATTCTATTATAGCTTAGGCTTAGTTATAAACTTAAGCTTTGCTATAATATATTATAAATAAAAATATCTATAACTTTAATAAAACTAGCTTTAATATAAGTATAATTTTATTATAGTTAGTTTTTATAGGCTTAGATAAACTAAAAAGAATAAAGAAGATCTAGCTAAGTAATTATAAGTAGGTTATATTAATATAAAGTATTAGTAGAATAAGTACGCGTATCTTAGTATTTTTAATCTTTACTAATTAATTTCTAATCTCTCTAGTTTATAAAGAATCTACTACGTAACTAAATAATCTAAGTTAGTTTTACTATCTAGATAAATAATAATTAAGTTCTTAACTAGCTTTCTTACTTTAATTTTTATATGTACCTTATAGAGATATATAAACTACTTATTATTAATAGCTATAAGAGCTACTACTTAGTAGCTTTCTAAGATCTTTATAAAGAAATAAAAATAATTCTTCTCTATATACTTTTTTACTTATTATACTTTCTATAGCCTTCTTATATAAGCTACTTTTTACTATTAAAGTAGATATATAATAATAGTATCTTAGATTTAGTACATAATTATATCTACTATATTCGTAAAGAAACCTTTCTATTAGCGTTTAAATAAGCCTATTATAAAGCTAATATACTAAAGAATATTTATAAAAAGTTTTAAAATACTAAGTTAACTTAATATTATTATTATATAATTTTATTATAGCTTAATATTATATTATATATATTTACTCTACTAGCAAAAGAGAATAGTAGTTAAAAGCTAAAAACGCTATATAACGCGCGTAAAATAGAGACATAGGCTACGCTTATTTAAAACTATATATAAATCTAGTAAGAATCTTTTATAAGTTCTTTTAATAAGTAGATATAATAGTTAAGTAAAAGAGTTTAGTAGATTACTTATTATATAATATTAATATAAAAGAGAATAAGTTATTTATAAGATACTATTAAAGCGTTAATAAAGTAAAAAACTTATAAAAGACGCTACGTATAGATAGAGAAGTTCTAGTTAGTTAGTTAAGTAGCTAATTAGATTACTAAAATTAAAAGTAGTAGCTATACTAATAGTATAACATCTATAAAAAAAGTATATAGTAAATAGCGCTATAAGCGTTATAGCTAAAATAGATATAACTTTTATACTTACTAAGTAGAATTAAAGAATATAAAGAATAGTAATATATTTAAAAAATAATACTTTATTCTAGTTATTAAAAAGAATTATAATAGTATTACGTAATATTATAATAAAGATAGAGTATAGTAGTAGAGCTAATAACTTAGTAAGGTTAATAACTTAGTAGTAAAATACGTTATAGTTTATAAAATATAATTATTATAGTTATTTATTAAAGTATAACACTAACTATATAACTAGAATAATATATAGAACTAGAATAATAAGTATATTTATTAAGAATAGTTTCTTAATAATATTAGCTACTATAATAACTATTATAGTAGAGCTTAAGTTTATAACTAATCCTAAGCTATAATAGAATATAGTAGAGGTAAAGAAGCTAAATAAGCGAGCTCTGCTAACTAGACTAAGGCTAAACTAAGATAAGATAATAGAGCTAGAGTATTATATACTTAGAACTATAGATAAAAGCTAAGCTTAAGTATACTATAAGCTTAATAAATAATTTAATTCTTTTATCTACTAAAGTAACTTTATCTAAGCTTAACTACTTCTTTATAGTTATAAGCCTAGCTTCTTAAGAATATAAAAAATTCTCTCTATATATTTTACTAAGCTAGATAAAGCTACTTTTTAACTCTACTCTAAATCTTTAAATCTATAAAACTTCTACTTAGAAATCTTTTTCTCTTATCTTTTAAACTCTTTAAGCTTAACTATATTTAAAGCTATCTAAATAGAAAGCTAAAAGCTTTATAAATAAAATAACTAGTATCTTTAGTATATATAGTCTAAGACTTACGTATTAAGCTTAAGTATATAGTCTAAGTTTAAACTAATACTATAGCTCTCTTCTACTAAAAACTATAATCTTTATATCTAAAATAAAGAGTCTTAAGAAGCTAATAATAAGACTATTCTAAAACTACTAGAAGACCTAAAAATATTTTAGTAATATATAGTAATTCTATAAGGCGTAAAGCTCTAAAAAGCTATTTAAAATAATAAATATTCTAAAATAAAAAAGCTCTATACTTAGATATAAAATACTATAACTACTATACTCTTTATTTTAGCTATACTTAAGTAGAGTAACTCTAGTAAAACTTTATTAAAAACACTTCTAAGAATATTCTACTATAATTATACTCTAATAGAAGTAGTAATTAAAAACTAAGTTTAAATAGAATATAGAGTAATACTAAGTAAAGCTTACTTAGAATTAATAACTTTAATAAACTAGTACTATAAGTAAAGCTTAGTATTTTTAGAGCTTAAAAGCTTAAGCTTCTAAAAGTATCTAAAGATATTACTATTAAGAATTTTCTTAAAGTAGTTAGAAAAAAGTATATACTTAACTAGGCTATATCTTAATAATAGAATCTTTTTTAAAAAAAAGTTACTTATTATAAAAGAGAATCTCTTATACTTTAAGATCTTAAAAAACTATTTAACTATATTATTAAAGACTAAAGATTACTAATAAAAAAGAGGTAATTATAGCTATAATATTTACTAGAGCTTACTCTATAAATAGAATAAGAAAACTATAGCTACTATAATACCTCTATTTAAAGACTAATAAGCTAAACTATCTATAAAAGATATTAAGATATAATTAACTAAAGTTAGTACTAATAAATACGCTAAAAAAGCTATTTACTTATTAAAAGAAAAGTATATAGTCTAAGTTAGCTATAGAGCTTTACTAAAGCTTAAGAAAAGCTTTAGTAAAAAAAAGTAAGATAAAAAGGAAATATCTAGAAGATAAAGTATAATAGTTTTTAATTAATATCTAAGTAGCTATACTTAATTCTAAGCTCTTTATATAACTAAATAAAGTATATATAATAATTACCTCTATAGCTTATCTACTATTAGACTATACTATTCTAAATAATAGTAAAGCTTTATATTATATTAACTATTTAAATTATCTTAAGCTAAAAATATATAAAAAGACTAATAAAATAGAATAAATAAAAGTAAGATTTTAAACTTTTTTTACTAAAAATTATAAAATACCTATTCTTTATAGCATACTATATAATAAAGATAAGAATAAGATAGTAGATCTTACTCTTTTTAATATAATAGTAGTAAAAGACTTCTATATAAATATAATATCTAAAGCTTAGCTTAAAGCTTAAGATATTTAGTTTCTTAGCTAAGATAGTATACTTAGAATAGAAATACTTAAAAGAAATATAGTAATAGCTAAGCTCTAAAGAGAGTTTAACTTTACTTTTTTTAAATATAAGTCTATCTTATCTTATTATACTATAATATACGTAATACTTTTACTAAAAACTATTAAATTCTAAAATAATTACTTAATAAATAATACTAAAAAGCTCTAGTATACTAAAGTAAGTTATCTTAGGTTAAAATTACTCTAAGCTTTAGTAATATAGATCTAAAATATTTAATTAAAAAAAATAGTCTAAGTAAAATATATTCTTTATACTACTATATATAGACGTTAGATAATCTTTAGAAAACTAAAAGTAAAATTACTTTATCTATACTAAAGAATAGCTTAGACTATTTTTTATATACTTTTAGACTAAAATAAAGAGTAATATATTCTTATAATTAATAATAACTATAGTAGAAAGCGTTATAGCTACTCTCTAAAAACTAAAATATAAGTTAAGCTCTTAGAAGTATTTTAGAGCTTAATTAAGAGATTATCTAATAATTATAAGCTTAATATTATAAAGATATAATAAGATAATAATATAGCTACTATACTTTAGAAGAAAGATTTAAGCTACTAAATATAGATTAAATAAATAAAAATAGAGCTAAAACTATTATTTCTTTATATCTTTAAATAAAATAGAGCTATAGAAAGAGCTAAATAAGAACTTATTACTAAGTTAATAAAAATAAAACTTAATTTAAATCTACTAATAAAACTATAGCCTAAAATAGTTAATATAGCTATATAGCTTTATAATATAAGTTCTACTAGTAAAAAGAATAAGCTATCTCTAAATAAAAAGCTTAATATATATTTTAACTAATACCTTAAAGATTATTAGATAAACTTAGTAAAGTACTTTATAGCTAATCTAAAACCTAATTAGAGTAGAGTATATATATATAGATATTAAGCATACTTTCTTATAAAAAATTATAAAGTAGAATATAATTATAAAGGTTTTAAAATTAACTCTTAAACTTATATTTAATATTTAGTTAGATATATAGCGTCTAATATTTATAAAATATAAGTTTTAGCTATTAATTAAGTAATTATAATAAGAAATATAATATTTAATAAAGAGACGTTTTATTAAGAAAAAAAGCTAAAGCTTAATCTTAAAGAAGTAAATAAAATAGTAGAAGTATTTTATAAGCTAATAAAAAAAAAAAAAGTTTAATCTTCTTAAGCTTTTTCTAATAACTTAAGATAAGAAAATTAGAAAAAGTTCTATAAAAAGTAAAATATAAGATAACTTAATTCTATATTTAGATACTTAAGCTTTAAAAGAGAAGAAAAACTAGCTTTTTTCTTTAAAGCTTAAGCTTAAAGAACTAGTATAATAGCGAGATATAGTTAACCTATTTAAGAGAATAGATATTAATTAAACTTCTATAATAAATCTTTAGATACTTAAGTAAACTCTAGTTTTAGCTATAGAGTAAATAGAATAGTAAAAAGAAGTTAATAAAAGATTAAATAATTTAAGCTTTATAATCTTAGATAGAGATTATAACTTCTAGAAAGTATAAATAACTAGAAAGATAAGTTAAGCTTTAACTTTATATAAGTAAAATACTTTATAATAAAGCTCTATCTATAAAAAGAGTAGATTAAGCTTTATTTAAGTCTCTTATACTAGTAGTAATAATTATCTAGTACTAGCTAAAGCTAATTAGTTAAAAAAAAAACTATTAAAATAGAAATCTTTTAAGTTTATAGACTAAATATAAGAAGTTAGAGTCTTAAGTATAATATTAATAATTAAAATAAGCTTAGAAATAGACTACGTACTAATTTTATAACTATAAACTAAAATAAAATCTACTAAAGAAATAAAATACTTTAGAAGATAAGTAAACTACTCTTAGAAATTTCTACTAAGCTTAAACTAATTAAAATAGTAAATATAATAATAAGCTTAGATACTTAGTATAGATAAGAGCTTAAGAGATAGTAAAAAGAAAACTATAGTAATTTTCTTAATATACTAAGTAACTAGTAGTAACTATAAAAGTATCTATATAAAGCTCTATTTAAAAAACTATAGAAATAAAAATTATTATACTCTTATAAAAGAATATATAAAAAATAATCTTAAATAAGCTTTAGTAAAGATCTCTACTATTAAAATAAGTCTTTAGCTATAAAGTTAATAAAAAAAAAATAATTTACAAAGTATAAAGCTTAAATAGTTATCTAAGATAATCTATAAAAGCTAAATAGCCTATAGAATATTTATACTATAAGTCTAGTATTTAGGTCTTTTTAGACTATAATAGCTATAGTAGCTAAGTTTAATCTTAAAATCTATTAGTATAACGTAGATAGAGCTTTCCTTAATATAAATAAAGAAAAAAAGAATAAAGTTTACTACTATCTACTAGATAGCTTTAAATAATTAGAAAAATATATTAAGCTTAACTTAGCCTTATATAGACTTGAAAACTTACCTTTTCTCTAGTATAATAAGATCTAAAATACTTTTTTTAAACTTAGCTTTAAAGCTTTAAATTAAGAACTATATTTCTTTAACTTATAAAATAAGAAAATAATAATACTATTTTATATAGATAATATACTAATAATTTTAAATCTAGCTTATAAAAAGTATATAATTAAATTTATAAAAAAGATTAAAATAGCGATATACTTAATAATTAGAGACTAATAAAATAGTTTCTAGAAATAAAAGTTATATAAAACTATAATAACTATACTATTAACGTTATTTATAAGTAAGTAAGTACCTTAAGTAAGTAAGAACCTCCCTACTAGCGCGTTAATATTAATATAATAATACGTTATATCTTAACTATATAGATTTTAAATAACTTATAATTAATTAGATATTTAACTTACTCTTTTTAATATTAATTCTTAACGTATTTAGAGTATAAAGTATACTACTAAAGTCTATAACGTTCTCTAAATAACTTTATCTTATTAACGCACTAAAAAACGCTTTTAACGTAACTATAAAGTAAATTTAAAGTACCTAAATAAACTAGAAGAGAAGGCTATAGTTAAGTATATTCTTAAAGAGTCTACGTAAGTATTTATATCTATAAAGATAAACGTTTAAGTAATAGCTAATAAACTATTATATAAGTAAGAGAGTAACTCTACTAGTAAGAACTAGGTTAATAACTTTATTAAGTAAACTCCTAACCTCTATACGCGCTAGAGCTGTCTTTATAATTACTAGTAAGCTATTTATAAAGACCTAGTAGCTATCTAGCGCTAGTTTAACTTAGTCTAGAGAATAAAGTAGAAGTAGAGTATTATAGATAATAATATCTATATCTTTAATAAGACTAGCTTTATAATAAGTAAGATTTTATTATAGTTAATTATTATAGACTTAGAGAGATATAGTAAAAAGAAGTAGATATAGCTAAGTAATTATAAGTAGGTTACTATAATCTAAGATATAGGCGCGTTAAGTTACTAGATACTACTCTTTATTATCTTTATAGTTAAGATACTTATTAACGTCTAGTTTAAGAATTTACTTACTAACTAGGTTTTAAAAGTTAGTCTTAATAGCTAGATAAATAACTAGCTTACTTTTGCTTAGCTAGAGTACTTTAATACCTATATAAAAAGATATACTATAGATAAATATTAACTACTAATTATTAATAGCTATAAAAGCTACTACTCTATTAAATTTTAAGATCTTTATAAAGAGAAGAATATTATCTTTCTTTATATACCTATATACTTATCTTATCTATTATAGTCTCTTAATATTATCTACTTCTTACTATTAAAGTATAAGTATAATAATACTATTTTAGGCTTAGTACGTAACTATATCTACTATATTAGTAAGAAAACCTTCTTACTAGCCTTTAAAGCTACTTTTAAGTAGTCTATTATAAAAAAGAATATCTAAGCTAGCTTTAGAGGCGCTAGTCTAGTTTTATATAACCTATAGACTATACTATCTAAGCTTAATATAGTAGTATAGATACTTATATAATTACTATAATAGATAGCTATTTAGTAAAGATAGATACTATATAATACGCGCGAAGTTAAGGCTTAAATTAGTCTTATTTAAGAGTATATAAGAAAGCGCTATAGGTCTTTTACTAATTTACTTACTAAGTAGATTATATAGCTAAGTAAGAGAGCCTAGTAAATAGTATATAAAATAACGCTTATAATAAAGGAAATAAGTACGCTTTAAGTAGCTTTTAATAAGTTAAATAAGCGTAAGAGCTATAAGTAGTAATATATATAAATAGAAGAGACTTTTACTATAAATATAGTATAAGAAGTATTAGCTAAATAGATAGATAGTAGTTATAGTAATAGTAAAAGTATATTAAAGAGAGTATATAGAGAGAGGTAGTATAGGTATTATAAGTAGACTAGATATAACGCTTATATTTATACTATTAAGATAAATAGTATAAGTATAAAAGAGTAGTTAAGCTTAGATAAAGTTACTTTAGTAGATAAAAAGATTAAATTATCTATTAAGCTTAAGGTATACTTAAGCTTAGCTTTTATCTATAGTTCTAAGTATATAATACTCTAGCTCTATTATCTTATCTTAATTTAGCCTTAGTCTAGTTAGTAAAGCTTACTTATTTAGCTTCTTTACCTCTACTATATTCTATTATAGCTTAGACTTAGTTATAAACTTAAGCTCTATTATAATATACTCTCTAGATAGAAAAGCTTATACTTTTTTATTTAATTAGAAGTAGTAGTAGTAGTAAGCCGCGTATTATTATTATTTTAATATCTATTTACTTAGTTACGTACTAGTATACTTTTACTATACTATAATAATACTTTTAGTATAGCGCTCTACTATTACTATAATACTAATCTTTTTACGCTTAACTATAACTTAATAGCCTACTTAAAAGTTTAATAGTAGTTATAGCTTTATTCTAGACTTTTTATTTATTTTATAGCTTACTCTAAGTTCTCTAGGCTTATTATAGGCTCTTATTATCTTTAGTAAGTAAGTAAGATTTATTATTTTAACTAATAAGCTTTACTAATAATAATTATCTCTAGCCTTACTTTATTATTATAGTAGAGTATATTACTATTAACTTATCTAATATATTTAGGTCTCTCTACTTTGCTAATAAGGATAAGCTTACTAAACTTAGAGCGCTTAGTCTTACTATAGCTAATACTAACTCTAATAATAATACTAGTTTAGATTACTTTAGTAAAGAGTCTTAGTTCTTACTTTCTTATACTTAATAAGTTAGTAAGGCTTTATTACTAAGAACTTACTTAATAGCTTTTTATAAGAAGAGAGAGTCTTTTTATATAAATACTTTATACTTAGTTTCTCTCTACTAGTAGAATATACCTACTTAGTTATGCGCTTTACGTTAGAGTAATAATAATAAGAAGTTAGCTTTATTAGCCTAAGATATTTTACGCGCTATACCTACTAATAAGCTTAGTAAGTTTTCTTAGTTAAACGTATCTTACTCTTCTAAGCGTAAAGCCTTATCTCTAATATCTACTCTAGTAAAGTACTCTTAGGCTAAGCCTTTTTAGACTACTTATATAGACTTATATCTATCTAAGTCTATAAAGAGTATCTCTTAGTCTTAGTCTTTTAGTAAGCTCTACTTAATAGCTTTTAGTAATACTTTTTATCTCTAGTTTTCGTCTCTATTATTCTCTTAACTTAAGGCTTTTAGTTATCTTTATATAGTAGAGCTCTTAAACTAACTATATAAGACTTTTCTACTCTATCTTTAAGTTACTTAGATTCTAGCTTCTTCTACTTTAGCTTAACGTCTACTTTTAACTAAGACTAAATAGACTATTACTAGTAAGAGTATAACTCTTCTAGCTTATTCTTATAGGCTTTTCTATAATAATATTTAAGCTTCTAAGTTTACTACTCTAGTTATTTTAGCTTTACTTACTTAAGAAGAAACTAATTTTATATTCTTTCTTAGAGGTTATCTAGATAGAGTATTAAGAGCCTCTAATAAAGTCTAGTAGTCTTTTTAAGCTTCTACTATAAGTTTTTTCTTCTTTTTTATTTATAAATAGTTAAGTTAATTTATTAAGAGCTTTAGACGTTTACTAAGGATAATATTATAGTTAAGTTAAGTAACTCTAAGCTTAAAAATAATCTAAATAATATAGTTATTATTTAGAAATATATAACTAGTAGAGCTCTTTTTTTATTAAATAGTAGTATATTAGTTAAGATTATTCTAGTTAAATTTAATAATAGTTATAAGTTTATTCTACTTAGTTTTACGATTTAATCTTAATTAGGCTAACTATATCTTTAAGTAAAGATCTATTTTATAATAGTTTTTTTAATAAGCTTAATACTTCTAATACTCTATTAAAACTCTTAAAGTCTACTAAGCTCTTACGTATAACTTTACTTTCTAGTAACTAGTTAGACTTAGATCTCTACTATTTAAAGACTTAATTATAAACTTAAGCTAAAGATAACTCTATTAAGCTTTTTATATACTTATCTTAAATACCTTTTAGATTATTAAGCTCTTATAGTTATAAGAGCCTATAGGTCTATATTCTTATAAAGCTAAGATTTAAAGCTTTAGTCTCTACTTCTTTTATACTTAATTATAAGGAGATAAGTATAGATAGATAGTCTATTTATCTTATTAGTAATAATAATAATTATATAGATATTAATAATACGCCTAAGCCTATTACTTATAAGTCTAGTAGTTAAGATACCTTCTTAGATATTAAGCTTACTTCTAAGCTTAATAAAGATAAAGATAAGGCTATTACTTCTATAGATTATAAGTCTAATAATAAGGAAAATAAAGGTAAGAGTAAGACGTCTAAGAATCTTTCTATTAATTATTTAATAAAGTTAAGTAATATTATATATATAACTATATATATAAAGATATATCTATACTATACTTAGTTAGTTTACTATAGCTATATCTAGCTATTTTATAGTAACTATTATAATAAAAAGACTAGTAAAGAGTACTTATACTACTTTATATATTAAATTAATAATTACTTTTACGTTAAAGTATAAGTTATTATTAATATTATACTCTTTAGTTTCTTTAAGCTTAGTATACTAACTAGTTTTAGATTTAAGTTTACTTATAATACTACGCTTACGCTTTTAAAAGCTATAAGTACTAGAGCTAATAAGAATATCTATTACTAGATTAAGACTAAGTTTTATATTATTATATATATAATTTATAGCAAGTTTAACTAGTAGACTAGTCTTAACGCTTATATATCTTCGCCTACTTACCTTTATAGAGGTAAAGCTTTAATAAAAGCTAAGAGTAAAACTAAGTCTAGCTTAGCTATAACTTTTTAGACTTATAAGTCTAAAGCTTTTACTATATAAGAGACTTAAGACGTTTAGTCTACTAAAGCTTTATTAATCTATTCTTTATATATAGTACTTATTATTTATAACTTAGAGCTTTATTTTCTAACTTTAAATTAACTTTTAGTTCTTAGTAGCTTAATAAAGAGATCTTTAAGATAGCTAGTAAGCTTAAGTTTTCTTAGTTTTATATTTATTTTTATACTTAACTCTAACTAGTCTAGTTAGTACGTCTAATTAAGCTTAGTCTTAAGATACTATTTACGCTCTAACTCCTATTTCTACTTAGAATCTAACTTTTATTAAAGAATATAATCCTAATAAGCTTAAATCTATTCTTAGTAGTTATCTTTTATAAAGTAACTTAGAACTATTATTTTTTATAGATTCTAGTACGTAAGCTCTTTCTAGATCTTACTTATTCTAAACTAACTAAGAGTTATTTAGATAGTAAACTAAGACTCTCTAGACCCTTATATAATATTAGTAATAAGAATCTTAAGGATCTTAATATAATAATTAAGTATTTCTAGAAAGATATTAGTTTATTATTTAAGAAGAAGCTTAAGGAGCTTTAGGCTTATACTTACTAGCGTCTTAAATATTAGACTTACTACGCTAAGAAGACTTATAAGTAGCCTAGTACTCTTTTTTCTTTAAGTTCTATATATTAAGTTATATATTTTATTATCTAGACTTAATACTTATTAAGAGCTCTAGCCTTCTTACTTATAGAGTATTTAGGTAGCTTAAGTCTAATTTTATAGTTTTTACTTTATAATATCTTAGTCTCTTATTTCTAGCTTTACTAAGCTCTTATAGTCTTTAAGCCTTAGTAGACTAATAAACTTTCTAAATTAATATTTAAATAAATTCTTAGTAAGCCTATCTACTAGTATTTAGTTTATTTAGAGATATATTACTTTTATTATTTCTCTAGTATATTCTTATCTAAGCTAGAGGTTTTATATATTTATATACTTAAGCTTAGTTAATATATACTTATTTTCTTAGGTAATAAGCCTAATTATTTATATATTATTATAAAACATTTTCTAGAGTTTATTAATATCTAAAGAGAGCTTCTTAAAGAACCTCTATAGCGCTAATACTTCTTTACTAACTTATTTAACTACTAGTAGCTTAGCTTTAGTAGTTAATATAGTAATAGTAGCTTAGTACTCTATTTACTATACTACTAGTCCTCTAAAAAGTATTATTATATAGCTTTATAAGAATCTTCTTATTTTAAAATTATCTATTAATAATATATTTCTACTTATTATAAGCTTTTTACTAGAAAAGTTTCTATATATAATCTTTTTATAGCGTATTTTATAGAGATAAATAATAGTATACTTTACTATAGTAAGGTAGTTTAAGCTTAGATTAGTTAGATACTAAGTATAATAGCTAAGCCCTCTACGCGACTAATATCTGAACAGGATCTAAACTAGATTCTATTAGGTCTAGTAGAAACTAAGAAGATAAAACTACTTTAGCGTTAATAGCTTATTCTATAGTTTTTTAATATCCTTTCGTATAAGGCCTATAAGTATTTAATTAGATTCTTAGATTTTTTATATCCTACGTACTTCTATATACCTCTAAGTAACTATAACTCTAAAATAAATCTAGTTTCTCTTACCTATACTATTATATTATATTAAAAAACTTATCTTTATTAGTAATAGTATTTAAAAGAATATCGTAGCCGTTTATTATGATTACATTAAGATTAAATAGATTCTAAAGTAGACCTAGAATCTTACTATTATTCTAATATTTACCTAGATAGAATCCCTTTAATCTTCTACTAACTAAAGCCTTTAGATTTAGAACTTCTACTCTTATTTAGAGTTAGATTAACTTTAGAAAAGTCGCGTAGAGTATACTAAAGTAGAAACTTAGAAACTACTAATAACCTATTAACCTAGAATTCTACTACTATAGTTAATAAAATCTTATCTAGTTTAGCAGAACCTTTAAAGAGAGTAACTTAATAATAGACGCTAAAATATCCTTAAAAAAAGATAATAGGCAAGTAGCTAGCTATCTAGATAGAGAAGAACTTAGAAGAGAATTAGATTAGCGCCTAATAAGTAGAAATTAATAGGCTAAATATGTAAGTAGAAAGATTAATACGTAAGATATTTATAGCTAGAGATATATCTATACCCTTAACTAAAACCTCTCTAACTAGAACTAAGCTACCTATACGTTAGTTAGAAAGACTACTTATAGTTACTCTAGAGCCTTTATACTACTAACTTAGCGAATATACCTCTCTAATTAATAACTTAAGTAATAGAATAGATTCTATCTTTAGATAATAGTAAGCTTTAATCTAAGACTAGCTAAGCATAAATTTAGACTACTACTAAGGTAAACGCGCGAGAATAGTATTAGTATAGGGCTATACTATAGATACTACTAAAGGATACTTAGAACTATAGTACTTAGCTAAACTAGGTAAAGATTAGTTTAGTACTATAGAAGATATAATTGCCTTACTTAAATTATACTTCGTATCTAGAAACGAGTAGGTAGAGAGTTAAGTAGCTTTTTACTACCTATAAATAGACTAAAAAGAAATATTTATAGAATTTAAAGCCTATTTTATTAGCGCTGCTATAAAAGAGTCTATATCTAGGTTAGAATAGTTTTTCTATCTTTAGGAAAAAATTATATCTACCCTTTATACCCTAAATCTTAGATTTAAATATTTATAGGTAGGATCTTTTAAAAAAATAGTTTAATACCTTACTACGTTCAATATAGAACGTAGAAATACCCCCCTTAGGTACTACTTAGAGTAAAAGCTAAATTTAGGCTTAGCTCCCTTAATAAAACTAAATCTATAACTAAATTAAGAATTTCCTCTAAGACCTTTTAATACTAAACCTAAAATAGTCTTAACCCTCTACTATATTTCTTTCTCTACTCCGCGACTCCCTTTAAAAACTTTTAGCCTAGAGAAAGTTACTACTAGTAACTACTATAACTATAGGAAACTAGGTTATTACGTAAACGACTATCTAATCTATAGAGTAAGAGAAATTAAAATAGTTAAAGAAAAGTATAAGGATATAGCTAAGTACTAGTTAAACTCTAACTAGATAAGAAATAAAAGCGCCTAGGGAAACTCTCTAGCCTAGGTATAAATAAATATAATCTCGTAAAAATAGATCTTTCTAACTTATTTAGAGGAAAATATTTCTATATCTCTACTATTTTGTGTTTAAAGGGTTATAGTATAAAACTAGATTTATTAGTTAATACTAGTGCTTAAGGGTTTCTTTTTTTAAATTCTTCTATTGCTTAGACAATCTCTAGGTTACTTTAGGTTCCTATCTAGAAACTACTATTTAAGATTATAGTTAAAGAATTCTAGGATTAAGTCTAGATCTAGGTTAATAAGTATATCTAGTTATATATCTAGATCGACGGGAGGAAGATTCTAAACTACCTCTTTATAATAATAGACTTAGGATTATAGAATTATATAATTAGAATTAAATAGTTATAGCGTTTCTAGCTAAAGCTTAACATAGCTAGAAATTAGATTATTTAGCTAGCTTAATACCCCGCAACCTACGACTCTTACCTTTCTATTTAGATTTAGTTAAATTAACTTGTCTTAAATACTAACGTAGAACTAGATATTTAGTAAAGAAATGCCTTATAAGAAAAGGATAACTACTAGAGGTAGACTAGCCCTCGCTAAAGACTAGTCTAACAAATCTATAGTTATCTAAAACTCTCTAAGGCTTAACTTCTTCTATCGCCTACTATCTCTTCTCTAGAGTCTCTCTAGACTCTTCCCTCTCTCTCTATATTATCTTGTATTGCGGTTATCTCTACTAATACTTTCTATTATACTATAAAATAGAAGGAAAATACGTTTTTTATAACTAGCATCTATAAAATAGATTATATTTTATAAGAATAAGAAGAGAAAGATAATTCTAAGAATACTAAACTAATTTAGGACTAACTTCCTTTTAAATACTACTTTTACTAAGATGTATTTAGTAAACGTACTATAGACTAATTACCTAAACATTATTAGTATAACTATAAAATCGTTCTTACTAAACCCCTTCTAAATTAATTTAGCTCTCTCTATAAGTAGAGTACTAAAGAACTTAAAGCTATAAAAATATTTATAATAGAAAACCTTTAAAAGGGTTATATTAACCTAAGCTTCTATCTATTCGTATTCTTTATTCTTTATATTTAAAAGCCTAATAGAGACTTACGTATTTATATTAACTACTATAAGCTAAATTTAATTATATAAAAAGACTTCTACCTAATTCTCTACATTAATAAATTATTAGCCTATACCTATAAGGCTAAAGTATTTACGAAGTTAGACATTTGTGTGGCCTTTAATAAGATTTAGATAGATCTTAACTATAAAGAATATACTACGTTCTATATTTACTATAGAACTTATAAGTTAAAAGTACTACCTTTTAAACTATATAATGGCTCTGCTACGTATTAGCGTTATATAAATGATATACTAATTAACTATTTAGACTAATTTTATATAGTCTATCTAGATAATATTTTAGTATACTCTAAATTACTCTTAGACTACGCCTTCTATATACAATAGGTACTAGAACGATTATAAATAGTAGAACTCTAAGTTAATATTAAGAAAAGTAAATTCTATATTACTTAGACTAAATACCTAAGGTATATTTTAACTAATTAAGAATTAGAGGTAGATCTTAAAAAGGTAGAAGCCTTATAAGATTAGAAGCCTTCTACTACTATAACTAGAGTAAAGTCGTTTTTAGGCTTTATTAGCTTCTATTAATAATTTATTTATAAGTACTTACGAATTATAAAACTACTTATCGTGCTATAGAGTCCCTTATAGCTATTTATATAGGATTTAGATTACTAATAAGCTTTTAAAAAGTTAAAAAACTCTCTATTGATAATACCTACCCTATATTACTACTAGCTAAAATATAATATAAAGGTAGAGACTAATACCTCTAATAGTATTGTAGCGGGCGTTCTATTCTAACTATAACCTAATAATAAATAGTACTCTATAGTATTCTATAGTAAGATTCTATCTAGATTAGAATTAAACTAAGAAATCTATAATAAGGAATTATTTACTATTATTACTACTTTTAGTAAATAGTGACTAGAGCTACTATTAACCTAGGCTCTAGTTGAAGTCTATATAGATTACTATTCTCTAGAATACTTTATAAGTACTAAGGTTTTAAATGCTTAGTAAGCCTAGTAGGCTAAAGAGCTAGCCCCTTTTAACTTTTATATCTAATACACGCCTAGGAAGAATAATACCTACGCTAATATTTTATCTTAGTGTAAGTAGGATATAAAAAATCTAAAAGAAGCTTAAACTAATAATCGTTTGTAAGTTCTACTTAGACTATACTAACTTAATAACTAGATTAACTCTAAGCTAGTAGAAGCTTATATAGTCTGTAAGTAGATTTAAATCTACGCTTTATTTACTAATAACGCTCTCTTAGAGCTAATGTTCTTAGACTCCCTAGAACTTATTAAAGCCCTCCTATAGGTAAATCGCTTCTCCTTTCTAGAAAAGAGAACTTTACTTTTAGTAAAGTTCTAACTCTAAGGTAATTTACTTCTATATTAGAATAGGCTATATATTCTAGCTAACTTAATCCTTTATACTTACTTAATTTAAGAAGCTTATAACTAAATATCTTTAGTATATCTTAGTGCTAAGAAAACTTATTAGTTATTAGCCTAAAAGTACTATTAGAAAGGTATAGAAGTATCCTATAAGCGATATATGCGAAATTATATAGCTTACTAGAAAGTCTATCTAAGATAGACCTAAGTTCTAGGTATAATTTACCCCTTACCTATCCTTAAAAGACTAATGTAGTACCTATATATAGATTTTAAAGAGTTTCTCTAAGATAAGTTTAGCTATAATATAATTATAGTTATTATTAACTACCTATCTAAGTAAGCTATCTTTATCCCTTACTATAAGATAATTACTATAAGAGAGATAGCTAAGCTATTCGTTTAATAGGTATACTATTTTAGCTACACACCTAAAACTATAATCTTAGATAGAGGCCCTTAGTTTATTTCTTAATTCTAGTCTAAATTTTATTAAATACTAGGCGTTAAAGTTAAATTGTCTACTACCTACTATAAAGAGATAGATAGCTAAACTAAGATTATAAATAAGTATATCGACTAGAGGCTACGCCTATTTATATTCTACTACTAAGATAATTAGAGTAAACTACTACCTTTAATTAATAGAGCCTAAATTTCCTTACTATACTCTTTTATTAGAATGTCCTCTTACTAAATCCTATATAGAATAGACCTCTATTAAAGTTAGGACTAGAACTTTAATCTAAAAACTTCTTCTCCTATAGATAGGCTTAACTAGATAGAAGCCCTTACGTTAGCTACCTAAATATATTAAGCTTAGAAGATTATAAAGGAATAATTAGAGATAACCTAGAACTAGATACAAACCGTAGTAAATAGGCATAGATATCTTATTAACTAGGAGATTAGTAACTAAGTTTTCTTAGATACCTAGTACTTTGCCCTTAATCGTCCTAGCTAGAAGCTATCTAACAAATAGGAAGGACCTTTTAAGGTAATAGAATAGGTAGGAAACTCTTACTAACTATAGTTACTAGAAGGGTCCTAGATCTATAACGTCTTTGCTCTAGAGTTACTATATAAAGATCTTTAAGATTCTCTACTTAGATAAGAAGCACCTAAACCCCTAAGAATCTCTATTTAAGGAGTAGAAGAATAGGAAGTAGAAGAAATCTTAGTAAGTAAGTTATATTGTTCTAAACTAAAATACCGCGTTAGTTAGCTTAGATATAATCTAGATTCTACCTAGTATCCTACCTTAAATTTTATAGGCGTACTCTATAAACTTAAAAATTTCTATAACTAAAACCTATCTAAGCTAGGACCCCTCTATTCCTTATCTAGATAGATTAAGGTATAGAAATAAGGTAAAGAAGATATAACTTTACTATAAGATAATTAGGTATAAAGAGAGAGAAAGAAAATATAAGACTTTATTAGGTATTAAAATAATCTATCCTAAAACGCCTATAAAAATAACTAGAACTAGCCTAAATATATAATTACTTAGACCTCTAAGTTAGAGGCGCCACTCTCTAACTCCTACTAGAGGCTATAGTTGTCTAACGAGGACTAGGAGACCTCCTTATTATCTTTCTCCTTCTTACCCTTATCTAGCTCTATAGGCTCTAGAGCCAGAGCTAGAGCGCCCCCAAGACCTACCACGGCCTACTCTAGGCTAACTACCTAACTCTCTAAACGATAAAGCCCGTCCTAAATCTCTACTAATACCTAGTAGCTAGCAGCTAGAAGCCTAACTACTAATAACTTCTTCTCCTAGCTACGCGTTACTTAGATCTAGCGAGCTAAGACTAGAGCGGTCTTCTCTACTATAGCTTAGGCGGGGCTATAGTCTGTCTCTAGATGCTTACCCGCGCGGGCGGTATAGAAATAGTCTATAGTAGTAACGAAAGCTATAAACTCGTCTTTAACGTACTCTAGAACCTATATAAGTTAGTAATTAACTAACTATAAGTTAATATAGAGTAAGCTTACTAGAGAGTACTTCTCTTTCTACTAAGTATAGTAATTATACTTCTTAAATCTATTAGATCTAAACTTATAATTAACGTCAAAGACGCCGCGTATAAAAGTATAAACTAAATAAAGATAGATAAAGTAGTAAGCCTCTAGAAGAGCGCTAATAAGGCAGCGAAGCAGCATAGTGTGTGTGTATATAGGAGAGAAAATAAAAATTATATTATTATTATTATAGAGGTAAGGCAACGCGTAGCTTATTAATATACTATATAAGTAAATAAATAGATTAATATTACGTACGCGGATTAATAGTACTCCTACGCTAATTTACTACTAGGCTGCTACCTAATAATATAAGCGGCTAGGAGCAAACGACTTTTATAGTAAAAGCCTTTAATAGCTTAGAATAAGCTCTTAATAAGAGGGGGGGGAGTAGTGTAATAGCTAAGCCCTCTACGCGACCAATATCTAAACAGAATCTAAACTAGATTCTATTAGGTCTAGCAGAAACTAAGAAGATAAAACTACCTTAGCGTTAATAGCTTATTCTATAGTTTTTTAATATCCTTTTGTATAAGGCCTATAGGTATTTAATTAGATTCTTAGATTTCTTATATCTTACGCACTCCTATATGCCTCTAAGTGACTATAACTCTAAAACGAATCTAGTTCCTCTTACCTACGCTGTTATACTAAGAGAGCTTTACTACTATATATACTATATTTAGTTAGGTTATTATAGTAGTATATAGTACTAATCTAACTCTTTCTTAGTAGACGTATATCTTCTTTTTTAAAGCTTATTTTTTATATTTTTTAAGTTCTTAACTTAGTAGTAGTATTTCTAAGAAGTAATCTTTATTCTTAAGCTTATATTTAGTAGTAATTTTTTCTAAGTAGAAGTTATAGAGAAGCGTAATAGTATAGTTATTATAATCTTATATAACTTTTATCTCTAAGAACTATTTAATTAGTTTTTAATCTTTAAGTATATAGCTCTTTTTAGTTTATCTTATAAGCTTTATTATATACTTTTTATAAGCTTAATTAAAGATAACTAGTATATTATTTATATAAAATAGTATTATTATTTTATAATTCTATAAGTAAAAAAGATATAATTCTTTCTTTAAGGCTTTAAAGCTAAGCTTAAAGAGAGTAATTAAGAACTTATTATACTAGAGAAGAGGTAAGTCTTTAAGCTTATATAAGGCTTACTTAAGCTTAATATATTTTCTTAATTATTTAAAGCTATCTAGTAGATAGTAGTAAACTTCGTTCTTTCTTTCTCTATTTATATTAAGGAAAGCTCTATCTACGTTATACTAATAGATCTTAAAGTTAAACTTAGCTACTATAGCTATTATAGTCTAAAAAGATCTAGACGCTAAAGTTATAGTATAGGTATCCTATAGACTATTAAGCTCTTATAAATTACCTTAGATAACTATTTAAGCTTTATACTTTATAAAGTATCTATCTTTACTAAATTTATAGCTAAAGACTTATTTTAATAGTAGAGATCTTTACTAAAGCTTATCTAAGATTATTTTCTATATATTCTTCTATTAGAGTATTATATTTTCTTTTTCTATAGCTTTTTTAAATAGAGCTCTATATAGGTACTTTTATAGTTACTTCTAGTTACTTAGTACGTTTAGGAGATTACTATAGTATTTTTATTACTATTCTTTAGACTTTTATTTATACTAAGTACCTAATCTTATTACTATATTTACTATTTTAATTAGTTTAAGCTTAGTAAGAGTTTTTAGAAGTAGTTTACTTACCTTCTAGAGTATCTTATTTCTTAAGTAGATTTTATTTTAGTTTATAGTTATAAAATTAGTACTTAGCCTATCTCTAAGCTTATTCTAATTATTAGTATTATATCTAAGACTCTAACTCTTTATATTTAGTCTATAAACTTAAGAGGTTTCTATTCTAATAACTCTTCTTCTACTTAACTAATTAGCTTTAGCTAGTACTAAGAGATTATTACTACTAGTATAAGAGACTCTAATAAAGCTTAACTTATCTTCTCTATAAGTAGAGCTCTATCTTTAGGCATTTTACCTATATAAAGTTATAGCTTAACTTATCTCTCTAGTTACTTATACTTTCTAAGAGTTACTACTTTTATCTAAGATTATAGAACTTAGATTATCTAATCTCTTATTAAGCTCTCTTTACTATTCTATTTATACTATAGCTAGAACTAGGTTTTACTTAGGTATCTAAAGTCTTATTATAGAGGTTTAATTAGTATAAGTTCTCCTAGGTAAGCTAGCTATACCTACCTATTATACTAGTTCTCTAAGCTTAAGCTTTAGAAGAAAAGGCTAGCCTTTCTTCTCTCTTAGAGCTTAAGCGTTTAAACGTAGGATTTAGTTATCTTACGTCTTACTCTCTATAGAACTTCTTTTAGTTTTTATATCTCTAGTTACTAAAAGAAGCTTAAGAAAATTATACTTCTTCTTCTCTTCTATTAGCTTATAGATTATTTCTACTATTTTATTTATCTTTTTAAGATTAGGCTTTAACTCTTTTTCTTAATAGAACGTCTCTTTATTAAACGTTACGTTTCTTATTATAATTACTTAATTAAAAGCTAGAACTTATATCTAATAAATATTAGACGCTTTATATTTAACTAAGTATCTTATATAAGCTTAAGAGTTAATTTTAAACTCTCTATAATTATAATCTACTTTACGCTCTTTTATTAGAGAGTATACTTAATATCTATACGTATATACTTTACTCTAATTAGGTCTTAAATTAGCTATAAAGTACTTTACTAAGTTTACTTAGTAATCTTTAAAGTATTAGTAAATCTATATATTAAGCTTCTTATTTAAAGAAAGCTTATTCTCTCTACTAGTAAAACTTATATTATATAGCTATATAGCTATATTAACTATTTTAAGCTAGAGCTTTACTAGTAGATTTATACTAAGTCTTATTTTTATTAACTTAGTAATAAGTTCTTATCTAGCTCTTTCTATAGCTCTATTTAGTTTATAAGTATAAGAAGAGAATAGTTCTAGCTCTATTTCTATTTCTTTAATCTATATTTAGTAGCTTAACTCTTTCTTCTAAGGTATAGTAGCTATATTATTATCTTATTATATCTTTATAATATTAAGCTTATACTTATTAAATAATCTCTTAGTTAAGCTCTAGAATACTTTTAAAAGCTCTACTAACGTTTTAGTTTTTAGAGAGTAGCTATAAAGCTTTTATTACGACCAGCCTTATAATATAGAGAATATTTTACTATTAGATTTATTTAATAAGTAATGTATAAGAAAGTAGAATAACTATAGAAAATAATATAAACTCTTTAGAGATAGTTATTATATAACTACTTAATAATAAGCGCTTACTAGTAAGTAGATACTTAGCACTATAACGCTTACTAATAAGTAATACTTAGTAAGAGTACTTAATACTAAGCGCTTACTAGTAAGTACTACTTACTAATAAGTATAATACTTACTTAGTATATAGTATTAAGTATTTAGCCCTTATAGCTTAATATATTTAACTTAAGTTCTAAGTATAAGTATAATATATAAAGTTATTCTACTTATCTAAGTTACTATTTTATTATATACTACTACTCTATTTATAAAAACTAACTAATTAGAAGCTTAATACTAAAAGTCTTATATTACTTCTACTTAAGCTATACTCGTAATACTTTAAATACCCTTATAATAAGCAATATTATAATCGATACCTTAGCTACTTTCTAGACTAAAGAAACTATAATTAATACCTATAAGCCTAATCTTTACTATAGCAATTATAATAAGCTTAAAGCTTAGCTCTTCTAGATTAACTATTACTTCTACTTAGCTAGAGATAAGATTAAAGATAATAATAAAGTTATCTTAGCTACTACGTACCTTTAAGGTAATATAGAAAAATAAGCTAATCTAATTATTAAACGTTATATAGATAACTTTATTACTAACGCTAATAATACTACTTTAGTTAAAGACTAAGATACTTTTAAGGCTAAGATATAATAAAACCTTTTACCTTTTAAGAAATCTTTAATTATAGAATAAAAGATCTAAACCTTATACTAAACTAAGTTTATAGTTAACTATATAACTAAGTTCTAGTAGTATACTATAAATATTAAATAGAATAGTAATACTCTTATACGTATATATTACTAGGGACTAAAACCTATAATATATAAAGAACTTATAAGAAGTAAAGCTATAATTACTAACTTTAATAAACTTATAGAAAAAGCTATTAGGCTTAATAATAAACTTTATAAGCTTATACTAGAAGAATAACTATTTAATTAGGGAATACGTAATAATAATAATAAAAATAATTAGCCTTAATAATAATATTACTAACGTTTATAGCCTAATTAATAATAATAAAGAAGCTACTAGCCTAGAATATCTAGTATATATATAACTAGTAGATACTAACCTATATATCTTAATAACTTTAATAAAGAAAAAAGACCTAATAAGCTTTATTATAGAAAAGATAAGAATAAAAATAATAATAAGAAAAAAATTAATAACTACGTATATAGTAAAGAAGGCTATATAGCTATAACTATCTAAGTTAAAAATAAAGTTAATATTAAGAGTATAGCTTAAGTAGAAGTAATATAAGACTTTTAGTATTAAGCTTCTTATTAGTTAGTTTTTATAGATAGAGTAGTAGTATATAATAGAATAGTAACTTAGATAAGTAGAATAACTCTATATATTATACTTATACTTAGAACTTAAGTTAAATATATTAAGCTATAAAGACTTAATACCTAATACTATATACTAGAGCTTTATATAATATACTTAGTTACTTAGTAGTACTAAGATATACTAATTACTAAGTAGCTTATAGGTTAATATATAGAGTACTTAGTTACTTAGTAGTACTAAGATATACTAATTACTAAGTATTATATAGATTATATAATATACTAGTTCTAAATAAGTATCTCTATTTCTTATAGTTATTTTACCTTCTTATAAATTACTTATTAAATAAATCTAATAGTAAAATGTCCTTTATATTCTAAGGCTAGTTATAATACTATTCTTTTTCTCTTATAACTTATCTTTAAGGTAATATTTAGCCTAGGTTTCTTTTTAAGAGAGGTATACTACTATAATTTTATAGTTACTATAAATAGGGTATTAATAAGAGTAGGTTATTACTAGAAAAGGTAGGTTATTATAAATATAGAGTTACTATTAACGTAGTATTTATATAAGCGCTATATTTTTAGAAGTATATAGTTTCTATAAATATTTTATTCTTAGAATTACTAAGTTCTTAAGAATACTTAGTTTCTAAGAATACTTAAAGATAGATACTTCTATTTATAATAGATTTAGTCTAATAATTACCGCGTTCTAAGAGTATAGTATTTATTATGCTAACTTAATTAGAGTTTAGTATAGTAGCGCGCTATAACTAGGCTTACTCTACGTTATAGAGTCTTATTATCTATCTAGTTTCTTTACTATACCTAAATAATAATCTTTATCTAGTACTATTTATTATTAGAACCTTACTAAGTTTATTAATTCTTTTAGAAAAATTATAGTTTAGAAATATTCTATTTATAAGAAGAATAAGTAAGTATATAAAGTATATATCTATTTTAAAAAGTATAGTAAGTATTTTTATTATAGTTAGTAATATAACGTCTAAGTTACTAAGTTAAAGTTTAAGTATCTTACTACTAAAAAGAAAAAGTTAGAGACTTATATTAAAGAGAGTTATAAAGCATAGAATACTATAATAAGAGTATATAAAATAGCTCTAGTAAAGTTATAAATATATTATACTTAGAAGTAGTAGTTATAGCTATAGATAAATTTATTAGAGAAGTAGACTAAGAAAGTAATTACTATAAAGAGTCGCGAGCTAAAAGAGTTAGAGTAGAAAGGCGTTCTAAAGTTTAATAGTTCTAATCTATTAATTAACTTATCTCCTAGTACTTAGAGTGCCTTTATAGATTTATCTTTACATTATTAGGAGTCTTTTAATTTAAGCTTAGTTACTTCTAGTTCTAGTAGTAATATATCTATCTCTAATAGTTAAAGTATATAGTATAGTTTTTTTTTAGTATATATTATATTTTATTTATTATTCTATTAGGCTTTATAATTTTCTTAGTTAACTTCTTAACTAAGAAAGTTATAGAGCTACTATTTTCTTTTTATAGTTAGTTTAAATTCTATTATTATTATTAATATTTTTAGAGTTTTTATTTATAGTTAGATAGGTTAGATTCTAGTTCCTATATATTTTTACTATTAGGGTATTTTAACTATTTAACTAAGTATTTAATTTTATTATTTTTAGTTTAGTAGAAGATAATTTTTTTAACTTTAAATTTATCTTTTCTTTAGATTTATAATAGAATATTTTTTATAATAGCGTTTTAGAGTTTATTAGTTCTAATAGTTATATATAGAATTTTAGATATATCTTTACGTTAGTTAGTAAGTTAAGTATATAGGTAATAGGTCTATCTTACTTTAAAATTAAAAATAGTCTAACCTTAACGTAGTCTAATCCTTTACTAGGTCGTTTAGTATAAAGGTTCTTTATAAGTAGATATACTCTATCCCCTTTCTTTAGCTAAGATACTATTTTTCTTTTTTTATTTTAGTAGAAAATACTTTAGTATTAAGCCTATTTAAGTAATATTTATAGATTTTTATTAATTTTCTTTAGTTATCTTACTATTACGATTACTACTTCTATTCTTAGACTTAGATATATTTAAGTAAAGAGATTTAGATATTATTTATAGTTTATAAAGAATAGTATTTACTTTATAGACTCTAATAGCTTATTATTATATACTAGTTATACTATAGATAGTAGCTATACCTAATTATTTTATTATTTATTAGTATAGATTTTAAGATAGGTCTTTATTATCTAATTTATACGTTCTATTTATCTATTAGTATATAGATAGTAAGCTATTAATAGTTTCTATTAGATACTAATTTTAGCTATAAAAGTCTTCTAGAAATTTAAAGTAAAGAGTTTATCTTTATTACTAATAATTAATCTTAGTTTACTATATTATCTAATTACTATATTTTTAATAATATATATAAGTTTTACTATATTATAGTCTTTATAAAATAGTATAAATTTAGTATATTTAGTAAATCTATTAATTATAACTAATATTATATTATATATTACTTTAGTAACTAAGTCTATTAATAGTAGTAGTTTTATAACGAAATCTATAAAGATATCTATCTATAGTTCTTATAGTAGCTCTAGAGCTTATATTTCTCTATAGAGTATATATATACTTTACTTATTCTTTTAGTATTTTATATATTTAGTAATATAGGCTATAACTTTATTTTTTATTCCTTTAAACTAATAATTACGCTAGATTAGTTCTATTATTCTAGCGATTCCTAGGTATCTATATATAGGATTATTATAATATTCTTTAATAATAGTTTATTATACTTCTTTAGATATATTATTCCTAATTTTTATAATAATATTAAGTTTATATATAAGTTCTAGAGATCTATTTTTATTAGTCTTAAGTATAAGTTTATTAACTATTATCTTAGTCTCTATAATATTATATTATTAGCTAAGGGTGTTAGCTCTTCTATTTTCCTTTCCTAGTATATAGATAATTTTAAACTTATATTATCTTAATAGTTTAGCCTATCTTATCTATCTTTAGTTAAGTACTTTTATTATTATAAAGTATACTAAGTTCTTATAGTCTATATAGATTATAAGTTCTTAATAGCTTTCTATATATACTCTTTAGTATTAGAGATATACTATAATAGCTAGTAGTTTCTTATTATTTATATTATAACGTTTCTTAGGTCCTAAGAACTTCCTTAAGTAATATACTACTAGGTACTATTTATTATTAGTAAGTATACTAGTATAGCCTTCTAGAGCTAAGTCTAACGCGTTAGTCTTAATATTTATTAGTATATCTAATATAAATATCTTAAAGTATAGTAGTATAATATATACTATTTTAAGTTTATTAAAACCTTTCTTTATCTTCTTACTTTATATAAATAGCGTATTCTTTCGTATAAGTTATATTATTAGTATAGTAATCTTAAAAAAGTTCTTAATAAACTATTAGTTAAAGTTTATAAATTTTAAAAATAATAAAATTTTTATAACTATAGTTAGTATTAGCTAATTCTTAATAACTTAGATCTTTTCTTTACTTATTTATACTCTATTAACTTCTACTATATAGCCTAAGAAGTTAACCTTAGTCTTATAAAATTTATACTTCTTAAGCTTAAGTCTAAGACTATATTTATTTAGAGCCTTAAGTACTATTTTTATATATTTAATATAGTTCTCTTTATTTTCTAAATAAATAAAGATATTATTTAAGTAGACTATAATAAATATATTTAGATATAACCTAAGTACGTTATTAATAAGCTCTTAGAACGTTACTAAAGTATTTATAAGCTTAAATAGTATAACTAGATACTTATAATATCTATATTAAGTTCTAAATACTATTTTCTATTCTTTACCTTTTTTTATTCTAATAAGATAGTATCTATCTTAGAGATCTAGCACTATAAAGATCTTTATATAAGATAATTAATCCTTAAGCTCTATAATATTAAGTAGTAAGTATTAATTCTTAACTATAATATTATTAAGTTTTTAGTAGTTAATATATAGCCTATCTATACTATTCTTCTTTAATATAAATATAATTAGATATTCTACTAGTAATTTTAATAGTTATATATATTTTTTAACTAAACTCTTATTAATATACTCTTTTAGTACTTTAAGCTCTCTTTCTAATAGTTAATATATAGACCTAAAAGTTAGTATCTTTCTTTTCTAGAGAACTATCTTATAGTTCTAAAGCTTATATTCTAGTAATATAGTTTTATTTACTACTTTCTAAAATAAATATTTAAATTCTTAGTATTTATTAGGGTATTCTAGAGTTACGCTATTCTCTCTTTCTTTTACTTCTTAATTTATTAGGCTAGTTTTAGTATTTATAGAGTATAGCTTTCTATTAAGAGAACTACTATTTAAGTATATCTTCTTCTTAGTATTATTATACTACTTAGTAATATTATTTTTATCTACTATTAAACTCTATTAATATATAAGCTAGCTTATAGGTACGTCTATTCTATAGTACTTAAATTAAAATACTTTTATCTTTTAGTTAATCTATAGATTATATTTTCTAAGCTATAAGAGTCCTAAGATAATATTATAGGTAGCTAGTTTAATAACGTCTAGGTTAATCTTCTCTATATACTCTTAGATACTAAGTATTATTTATCTAATCTTATATATAATATTACTTTCTTTTAGTATTAGTTTACTATTAGCTATATATAGTAGGTAAGACTATTATTTCTATTATATTTTAAGTCTAGCTTAGGCTACTATATATACTAAAATATAATTTACCTATAATTCTAAATCTACTAGTACTTATATTTATTTTTTATTAAGCTTTACTAGTAGCCTAATAAGTTCTAGAGGTTCTAGTATATTAATTTCTCTAGAGAGGCCTTATAACTCTAGCGTTAGCTTAAAAAAGACTACTCTTATTAGTATTTATAATAGTCTTTAGCTATTATATACTTTTTATATTCTTTACTAAAGTGTATATACTATTAGTCTTTTCTATATTCTTTTAAAAAGCTATCTAAGTACTATACTTTATATATTATTTATATCTAGATAATACTTTAGTAGTCTATTCTACTATAGAAGTATACTATTTCTTACTTATCCTATAAATATAATAGATAGCTATTATCTTTATATTTATACTATAGCTATTTATACTTAGATATACTTTTAGTATGCTATAGACTCTATCTAGCTTCTCTCTTATCTAAGTAGTAAGTAGAGTAGTAATTATATATATATATAGTCTATAATATCTTAGTATAATTCTTATTCTTTCTATTATACTAGTACTATATAAGTTTATTAAAATTATTCTAATCTTAGTTTTACTTTACTTATTATACTTATTAGAGTATAAGTCTTAATTCTAGTCTCTTAATATTAGCTATAATATACGTATATATTAGTAGTTATTAAGTTATCTTAATCTTATAGAAGTTAATATTTAATTATAGATACTATAGCGTTTAGTATATATTAAATAACGTCTTATTACTATTACCTTTATAGTTATAGACTTTTTTTAGTTATCTAAGTAATTAAGTAAGTATATTAATCTATACTACTATCTTAATTAGGTTATCTTAGAGGTATAACTAGGGTAATTCTAGTATCGCGCTATTCTATTTTTTTATATAAAGTATAGATAGTTAGTTTTCTTTCTAAAATAGTACTATCTTCTTATATTTAAATATAAGAGGTTATCTCTCTTCTTCTAGCGTTATATATTTCTTATTACTAACTAGTTTAGCTTTAGATATATCCTCTAATATAGTTAGAGTTAGGTCTTCTAATCTACTAATAACTTCTATATTATTAGAGTAGTATCTAATTTCTAGTTAAGTAATAATATTCTATAACTTATTATTATCTAGTTTTAATTTCTAATATAAAATATTAAGCTATTATTTAACCTTATTCTTACTTAAATAGTTATATACTATATAGCCTTCTTTACTATATATATAGTAGTTAATTTTCTTCTTATTATTATCCTTATTTTTATCTTTTCTATAATAGAGCTTACTAAGTTCTTTTCTTTTATTAAAGTTATTAAAGTATATAGATTTATATCTATTAGTTATATATATACTAGGTATTCTAGGCTAGTAGCTTCTCTATTATCTCTAATTAAGCTATAAACGTTAGTAGTATTATTATTAAGGCTAATCGTTCCTATTATTATTATTACGCGTTCTCTAATTAAATAGTTATTCTTTTAGTATAAGCTTATAAAGTTTATTATTAAGCTTAATAGCTTCTTTTATAAGTTTATTAAAGTTAGTAATTATAGCTTTACTTCTTATAAGTTCTCTACGTACTATAGATTTTAGGCTCTAGCGATATATACGTATAAAAGTATTACTATTCTATTTAATATTTATAGTATACTACTAGAACTAAGTTATATAGTTAGCTATAGACCTAGTTTAGTATAAGATCTAGATTTTTTATTCTATAATTAAGAATTCTTTAAAAAGTAAGAAGTTTTATTATATCTTAGTCTTAGAGGTATTCTAGTCTTTAACTAGAGCGATGTTATTAGCGTTAGTAATAGAGTTATCTATATAACGTTTAATAATTAAGCTAAACTATTTTTCTATATTACCTTAGTAGTAGCTAGTAGCTAAGACAACCTTATTATTATCTTTAATCTTATCTTTAGCTAAGTAGAAGTAATAGTTAACTTAGAGAAGCTAAGCTTTAAGCTTATTATAGGCGCTATAGTAAAGATTAAGCTTATAGGTATTAATTATAGTTTCTTTAGTCTAAGAAGTAGCTAGAGTATCTATTATAATATTACTACTTATTATAAAGATATTTAAAGTATTAAGAGCATAGCTTAAGTAGAAGTAATTTAAGACTTCTAGTATTAAGCTTCTTATTAGTTAGTTTTTATAGATAGAGTAGTAGTATATAATAGAATAGTAACTTAGGTAAGTAGAATAACTCTATATATTATATTTATACTTAGAACTTAAGTTAAATATATTAAGCTATAAAAGCTTAATACCTAATACTATATACTAGAGCTTTATATAATATACTTAGTTACTTAGTAGTACTAAAGTATACTAATTACTAAGTAGCTTATAAGTTAATATATAGAGTGCTTAGTTACTTAGTAGTACTAAGATATACTAATTACTAAGTATTATATAGATTACGTAACGCACTAGTTCTAAATAAGTATCTCTATTTTCTATAGTTATTCTATTTTCTTATAGATTACTTATTAAATAAATCTAATAGTAAAATATCTTCTATATTCTAAGGCTAGTTATAATAGTTAAATAATAGCTTAACGTTCTATATTAGAAACTAAAACTAGATAATAATAAGTTATAGAATATTATTACTTTACTAGAGATTAGATACTACTTTAATAATATAGAAGTTATTAGTAGATTAGAAGACCTAACTCTAACTACGTTAGAAGATATATCTAAAGCTAAACTAATTAATAATAAAGAATATATAACGCTAGAAGAAGAGAGATAATCTCTTATATCTAAATATAAAAAAATAGTATAATTTTAAGAAAAAAATAAACTAACGTAGTTTATAAGTAAGTTAGTTACCTAAGTAAGTTAGTTACGCTCTACTAGCGCGTTAACGTTAACGTATTATTATAGACTTTTATTATAGTTAGTAAACTATTGCGATATACTAAATTAATTATTAGAATTACTACTATTACTTATACTATCTATCTTAACTACGTAGGTATGAGCATTATATCTAGTCTACTTATAACGCCTATACTATTACTCTCCTTATACCCTCTTTAACGTACTTTTACTATTACTATAACTACTACTTATCTATTTAGCTAATACTTCTTATACTTTATTTATAGTAAGAGTCTCTTCTATCTATATATATTACTACTTATAGCTCTTACGCTTATTTACTATATCTAGAGCCTCTTAAAGGGTAGCTACTTTCTCTCTTATAAGTATTATCTTATATACTATTTACTAAGCCTCTTTACTTAGCTATATAACCTTCTTATTAAGAGAATTTATAGAAGACCTAGAGTAGTTTCTTACTCTCTATTAAATAAAAGTACTTTAAGCCTTAACCTTACGCGCGTTGCGTAGTGTCTAAGCCTCCTAGATAGCTATCTATCGTGGTAATTATACTAGCGTCTATACTACTATATTAAGCTTAGATAGTATAGCCTATAGATTATATAGAACTAGTCTAGCGCCTCTAAAGCTAGCTTAGATATTCTCTTTCGTAATAGACTGCTTAAAAGTAGCCTTAAAGGCTAGTAGGAAGGTCTCTTTACTAATATAGTAGGTATAGTTACGTACTAAGCCTAAAATAGCGTTGCTATACTTGCGCTTTAACGGCGAGAAGTAGGTAACGTTAAAAGGCTATAATAGGTAAGATAAGTACGCAGGTATATAGAGAAGAATAATATTTTTCTTTTTATAAAGATCTTAAAATTTAATAGAGTAGTAGCTCTTATAGCTATTAATAATTAGTAGTTAATACTTATCTATAGTATGCTTCTTTATATAAGTATTAAAGTACTCTAGCTAGGTAAGAGTAAGCTAGTTATTCATCTAGCTATTAGGACTAACTTTAAGCACCTAGTTAGTAGGTAGGTTCTTAAACTAGACGTTAATAAGTACCTTGCCTATAAAGATAACGAAGGGTAGTATTTAGCGACCTAATACGCCTATACCTTAGATTATAGTAACCTACTTATAGTTACCTAGCTAGACGCGCTTCTTTTTACTATATCTCTCTAAGCCTATTATAACTAACTATAATAAAATCTTATCTATTATAAAGCTAGTCTTATTAAAGTTATAGATATTGTCGTCTATAATACCCTACTTCTACTTTATTACCTAGACTAAGTTAAACTAGCGCTAAATAGCTACTAGGTCCTTGTAGACGGCTTGCTAGTAATTATAGGGACAGCTCTAGCGCGTATAGAGCTTAGAAGTTTGCTTAATAAAGTTATTAACTTAGTTCTTACTAGTAGGGTTACTCTTTTACTTATATAATAGTTTATTAGCTATTACTTAAACGTTAGCCTTTATAGGCGCAAATCCTTGCGTAGACTCTTTAAGAATACGCTTAACTATAGCCTTCTCTTCTAGCTTATTTAGGCGCTTTAAATTTAGCTTGTAGTTGCGTTAGGGGAGCTTTCTAGCGCGTTAATTAGATATTATACTTTAAGGTACGTTATAGATAGAGGTAGTACGTCTTTAGCTTTAAATATATTATAATTAAATATTAAAAAGAGTAAGCTAAAGATCTAATTTAGAATACGTTAATTAATAATTACGTTGTTAAGATATAACGCGTTATAGTGTTAACGTTAACGCGCTAGTAGGGCGTAACTAACTTACTTAGGTAACTAACTTACTTATAAACTACGTTATCTATACTTTATATAAGAAAGTAGAATAGTATAATACTAGAATTACCTTAGTTATATCTCTAAGATAATCTAATTAAGATAGTAGCGTAGATTAATACGCTTACTTAACTACTTAAATAACTAAAGAAAAGCTATAATAATAAAAATAATAGTAGTAAGATATTACTTAATATATACTAAATACTATAGTACTTATAATTAGATATTAACTTCTATAAGATTAAGATAACTTTATAACTACTAACGTATATATATATTATAGCTAATATTAAAAGACTAAAATAAAGACTTATACTCTAATAGATATAATAAGTAAAGTAAAACTAAGAATAGAATAATTTTAATAGATTTATATAGTACTAGTATAATATAAGAAATAAAAATTATATAAAGATATTATAAACTATATATATATATAACTACTACTCTACTTATTACTTTAATAAGAAAGAAGCTAAATAGAGCCTATAGCACACTAAAGATATACCTAAGTATAAGTAGCTATAGTATAAATATAAAGATAATAGCTATCTATTATATTTATAAGATAAGTAAGAAATAGCGTACTTCTATAGTAGAATAGACTACTAAAGTATTATCTAGATATAAATAATATATAAAGTATAGTACTTAAATAGTCTTTTAAAAGAATATAGAGAAGACTAGTAGTATATATACCTTAATAAAGAATATAAAAAGTATATAGTAGTTAAAGACTACTATAGATACTAATAAAAGTTATTTTTTTTAGGCTAACGCTAGAGCTATAAGGCCTCTCTAGAGAAATTAATATACTAGAATCTCTAGAACCTACTAAGCTATAAGTAAAGCTTAATAAAAAATAAATATAGGTATTAGTAGATTTAAGATTATAAGTAAATTATATTTTAGCGTATATAGTTGTCTAAGCTAGACTTAAAGTATAATAGAAATAATAGCCTTACCTACTATATATAGCTAATAGTAAACTAATACTAAAAGAAAGTAATATTATATATAAAGTTAAATAAATAATACTTAGTATTTAAGAATATTTAAAAAAGATTAATCTAAACATTATTAGACTAGCTACTTATAATATTATCTTAAAACTCTTATAGCTTAAGAAATATAATCTATAGATTAACTAAAAAATAAAAGTATTTTAATTTAAATACTATAAAATAGACGTACCTATAAGCTAGCTTATATATTAGTAAAGTTTAATAGTAGATAAGAGTAATATTACTAAGTAGTATAATAATACTAAAAAGAAGATATACTTAAATAGTAGTTCCTTTAATAGAAAGCTATACTCTATAGATACTAAAACTAGCTTAATAGATTAAGAAGTAAAAGAAAAAAAGAATAGTATAACTTTAGAATACTTTAATAAATACTAAGAATTTAAATATTTATTTTAGAAAATAATAGATAAAACTATATTACTAAAATATAAGCTATAAAACTATAAGATAGTTCTCTAAAAAAAAAAGATATTAACTTTTAAGTCTATATATTAACTATTAGAAAGAAAGCTAAAAATAATAAGAGAGTATATTAATAAGAGCCTAGCTAAAGAATATATATAACTATTAAAATTACTAGTAAGATATCTAATTATATTTATACTAAAGAAAAATAGTATAGATAGACTATACGTTAACTATTAAAAACTTAATAATATTATAGTTAAAAATTAATACCTACTACTTAATATTATAGAGCTTAGAAATTAATTATCTTATATAAAGATCTTTATAGTACTAGATCTCTAAGATAGATACTACCTTATTAGAATAAAAAAAAGTAAAGAATAAAAAATAGTATTTAGAACTTAATATAGATATTATAAATATTTAGTTATACTATTTAAGCTTATAAACGCTCTAATAATATTCTAAAAACTTATTAATAATATACTTAGGCTATACCTAGATATATTTATTATAGCCTATCTAGATAATATCTTTATTTATTTAGAAAATAAAAAAGACTATATTAAATATATAAAAATAGTACTTAAGGCTCTAAATAAATATAGTCTTAGACTTAAGCTAAAAAAGTATAAATTTTATAAGACTAAGGTTAAATTCTTAAGCTATATAGTAGAAGTTAAAAAAGTATAAATAAGTAAAGAAAAGATCTAAGTTATTAAGAATTAGCTAATACTAATAATAGTTATAGAAATCTAATTATTCTTAGAATTTATAAACTTTAACTAATAATTTATTAAGAATATTTTAAAGATTATAATACTAATAATATAACTTATACGTAAGGATATACTATTTATATAGAATAAAAAGATAGAGAAAGCTTTTAATAAGCTTAAGATAGTATATATTATACTACTATACTTTAAGATATTTATATTAAGTATACTAATAAAAATTAAAACTAACGCGTTAGATCTAGCTCTAAGAGATTATACTAGTATATTTACTAATAATAAATAGTACTTAGTAGTATATTACTTAAGAAAGTTCTTAAGATCTAAGAAACGTTATAATATATATAATAAGGAACTACTAGCTATTATAGTATATTTATAATACTAGAGAGTATATATAAAAAGCTATTTAGAATTTATAATCTATATAAACTATAAAAATCTAGTATACTTTATAATAATAAAAGTACTTAACTAAAGATAAATAAAATAAGCTAAACTATTAAGATAATATAAGTTTAAAATTATCTATATACTAAGAAAGAAAAATAAAAGAGCTAACGCTCTTAGCTAATAATATAATATTATAAGAACTAAGATAATAGTTAATAAACCTATACTTAAGACTAATAAAGATAGATCTCTAGAACCTATATATAAACTTAATATTATTATAAAAATTAAGAATAATATACCTAAAGAAGTATAATATACTATTATTAAAGAATATTATAATAACCTTATATATAGATACCTAAAAATTACTAAAATAATAAAACTAATCTAGTATAATTATTAGTTTAAGAGAATAAAGAATAAGATTATAGCCTATATTACTAAATATATAGAATACTAAAAGAATAAGTATAGTACGTATATACTCTATAGAGAAATATAAGCTCTAGAGCTACTATAAGAACTATAGGTAAATATCTCTATAGATTTTATTATAAAACTACTACTATTAATAGATCTAGTTACTAAAGTAATATATAATATAATACTAGTTATAATTAATAGATTTACTAAATATACTAAATTTATACTATTTTAAAAGAACTATAATATAGTAAAACTTATATATATTATTAAGAATATAGTAATTAAATAATATAGTATACTAAGATTAATTATTAGTAATAGAGATAAACTCTTTACTTTAAATTTCTAGAATACTCTTATAGCTAAAATTAGCACCTAATAGAAACTATTAATAGCTTACTATTAATAAACTAATAAATAAATAAAATATATAAATTAGATAATAAAGACCTATCTTAGAATCTATACTAATTAATAATAAAATAATTAAGTATTACTACTATCTATAGTAGAACTAGTATATAATAATAAGCTATTAGAATCTATAAAGTAAATACTATTCTTTATAAACTATAGATAATATTTAAACCTCTTTACTTAAATATATCTAAGCCTAAAGATAGAAGTAGTAATTATAATAGTAGAATAACTAAAGAAAATCTATAAAAATCTATAAATATTACTTAAATAAGCCTAACGCTAAAGTATTTTCTACTAAAATAAGAAAAGAAAAATAGTATCTTAGCTAAAGAAGAAAGATAAAATATATCTACTTATAAAGAATCTTTATACGAAATCATCTAGTAAAGAATTAAACTACGTTAAGGTTAGACTATTTTTAATTTTAAAGTAAGATAGATCTATTACTTATATACTTAACTTACTAATTAACGTAAAGATATATCTAAGATTCTATATATAACTATTAGAACTAGTAGACTCTAAAACGCTATTATAAAAAATATTCTATTATAAACCTAAAGAAAAAGATAAATTTAAAGTTAAAAGAATTACTTTCTACTAAACTAAAAATAATAAAACTAAATACCTAGTTAAATAGTTAAGATACTTTAATAGTAAAAATATATAAGAATTAGAAATAAACCTTAAGAATTACTAATAACGCGTTTAAGTATACTAACGCTAGTAATAGATAAATTAATAAGATCTATTATAGACTATACTATAAAGAAAAAGATAATACTAATAGAAGTAGCTAGATAGTCTATTTACTTTATAGATATAGACTTACTCTTTTCTTCTAACTTAGAAGTAAGATATAATGCCTTACGCTACGCGCGTTTCTCTACCTATTAAAAAATCTTTTTATTATAAAAAAAATAAGTAATTATCTCTACTAATAACTTTTTATTCTTATCTATCTTTTTCTAATACTTCTTCTAAGTCTTATTTAATAACTTTTATAATATATTTATATACGTCTAATCTAGCTAAGTATATTTTATATACTTTAATTAAAAATTTAATATTATAAAATACTTAATACTCTAATAAAAATAATAGTTATAAGTAACTATAGTAAAATTATTAGCTCTTTAGATTTTAGAGCTTAAGCGAAGATAACGCTATATTAAGGAAGATATATTAACTACTATATTATAAAGATATAGAGTAGACTAATTATATAAGTACTTACCTCTTATATATAGCGTAAATATACTAAGAAATCTAACTAGATTAGTATAATAAGTACTATATCTTTAAGACGTAGTACTTATTAGACTAAGCCTACTATAGACAAAAGTACCTATTCTTAAGCGTTCTTAGAAACTAAGCGTTCTTAAGAACCTAGTAATTCTAAGAATAAAACGCTTATAGAAACTATATACTTCTAGAAACCTAGCGCTTATATAAATACTATATTAATAGTAATCTTTTATTTATAATAACTTATCTTTTCTAGTAATAATCTACTTTTACTAATACTCTATTTATAGTAACTATAAAATTATAGTAGTATACCTCTCTTAAAAGAAATCTAGGCTATATATTACCTTAAGAATAAGTTATAAGAAGAGAAGAATAGTATTATAACTAGCCTTAGAATATAGAGAATATTTTACTATTTAATTTATTTAATAAGTAATCTATAAGAAAGTAGAACGACTATAGGAAATAATATATACTCTTTAGAGATAGTTATTACGTAACTACTTAATAATAAGCGCTTACTAGTAAATAGATACTTAGTACTATAACGCTTACTAATAAGTAATACTTAGTAAGAGTACTTAATACTAAGCGCTTACTAGTAAGTACTACTTACTAATAAGTATAATACTTACTTAGTATATAGTATTAAGTATTTAGCTCTTATAGCTTAATATATTTAACTTAAGTTCTAAGTATAAGTATAATATATAGAGTTATTCTACTTACCTAAGTTACTATTCTATTATATACTTCTACTTTATCTATAAAAACTAACTAATAAGAAGCTTAATACTAAGAGTCTTATATTACTCTTACTTAAGCTATACTCTTAATAGCTTTCTACTATAGTTATCTTTAATTATAAGAATTTATTACTTTCTATTCTAACCTAGAGATATATTAAATAAGTTCTAGACTATTCTCTAGTATAGATAAGGTAATTTCTCTTTTAGTCTTCTTAAGATTACTTAATATCTATATATAGTAGCATAGAAAATATATTTTACTTAGACTATTCTCTTAATTTTAATATTTTAGACCTATATTACTAGAGCTTAAAGAGATTTTAGCCTAAAATAATCTACTCTAGCGTACTAAAGCTTTTTAGTATTATTTCTTAGGTAATTATTCTAGGATTTAGTAGTTTTTAGTAAGGTTATTACGCTTATTATAGTATAATAAGATAAGATAAGCTTATATTTAAGAAAAGTAAAATTAAACTCTCTTTAGAGCTTAACTATTACTATATTCTTTTTAAGCGTTTCTATTCTAAGTATACTATCTAAGCTAAGAAACTAGATACTTTAAGCTCTAAGCTAAGCTTTAAATATAATATTTAAGTAGAAGCTTTTTACTACTATAATATTAAGAAAGGTAAGATCTACTAACTTATTTTTATCTTTATTATATAGTATACTATAAAGAATATATATTCTATAACCTTTAATTAGAAAAGCTTAAGATTCTACTTCTATATATTCTATTTTATTAATCTTTTTAAATATCTCTAGCTTAAGATAATCTTAATAGTTAATAAAGTATAGAGCTTTACTATTATCTAGAATAGTATAGTCTAATAGTAGATAAGCTATAGAAGTAAATATTATATATACTCTATTTAGTTATATAAAAAACTTAGAATTAAGTAAAGCTACTTAGATATTAATTAAGAACTTTAGTACTTTATCTTCTAGATATTTTTTCTTTATTTAGTCTTTCTTTACTAAAGTTTTTTTTAAGCTTTAGTAGAGCTTTATAGCTAACTTAGACTATATACTCTTTTTTTAATAAGTAGAGAGCTTCTTTAGCGTATCTATTAGTATTAACTTTAGTTAATAAAACCTTAATACTTTTTATAAATAGTTTAGCTTATTAGTCTCTAAATATAGATATTATAGTAGCTATAGTTTCTTTATCTTATTTAGAGAGTAAGCTCTAGTAAATATTATAGCTATAATTATCTCTTCTTTTATAGGTAAGCTCTAGTTTTCTATAATAGAGTTAAATAGTCTTCTAAGCTCTTTAAGTATAAAAGATCTTATATTATTACTAATAACTTCTCTCTTAAGAAAGTCTTATTATTAAGATATAGCCTAGTTAAGTATATACTTCTTTCTAACTACTATAAGGAAATCCTTAATAGTAATATCTCTAGATACTTCTAGAAGCTTAAGCTCTTAAGCTCTAAGAAATACTAAGCTCTACTTTTAGTACTAGTTTATTAGAGTTATTAATACTAGATAAGCTTTACCTAGTATTACTCTATATTCTCTTTAAACTTAGTTTTTAATTACTACCTCTATTAGAGTGTAATCTTAGTAGAGTATTCTTAGAAGTTCCTTTAATAAAGTTTTACTAGAGTTATTTTACTTAAGTATAGCTAGAGTAAGAAGCTTAGTAGCTATAGTATTTTATACCTAAGTATAGAGCTTCTCTATTTTAGAATTCTTAGTATTTTAAATAGTCTTTTAGAGCTTTACGCTTTAGAGAATTACTATATATTACTAAAACTTCTCTATATCTTTTAGTAGTTCTAAAATAGTTTTATTATTAGTTTCTTTAGACTTCTTATTTTAGATATAAAGATTAAAGTTCTTAGTAGAAGAGAGTTATACTATTAGTTTAATTTTAGACTATATACTTAAGCTTAATACGTAAGTCTTAAGCTAGATAAACTAGAGATACTAGTTATTTTATATATAAAGCTTTTAGCTTTCTATTAAGATAGCTTCTAATATAGTTAAGCTTAAAGAGTTTAGAAGATAAGAGAAGAAGATTTCTAAGTAGAAGTTTTATAGATTTAAAGATTTAGAGTAAAGTTAAAAAGTAGCTTTATCTAGCTTAATAAAATATATAGGGAGAATCTTTTACATTTTTAGAAAGCTAGGCTTCTAACTATAGAGAAGTAGTTAAGCTTAAATAAAGTTACTTTAGTAGATAAAAGAATTAAATTATCTATTAAGCTTAAGGTATATTTAAGCTTAGCTTTTATCTATAGTCTTAGGTATATAATACTCTAGCTCTATTATCTTATCTTAGTTTAGCCTTAGTCTAGTTAATAGAGCTTACTTATTTAGCTTCTTTATCTCTACTATATTCTATTATAGCTTAGGCTTAGTTGTAAACTTAAGCTCTATTACGATAATAAGTAATAGTAGTAATTTTAATAATTAATATAGTATATTATAATAGTTAATTAACTATAATAAAAAGCTATAATAACGTATTAACGTTAACACGCTAATAAGGAGATACTTACTTACTTAGAGTACTCACTCGCTTATAAATAATATTATACTTCTTTATAACTTTTACCTAGAAAATATTACTACTAAATATTAGCTTAAAGATAAAGATTATTTCTTAAAAATACTACTACTAAGTTAGAAACTTTAAAAAATATAAAGAATAAGCTTTAAAAAAGAAGATATATATCTATTAAGAAAGAGTTAGATTAGAACTATATACTAGTATAATAACCTAACTAAATATAGTATATATAGTAGTAAAGCTCTTCTAGTATTTAACTAATCTAAGCTTAAACTACTTTACTATAGTAAAGTATACTATTATTTACTTCTATAAAATACGCTATAAAAAGATTATAATAAGTAATAATATATTATTTATAAATAATTTAAAAATAAAAAAATTCTTATAAGGCTATATAATAATACTCTTTAGAAAGCTAGTAGTATAGTAAGTAAAATACTAAGCTACTATTACTATATTAACTACTAAAGCTAAGCTACTAGTAGTTAAATAAGTTAGTACAGAGGTATTAGCGCTATAGAGATTCTTTAAAGAGCTCTCTTTAGATATTAATAAACTCTAGAAAATATTCTATAATAATATATTTCTAATTAAGCTTACTATCTAAGAAAATAAATTTATATTAACTAAGCTTAGATATATAAATATATAAAACTTTTAGCTTAGATAAAAATATACTAAAGAAATAAGAAAAGTAATATATTTTTAAATAGACTAGATACTAGTAGATAGGCTTACTAAAAATTTACTTAAATAATAATTTAGAAAGATTATTAGTATATTATAGAATATATACTATAAAAGCTAAGTAAAGCTAGAAATAAGAAGTAAAAAATTATAAAATAAAAATTATAAAATTAAACCTAAGCTATCTAAATACTTTATAAGTAAGAAAACTAAAGCTCTTAATTAGTATTAAGTCTAGAAAGTAAAATATATAACTTATTATATAGAACTTAAAAGAAAAAAAAGTACTAAGCTACTTATAAGCTTTCTTAGTATAGTAAGCTAAATTTCTAAAACTTTAGTAAGTATAAGCTCAAAGCTCTTTAAGCTTTTTCTTAAATAATATACTAAAATCTTTTTAAAAATATTTAATTATTATTTTAAGATTCTTAAGATTCTTATTACTAATATTATATAGAGGTCTAGAGAGTCTTAGTCTACTATTAAAATAACTTTTAGTTAGTTTATACTAGATAAGATCTAGAAAGAGCTTATATACTAGAATTTATAAAAGATAATAGTTCTAAGTTACTTTATAAAAGATAACTACTAAAAATAAGCTTAAGCTTATTAAGATTATATTCTTTAATAAAAGTTAAATTCTAAGTAGAAATAAAAGTTAGAGCGTAAATAGTATCTTAAGACTAATCCTAATTAAACGTACTAACTAGACTAGTTAGAGCTAGGTATAAAAATAAATATAAAACTAAAAAAACTTAAGCTTACTACCTATCTTAAATATCTTTTTATTAAGCTACTAAATACTAAAAGTTAATTTAAAGTTAGAAAATAAAGCTTCAAGTTATAAATAATAAGTACTATATATAAAGAATAAGTTAATAAAGCTTTAGTAGACTAAACGTCTTTAGTCTCTTATATAGTAGAAGCTTTAGACTTCTAAGTCTAAAAAGTTATAGCTAAGCTAAACTTAGTTTTACTATTAGCCTTTATTAAAGCTCTATCTCTATAAAAGTAAGTAGGTAAAAGTATATAAGCTTTAGATCTAGTTCACTAGTTAAACTTACTATTAAATATATATATAATAATATTAAATTTAGTCTTAATTTAATAATAGACGTTTTTATTAGCTTTAGTACTTCTAGCTTTTAAGAGTATAAGCGTAGTATTATAAGTAAACTTAGATCTAAAATAAGTTAGTATACTAAGCTTAAAGAAACTAAAGAATATAATATTAATAGTAACTTATATCTTAATATAAAAATAATTATTAATCTAATATATAAAATAGTATAAGTACTTTTAACTAGTTTTTTTATTATAATAGTTACTATAAAATAGCTAAGTATAGCTATAGTAAACTAACTAAGTATAGTATAGATATATCTTTATATATATAGTTATATATATAATATTATCTAACTTAATTAAATTATTAATAGAAAGATCTTTAGATATTTTACTTTTACTTTTATCTTCTTTATTATTAAGCTTATATTCTACAGAAGTAATAGCTATATCTTTACCTTTATTAAGCTTAGAAGTAGGCTTAATATCTAAGAAGATACCTTAACTACTAGAATTATAAGTAATAAGCTTAAGTATAATATTAATATTTATATAATTATTATTATTACTAATAAAATATATAAACTATTTATCTATACTTATCTTCTTATAATTAAGTATAAAAAAAGTAAAAACTAAAGCTTTAGATCTTAGCTATATAGAAATATAGACCTATAGACTGTTATAACTATAATAGCTTAATAGTCTAGAAGGTAATTAAGATAATTATATAAATAGCTTAATAAAGTTATTTTTAGCTTAGGTCTATAATTAGATCTTTAGATAGTAAAGATCTAAGTTTACCTAGTTACTAGAAAGTAAAGTTTCGTATAAGAGCTTAGTAGACTTTACAAGTTTAAATTAAGTATTAAGAGTATTAAGCTTATTAGAGAAACTATTATAAAATAGATATTTACCTAAAGATATAGTTAGCCTAATTAAGATTAACTACTAAAACTAAGTAAAATAAACTTATAACTACTATTAAATTTAACTAGAATAATCTAGACTAATATACTATTAGTTAATAAGAAAGAAGCTCCACTAGTTATACGCTTCTAAATAATAACTATATTATCTAAATTATTTTTAGACTTAAAAATACTTAACTTAACTATTATATTATTCTTAGTAAATATTTAAAGCTTTTAATAAAAAACTTAACTATTTATAAATAAAAAAAAAAACTCATAGTAGAAGCTTAAGAAGACTACTAGACCTTAATAAAGATCTTTAATACTCTATCTAGATCACGTCTAAGAAAAGATATAGAAGTAGTTCTCTATTAAGTAGATAAAGCTAGAATAATTAAAATAGTAAACTTAGAAGCATAAATATTATTATAAAAAAGCTTATAAAAATAAGCTAGAAAGATTATACTTTTACTAGTAATAGTTTATTTAGTCTTAGTTAAAAATAGATATTAAGCTAAAGTAGAAAGAGCTAGAGTCTTAGTAATCTAAGAATAGAGTAAAAAAGTCTTATATAGTTAGTTTAAGAGCTTTACTATATAAAGATAACTAAAAGCTTTAAGTTAAGAGAATAATAGAGATAAAAACTAAAGATAAAAAGTATTACTAAAGACTATTAAGTAGAGCTTACTAAAAAATTAAAACTAAGAGATACTTTCTATAAGCTTAGATAGATATAGATCTATATACCTAGGGGTACAAAAGTATTTATAGTAGGTTAATTATCCCATTTTAGCTAGAAGTACTTTAGATAATTTAAAATAGCTCTATTTATACCTAAAACGTCTTAATATTATAGTGCTAAGACTACTCCCTCCTTAATCTAACTCTAGCTTCGAGGAGCTTTTCTTTATATTAAGTAATAATAGATAAACCTATAACGCCTCGCTCTAACTACTACCGCCTATATCTATCTCGCGATAAGAGACTCTATATCTATACACTACGCCGCGCTAGCTATACTTATAAGGAGATATAGAAGTAAGTTAGCTATTCTTTAAACTAGGTTTAATACGCGTTATCTATACCTATTACCTCCTAAAAAAAGAGTAGTAGACCTTACAAACTTAGCTATAAGTAAGTTAAAAAGCTTATTAGCTTTATCTAATAGAGCTGCCGTACCTAATAGATAAGCTACTAAAAACTTACTACCTACTTCTACCCGCGCTAGTAAGCCTCTAAGCGCTGTATTTAGAACACTCTTTAAGAGGAAGGGTATAGAAGAAGAAAGGTATACTAGAAGCTACTAAATAATAAGCAGATTTAGATAGATCGACTCTAATAGACACTAGAGTACTAAGATTAGACTATTAAATAATAGAATTACGTGCTTTAGAGCGATAAAACGTAAGTAACTAGAGCGTCCTATTAGGATATATTTGTAACCTAGCTCCTACACGAACGGCTAGAGCCTATCTACCTAGTAAATAGAATCCTATAGAGAAGGGGCTAGATGTTCTAGGGCTGCTTTAATAGGAGTTAAAAAGGTCCTTTTCTCTTTTAGGAAAAGGCTTACGGATTAATTAATAGAGCTCGCTATTGTAAGCGGATTATACCTCTCGTAAGTAAGTAGGTAATAAGTAATTTAGGTCTACTTTTTATGTAGGATAACGCTAGGCCATACTTAGCTTAAGATACTAGACGTGCTCTATAGGAGGGAGGCGTAGAGGTAATATCCTAGCTAGCTTAGTTACTAGATTTGAACCCTATTAATGTAACGGCGCAGGCAAGAGGAACCGGATTCGTTTCGGAGTTATGGTCACTCAGAGGCATATGGGAGTGCGTGGGACACAAGAAATCCAAGAATCTGATTGAACACCTATAGGCCTTGTACGAAAGGATATCGAAAAACTACAGAATAAGCTATCAACGCTGAGGTGGTTTTATCTTCTTAGTTTCCGCTAGACCTAACAGAATCTAGTTCGGATCCTGTTCGGATATTGGTCGCGTAGAGGGCTCAGCCGTTACAATTAAGTTAGTATAGGCGAGGATAGAAGATTAGATATAGGAGTATTACCTAGATATATTAGATAACCCTTGTAGCTATAATTAGCTTTGGAGGATCGTAATAGAGGCCTAGGAAGCTATTACTCTAGAGCATCTATAGTCCATAGTAAATACTATGAGGCACCGATGTGAAGCTGTAATTGCTGCTTAAGGTGGCTACACATTGTATTGAAACCAAATCAATTACTTAATTAGGCTTAGCTCCACCCCTGGCGCAGCCCCACTATGAATACTTTCGTACCCCCGGGTAGTACTAGTGCGGCCAGCTTACTGGTGGCGCACGTTAGCTATAATAATAGTATAACATCTCTGAAGAGGGTGCGCAGTAAACGGCGCTACGGGCGTTATAGCTAAATTAGACATAACTCCCGGACGTTCTGAGTAGAATTAGAGTTTATAGAGAATAGCGACGCGTCTAAAGAATAATATTATATTTTACTTACTACTAAAAATTATAGTAGTATTGTGTAACAAGTATTGTGACGTTATTTTGGTGAGGAGACTGCGGCGCTCGGTGAGGTGGGACGCTCGGTGGTGAAACACGTTAACGTATTAGTAAAATACACTATTATAAGTAGAAAGAGAAGAAGAAATGTGCAAAAATTGGGTCTTACCGCGACTCGAACGCGGGGCCTCTCGCAAGCTGTGCTCGGGAAATCCCTAAGCGAGAATCATACCACTAGACGATGGGGTTGTTAGAACTGAAGGAGATGCTGAAATGTGTTGTGAATGCTTACCCATAAGACCGTGTAGCTGTAGTAGCTGTTGATGAAAAAATGCCGATATAAACGGTATATACATTAGCCTATTCTGTGTGTTGAAAAGTCAGGGTACTTGTCCAACCGGACAAAAAACTCATCTCAGTGCTGCGGGGCTCCAGCTGTGGGGTCAGTCGACCCACGGACGCGACATTGTCACTTTAGAATTGTATACGTGTTACCGTCTAATTGAGATGGTTGTGTCTAACAACTGTTGTTGAATTGAGGGCAGTGATGGTTTATACTGCCTGTTCTTTGCCACTTCCTTCAGGTCACTCCCGATTGATACGTCATATGCATTACCCCAAGGGTCGTGCCTGCATCATCGATATCATAAACGCAATTTCCCGAACTGCGCTTGGATGACCTCTGCTTCATTCTGCAAGCTTCCACTCACTGGGTCAATGTATCCAATGACTGTCGCTTTACTACAGCCAGCTCCGCGAATTTTCACATAACCATTGTAATGCACAATGGTCATCCGATTGTTTGTTCCTGAAGGTATGTGTCTGAAGGGCACAAGCGGCGCATAGCTCCTGACCGAGCTTTAGGCGAGGGACAACATCCGCTCACGCGAAAACGACCCAGCGGCCTCCCTGCAGAGCTTGACCTGATCACATCACCATGGAGAAGTTCTCTTGCTGCTGCTGGCATCACCGGCCTCTTTGCGCTTGTTGGCCGCTCATATCCAGGCACGTTCCTGCGTTCCGCAGCCTTCTTCAGCGTCGTCGATCTCTCATGGACAGCTGCTGGCTTGTATGGACAACGGGAGATAAACAGAGGGGTGTTCAAAATGGAAAATATCACGCCAGAGCCTGGAAAGCTATGGCAAAAGACAAAGGGCTGGACTGCAGATGATGCGACGCTGGCTGGTGGAGTATTGGGCCTTGTGACGGCCCTGAACCCGCGCGCTTTCCCTGGAGCCTATGGAATTTCAAGATTCATTGGAGCAGCAACCGTAGGATGTGCACTGGGCTACAAGACTGGACAAATGTTTATAACTCGCATCGACCCGCGACTTATGAGTATCATTGAATCATCCCACAGGGTGAACCGGGGAAGAGCATATGACAAATTGCAGCGTGATGAAGAAGCGAAAGCTTCATTATCATTTGTTGGCAAACTTGCGCTCAAGTATCATACATCCCCGTATCTACAGATTCTGCGCAACCCTCTATATTTTGCAAGGGCCAGGGGGATGAGTGGTATGTCTAGCGGACAGCAGCATGCGACACCGTCGAGCCGAGCATCTCAGCGACCAGCATTGAGCTCTTCGCTGCAAGCAGACACGGCCAAGTTTACCCTCATACAAATAGAGTTCAAAGCAGACGATCTTACAGGGCCAGATATCGAAGCAGGCTATCGAGCATACAAGGACAGTCTTCAGACACGGGACGAAAGTGTCATCCAAGAGTGGCGGGAGAAAATCAAGAGGGATAAGGAACAAGTAAGAATGGAAATGAACTTTTTGTGGAAGCATCTTGGACTTATGGAGCACGTCTTTTACCTTGACGACAAAGAAGACAGGGCTAAAGACATATTGCGACGAGAGCTACAACTAGTCAACAACATGACTGGGGACATGATTGTTCGGTATGCGATCCTCGGATACCACGAAGCAGACTCAGAAAAGCAATTGTGGCAGAAGCAGCAAGCGAATGAGGTTTCACCTCCCAGCACAGAATCCAAGGCACCGCAGCAGTCGGCAGCAGGTGCGCAAGACGACTTTCAAGGCCCAATCATTGCCACGGAGCAAGTGCGTACCAACTGGACAAGGCAAAAGGAGGTCCTACATCACCTCGAGCATACTTTGTCACAGTATGAAGAAATGCAGCCAGTGGAAGGATCAGCAGTGTTTGAGCATCGCAAGCAACTCCAGCAAAATGTGGAAGATCTGAAGAGAAATGTCGAGGCTACTGAACGGCTACTTCATTGGTTCGAGGTGCAGGTACAACTGGCCGAGGACAAGGCTAAAATCAAGAGAGAAACGTAGCACCCAGTACGCGATCATTGATTCGCTCGCAATGATATACCTTATTCTAGAGCAGCTTGACTTGAGAATATTTCACTCATGCAAAGATATTTTATATGCCCAAGACTGTGCTCACGCTCACCTAGTATCCTACCACGCAGCTTCCTTCTTCTCCTGCGCAACCCCAAAAGTAGCCCCTCCCTCTTCCAAGAACCGTTTCTCTTCCTCTGTACTCTCCCTACCCAATGCCCCATTCCGATGCGGATACCTACCAAATCTATCCAGTATATCTCTATGTTCCCTAGCCGACTTGTTGTACCCCTCAAGAAACATCTTTGTACCTTTGTATCCCTCTAAATTTGCTACCTCCTTCTCCAGCTCATACACAATGCCGTCTACGAAGTCGTGATCCGCCACGTCTTCAGAGTGGATAAGCGGCATGTAGAACCACATTCTATGCGGCGACGAAAGGCGGAAGACAGGATGTAAATCTGGGCGCGGGATAGGCGACTCGGAGGATAAGAGCGTACGGACCAGATGCGTCGCCATGCGGTCGTAGTGGTTGTATACAAGCTGTAGCCCAGAATTCGTACGGTATATATTCCGCGGTATCTGGTCGAGCAGCAGCGTCATACTTAGCGCCGTCCATGCCACTTCCTCGCTATTCGCATCCCCATTGTGCTCAGCAATACGGCACAATTGGTTGAGGAACGGGTGCGCGGTCGCGTCGGGGCATTTGGCGGGGCCAATGGCTTCCAACGCGGGGGAAAAGGCTTCGCGGCATTGTGTGTCAAATGCGACTCGTTCGGCGGGGCTCGCAATGAACCAGCGCTTCACCACACTCATGTCGAGCTCCTGCCCACTGGTGTCGATACCGGGGAACCATTTCGATATTACGCGATCGTATAGTGTGCGACCGAAGAGGGAGGGGTCGAGTTTGAATGAGGGCGAGGTGGACATGGTGCGTTGGGCAATCGGCGCGCGGATGCTGGACAGGTAGAGGCTGGATGTCAGGAAACGCAGAGGCGTGCGGACTGCTAAGCTTGTGAGCACCATTAGTTTTTCATGGCTTTGTTAGCTATGGGATGCGATCTTTTTATTTATGTGCAGATCGCGGTGAGATCTTGACGATATTCGCACTGATTCCAAGACTGGATCTTCGCTAGTTTGCTGAAGGATGGATGTGCATGTGGGTTTCGGCAGCTTCGGGAGCCGACAAAGCGACTGCTGACTAAAGATTGGATGGATAAGGTGCTTGTTATTTATTATCGCATTTAAGCGTCGTCTTTGTGCCATCGGAACAGCGGGAAAACGTGTTGTTTTTCAGATCGGATGGTTTCGATTCTACTTGCGAGAATGAGTGCGTTAGGTCCCGCTTAGAGGCTTCGAGAAAGCCGCGACTAGCACGTGCTAACGCGCTATGGGGGCCCAAATGAACTCCCCCATTGCCATAGTCTGACGGAATATGGGGTAAAGTGGAGAAGATGCTCTGGACAAAACACGGGCTAGCCTGTCGAGCTTTACTCCACATTCCCCTCATTCATCTGCCTGTACCATACTCAGGCCTCTTAGCCTAAACATGTGGGGGACGCAACCTACATCAAACCATGCGTGTTATGAATAGAATGTCCCTATTTAGTCAAACATCCAGAAAGCCCAGTTCCCAAAGTCTATTCCCTAAGAGCACTGTGTTGTTTGCTACGATTCATGTTCTTCCCCAACATACACCGCAGCCATTGCTAGCCCCACATGTACACCCTTGCCCTCCTATCCTTGCTGCTCGCGACCTTCGTTATCTACACACGATACAAGAACAGACCGCCGCCCGGCACAAAAGCCGCCCCTGGGCCTGTCGGCTTTCCAATCCTCGGAAATGCACATCAACTCGGCCAACAACCACATCAGCAAATCACAGCATGGGCTCGCGAGTATGGCGAAGTATACAGGATCCGGTTGGGTTGGAATGATTGGTACATGATATGCTCGCCTAATGCGTGCAAGGAGATTCTCGACAAGCAGTCTGCATCCACCAGCTCGCGAGCACCACTGCCTGTATCTGGAGATTCGCTCAGCGGGGGAATGCGATTCTTGTTCATGGAGTATGGGCCTGAATGGCGAAAGTTAAGAAGCATCAGCCATAAGCTGCTGACCCCAGCTGTGAGCGCCACTTTCAAGCCAAGTCAGGAATTCGAAGCAAAGATGTTGCTTGAGGAGATTTTGGACGGAGCGGATACAGCGAAGGGAAATGGGGCCAGTTATAAAGCGATCAGAAGATATACCGTTAGTGTCATCATGACAAGCACTTATGGACGACGTATACCAGATTGGGTGAGTACGAATATATGAGAAATATGTGTTGATTTGGACTGATAAGGTTAGGACTGCGACGAGGTTCGTGGCATTTACGATATCATGAACGATTTTTCTCTCATGGCAAAGCCAGGCACTTACCTTGCCGACACACTTCCTTTCCTCGGAAAACTCCCTCAAAAACTGCAGTGGTGGCGCAAAGACGTCAAACCATACTTTGAAAAGCAAGCAAAACTATGGATGTCGTTTTGGAGCACCTTAAAAACGCAGATGGAAACCAAGCAAGCCCCCGATTGCTTCGTTAAACAGTTTATCGAAAGCGACTACGAAAATCACGGTATCAGTGAGCTACAGGCAGCGTTTCTGGCAGGTAGTATGATTGAAGCAGGAAGCGAAACAACTTCCGCAGCACTCAATACGGCGATCCTTTACCTCTCTGCACACCCACATGCCAGGCAAAGGGCATTTGAAGAGATCCAGAAAGTCACATCATCTACTCGATCTCCAACCTTTGATGACGAGCCCGAGTTGCCTTATGTCCGTGCCATTGTCAAAGAAACACTGCGTCTACGTCCTGTCACCAACTTCGGTACACCGCATTACACCACCGCGCCCGTCGACTATAAGGGCATTTACATCCCTGCACAGTCGGTCGTATGTCTCCAACAGTACCCCATTCACTACGATCCCAACATCTTCAGCGAACCCGAGCGTTTCTATCCAGAGCGATACCTTGACCGCCCACACGGATCAGGTCACTACGCTGCTGGGCCTGCAGCAAGCCGCGACCACTGGGCTTTTGGCGCCGGCCGCAGAATCTGTTCTGGCCTCCACCTGGCAGAGAATAGCATGTTCATTGTTCTTGCAAAGTTGCTTTGGGCTTTCGATATCTTACCGCCGCTTGATAGCTCGGGAAAGGAAATCGAGGTTGATACTAGCGATGAGGCGTTTGATGCGGTTGGGAGTACGACAATGGCGAAGCCGTATAATGTGAGGTGGCGAGTTAGATCTGAAGAGGTGAAGAAAACTGTTTTGCGAGAAGCGGCTGAGGCGAGGAGGGATGGTTATGTGCTCAGAGGGGTGCGTGTAGGTGAAGAGGGTGTTAAGGTTTGATATTTACAGGTTTACTCATAAGGAATTTCCATTGTCCTATCATTTGAAAATGGATATTTTTGTTGCGTGATCATTTCCACAAACGAGGTATCACGGCGGTTGCCTACCGTAACGAGCGAAGCCCTTTTGCGAAATCATTAAGGTCCTGTGGATGTGACCACTGTTTACCCTTTCCGTGTTTGCTATCCCCACTTTACCTATCTGACCTCACAGTCCCTTCCCTAACTGTGCTCCTGTTGCCGAACACCCTTCCCCTCTATTTCGATACACCATCTAAGGAATACCACCTTCACGCAATTTAACACATGCACGACGATGACGAAAGAGACCAACAACATGGAGTTAAGCGACTTCGACACGACAGTCTCCAACCTCAACATCTATCAAGGCGACACTATTGAAGACATCATGAACATCCCCTTCACGACCGTCGTGGATCCTCCCGTGCAAAACTTTGGCACACTACACCCGCATGGCCAAGCAGAGCCGAGTGAGGACGAGCAGATAAGCAATTACCGCAAACTGATCGAGGAGAAATTGAGAGCGCAGGTGTCAGCGCAAGAACTCGAATCCAAATTGGTAGCAAAAACAGAAGCAACTGAGCAATATGCAGCTCAAGATAGCTATCAAGATGGTGGAAGCGACATCGAAGCCACTCACGATCCCTCCGCAGTTCAAGAGGTCAGTTTACGTCCACCACGAAGATGAACAACTGCTAACACTTCAACAGTTCCCCAACACGAACACCAACAAACTCTCCCGTCCCTCAACACTTCCCTCCCACACCCGTCGAGCCTCCGAACCTATTCTATCACCAAGCACCTCATCGACCATAGACACCCCATCCAGCACACCCTACACTACTCCCTCAAGCCCAACCCCCAACCCACCTCCGCCATCCAAGAACCGTCGAAGCCCAAACTTGCGGAAAATCGACCATCAGCGGCCCCGCTACAAATTTGAAGAAGATGAAGAAGCGCTAGCAGACCTCGAGCAATACCGAACCATAGATCTAGCGCCCTTGGAACCTATCATGCAGAGTAGCACTGCGGGCGATTTGATTACGCACGGTACACCGATCAAAGTGCGGGATGTGGATATCTTTCTCTCAGGACAGTGAAGACGGCGGAAGACAAGAAAGAAAAGTGATGAGACTACTGTTGATGTCTTGTTGTAGCGGTAAAGAAATCGTCCTGATTCCATCATGCAGTATTGGAAATGTAGACGTAGTGAAAAAAAACTTTGAATCTTTCAACTTTTCTCTCATCCATTTACTCCATGTTGGATAAGAGAAAATCAGCGAATCAAGCGTCATCCAAATGCGCCAGTTGTCCATCTGTACCCGTACGAACAAACGCTACATAGAGACCCCCACACATACCCTCTTTTTGTATAAATGATATCAATGCTTCCAACCCTGTATTGCGTAAAGTAGTGTAAAACCCGCATTCGGCACCCAAGAGAATTCAAGACACACAAACCATATATGCAGTTACCCCCTTTCATTTGCCAGCCGAGTGTTCCGCCCTCTCCTCTGCCCCCACAAGTGTCTCAGCCTCGTAATGGAAAGACATTGTTGGGAAGAGGACTGCCACCGTCATAGCTGATGTGATAGATCCTGCTGCTGTTCGTCCTGGAGACCGAGTCTCGTCCCGCTGCGTCTACGGTCGCGCTCCTCGTCATTCTCTCGCATTTCGGCTGCGAAATCTGCTTCATCATTGCTGTGCCCCTCGTAGTCTGTTAAGTCGTCGCTCATGATGTGCAGGATTTGGCTGAATGTGCGGCTCTTCCAGCGGCCCATGCCTTCCATGAGGTCTGCGCAGTGTAAGAGGGTGCGGCGTGCGGCTAGGTAGCCTCCGTCGAGGGCGATGCCGGTTATGCTGAAGGGACCGCCGTGACGGATGAATTTGAGGGCTTCGGTTGGATCTGGGAAGCTCACAGGGGACTGTGAGCTGTCGATGAAACCGAGCTGGCCGACGGAAAGCCAGTCGACGGGATCGAGAAGCTCGATACATGAGTCGGCTGATGGGCAGTTGCCGTTGGTAGAGTTGGAGGAGTGGGGTGGGACGGTGAAGATGTACAGGCCTAGTATGAGGGCGGCTTCGAAAAGGGCGACAACGCTATGTGGGTTGACTATGTCGCTTACTTTGCGGTCGAAAAGCAGCTTGTAAATTTGGGAGGCATGGAGAACACTACGACGAGCGCTGGGCGTTTGACTCCATGCCGAAATATCTTCAAGGGCATTGACGGCGGGCTCGGGGCCTGAGCGCCCAGCTGCGAGTTCAAAGTAGCGCAGGTTGGCGCCGAGAAGCATACACGAGGCATGCCAGAGCACGGCAGAGTTGAGGTCTGCGGTGCGGACGGCGTCGATGGAGGAGCTCGAGAGGTTGACTAGCAGAGGGAGGATGTCGCGACTTCGTGGGTCTTCGGCATAAATGCGCCAGGGCTCCAATTGCTTCTGGTGTCCTGTCGCAGGGGCTAAACGATCGTTACTCTCGTAGATACGGAGGAGGAGCAGTGTTAGTAGACATCGGAAGCTACTGGTATCCAGTTTCAATCCCGGCGTTGGATGGAATGATGGGGTAATCTTCTGTGTATGAACCTTGGCACCTCTTTGCACCAAATGGAACCATTTTGCAGCGCTGTTGACATGATACAAAGCGTAATCGGACGGCGGAAGAATGTGCACTGTTTCTGGGCGTATCATGGGAGACGTTGAAAGATATCCTGCCCACCAGCAGTCTGCCTCGACCAGACCGAATATGATTCGTTTGCTACATTCGATCTTGGACCATGTCTTCCATTTAGCGTCGATATCGATAATTTCATCGAGGAGTGGCTCTATCTTGCCGGCTTCATTCGCAGAGAAGAGGCTTTGGTTTAGAGCAAACTATAGCTATCAGTATCATGGCAAGAATAGACACAAATGTGCACATACACCAATAAGCTCTGAGTATAGCTTCTCAGCTTGCGCGATACGGCTTTTCCGCTGGGAATGAATCAGTATGCAAACAGATTGCCTTCCTTGGTAAACTCACTCCGGTGATGGAAGCCAGATTGAGAGCCAGTAAGCTGGTAGCAATGACTCGCATCTGTCTATGTGGTGGCTGGTCTGATGCTGGTAATGATTGTAACTCGGCCATGACAAGCTGTAACACAGCCTATATGCATGTTAGCAGACGAAACTTTACCTCGTGTGCTCTTCTTACAGGAAACGTGCGTGTGACGAATTTGGCTGCGCCAGCTGTGCCCAAAATACTCAATCCAATCAGACACATGCAAAGCAATAACGACCGCGGGGCATTCTTGGCCGAAAATGTTGGTATGTGAATGATTGGAAGGGTAGGGTGGAAGTAATAGAGATACATTTCCAAAGCAATGTCGAGAATTTCAGCGGGCGGAAACTGAATGCCCTCTACGCTTGGACTTCCAGCAGCATCTCCGCTTGAAGATACGGTATCTGCCACTGATTCTGACCGTATCAGATTCGATATGGGTAGGTTGTTCAGGGTGGTTTGCAGCTTGCTTCTACATTCCTCATCAAGACCCCAACGCTGATTCTTGCGCTGCCTCTCGCTGGCAGGCGTCTCCGCTAATCTGGAATCATACTCGGAGAGGATATTGATGCAATCGGACGCGACCAGACTTTGCCACAGATCCGGCATTAGACGCGACGAGCGCCGATTGCGTGACGGCCAGCAATTCTGGACTCTTTGGAAGCGCTCTCTTGGCACCCTGCTTGCAATAGACGCGCTACTCCCTGACGGGCTGGCTTGATTCTCTTGCATTGCTCGAAAGGCGTCCGAGTCGAAGAAGCCGCCATCAACCCCCCCTACTCCAAGCGAGTGCGATCCACTTGGCGTGTGCCCTTCTTGCTCTATCGGAAACAGCCACGTCTGTAGTGCATCTGCTGGGGTCCGGTTGGGAATTGGGTTGCTGCTCTGGACGAGTTCAAACGCCCACTGGTCCAAGCTTGAAACATGTCCTGCAGGCGAGAATGAAAGGACTTCCATGGCCGGATCAATGGGGGGGCCCATGTTGTCGTGGTGATTGCGGCTCTGCATCGGCGCGGTTTCTGCGCGGGAAATGAGCATTGGCGAGGGCGACCGCCATGGCGTGTCGACTCCAGGCTCAAGGTGCTGGGCAGCATTAATAAGCGCCTCAATGCGATCATCCCCGGGTGAAGCCGGATGCATTCGCGAGGCAGGCTGGCGAGCGTGAGGAGTGGAGGCAAGATGGGCGCTGTAGTGGCGGTTTGGGTTCATGTGCTGCTGGATTTGCGCATCTGTCCTGCTGGTCATGGGCGAGAAGCTGGCGTCGTCCTGGATGGGAGGTGTCTGCATTGACGCGGGACCGCTGTTTGTGCGTGAAGGCACCGCTGACATTGGAGTCTTGCTATCATCGAGAGAGTTGTTGCGCAGAGGCTGGTGGTGGTGCTGCTGCTGCTGTTGCGTCGAGGCATTCTGCTGCTGTTCATTGTTTTTCATCCGGTTCATGGCATTTTGGGCATGGCCTTTGCAGTGTCGAAATAGGACGTCGCTGATTGGAAGTTGGACACGGGGAACACTTTTTGCTTTTTCTTCAAGGAAGCCTCACCTGCGCGAAAAGTGCTTTTTGCATGTCGGGCACTCGTAGGGGCGCTCTCTAGTGTCTGATTGACTGGATTAGTTGCTGGTGCTGTTTTCATCGTTGTCGTTGTCGACAGGCTGGGGCAGACGTACGGGACCGCTCATGACGCTTCACGTGCTCGACTGTCGGGGCAGGTCAGTTGGTTGCGAGTTGATGGTGGCCCGACAGCGAGCGGAGGGCAACATACGCTTGGTGAAGGTGCGATCGCACATACTACATTGCTTCAATGCCATGGTTGGCAGCAGTGGCAATGTTTCAAGTGTTTGACGGGTGATCGGAGGACCCTTCGAAGGCCGGCGCCCGGAGGCGCTAGTCAGGCTGCCAAGCCATGGTGGACTGCGGGGGAAGCCATGCCTCTGCCCTGACTCGGCCTGCTATGCGGCCAGTATAGGCTCATGTCGACCTCATCTACCAGACGCATATAAATCCGCAGTACCTCCTCTAGATTGCACCGCCCGACAGCCTCCCTCTCCAATCGTTGCCACCCGATCCCAACGCTGATCTGACGGTTGCCACGCCCTATGCCAATCACGCAGCCACACTCCAACACACAAAGCCTATCGGCTTACACCCCATGAGCTCACCGTCCAGCCCTAGAGATCGCGCTGCGCCTCGTTTCGACTGCCCGGTCGACCGACGCAAGAGGGCGTAGTAGTGCTATTCTGCTAATGCAGCATTGGAAAAGGACTGCGTTCAGGTCCGACTTGTCGAAGGATTCCCTCTTACTTCAACCCCGGATCACCTCGCATGTGGGACGTGATGCGTATATCGGTGGGGCCATGCCGCCCTGCTGGCCATATTGAATCCTTCCACCGTTCCAATTGCCTCGTTACGGCAATATCCTTTGCTCAATGTAGCAGCTGCTGTCCATTGATTGCTAATCTGGACATCGGCGAATAACCCGCATGGCCGTCTCCTAGTCGGACATCGGACATCGGAAATTTTGCGTATAGGGTGGGTTTCAAAAAGCTTCGAGACGTTTGGGCCGCCTTTGAAAACTCGCCGCTGGCCAATCGGTTCGCTTTCAGTATGCAATTAATCATTCTCGCGTGCTAGAGGACCCTATATTGCACGTGGCGTGGCCGTTGACACTAATCTAACAACATGCACTCTCCATTTGCTCTGTCCAAACACCTGACGACATTGAGCATGCACAGGAATCCGAGAAGAGCTCAGCCGGACATGGCTCGGTGCCTCTGCAAAGTGTATACTACTAATCACGTCTGAGCCAGTTTCATGCACATCAGTCTCAAGGACGTACGCATATATGCATCGTGCAGGCTCATCACATACTCCGAGCGTGTCGTCATTGGCACGACGACATCATGCCACTCGATTCAGGAAAAATTATCGTCTTTCTCAAACAGTGTTACATCTCGATTCCATCTTGCGGTATTCCGCGGATACGCAGCCAAGGATCATGGTGATCAACAGACAAATATTGCCAGACAAGCAAGACGCCGATGTTGATGACATGCACACCAACACGCTTCTGAAACCACAATCACACTCAACATCCAAGCTCTAGATTGATGCTGCTCGTCACGACGACAAATAAAGGACGTGTTGGAGGTCCGAATCTGTGTGGGGCATCGGTGGGGCTAGCGCGTCTGCAAGGGTAAAAGAGGACGACGTCGTGGGGCCCTCCAGTGACATTGCATATGTGCGTGCATGCTGACACGACCACCTAAAACAAGGTTTGAATAACCCTGAAAGAAACGCCGAAACAGTAAATCTGCTCAGCAGACCAAAACACTGGGAAAAAAAAGACAAAGGAAAAGAAAAAAGGGGGAGGTGAGGGGAAAAACATGACAAGACCGCGTATTAACCGAGCAAGGACCTCGATCGTTTGGAACGGACAACACAATGGATCGGGCAGGTGGGCAAAGGCGTTGAAACTAGGCTCCTACACAGATTGGTTATCGTTCGGCTTGCTTTACTGTATCAGTATACGTACATACAATACCTGGCGTCCCAAGGCGTACATGTGTCCGTATGTAGTGAGAAGGAATAATTTATGCATGTATTGTACAACACTACGTCTCGTATGATGTAGATACCTATGCAACAATGCCACTATCTCTCAACTCCGTGATTTCCTCCTCGCCATACCCCAGTACCTCTCTCAAGACTTCATCCGTATGCTCGCCTAACAGCGGCGGCGGCATTCGAATCTTGGGCTCTGCTCTTGAGTACTTGACGGGATGGTTTACAAGTTTGACTTTCCCAAGAGCTTTGTGGTCGACTTCTTCTATCATGCCTCTTGCAAGCACGTGCTCGTGCTCTACAGTTGCCTTGATGTCGTTGACAGCCGCATACGGCATTCCACTGCCTTCAAAGATATCCAGCCATTCTTTTGTAGTCTTGGTCTTGAGCTCTGCCTCCACCATGGCGTCGAGTGTGGTGCGATGTTGTACGCGGAGAGCATTCGTTAGGAAACGTGTGTCCGTCGCCCATTCCGGATGTGACAGCTTATCGCAAAGGATTTTGAAGAGGCGATCATTGCATCCGCCTACTGCAATGTTGGTATCCTTTGTTGCATATGCCCGGTACGGCACTACCGTTGCTGTGAATCCTGTTAGCTTTGTTTCAACGTCCCTCGTACACATCCATATGTCTATGCATTTCCCCAACCAATTCCCCTTCGATCCCCCACAAATGGGAAAAAGGCAACTCACCATGCGCAGTACCCCATCTCCCACTATCTCCTTTACCCGTCACCAACGCACTACTCGCGATATTCGCCAACCCAGAGACCTGCACATCGCTCAAACTCGCATCGATCCACTGTCCCAGCCCCGTACTCTTACGCGCATACAGTGCCGCTTGAATGCCAATCGCCGTATACATGCCCGTCATGATATCCGTAACCGCAACCCCAACCTTGACGGGCGGTCCATCCCGCTCGCCCGTAATGTGCATGAGCCCCATTTCCGCTTCTACCATGACATCGTAGCCTGCGCGGTCGCGATACGGCCCAGTTTGCCCGTAGCCCGTCACCGACGCGTAGATGAGCGAGGGGTTGAGTGCCGAGAGGGTAGCATAGTCGAGTTTGTATTTTGCAAGTGATCCAGGAAGATAGTTTTCCACCAGCACGTCGCATTGCTGGACCAGTTTGTGCAGAATGGATGTTCCGGTGGGGTTGTTGAAGGAGAGGCCCACAGATTTCTTGTTGCGGTTTACCTGTGTTGAAGTAAGAAAATATGTGATCAGTAAAGTATGACTTAGACAAAGAGGGAGGAAAGAATAGGGATAGATATACTTACAGAAAGATAATACGCACTCTCCCCTGGAAACTGCCGTTCTATACCATCAACATACGGTGCATTCGGCGGCCCCCAAGATCTTGTGTCATCGCCTCTAGTCGGATGCTCAATCTTGATAACGTCTGCTCTGCTTCCTCGTCAGCAAAAAGAAATTCCCCAGAAATCTGACTTCAACCTCAACCCCGGTCCCCATTTCCCCATCTACTAGTTCCCCATAGTCCGAAATAGGAAATACTTACCCCAAATCCCCAAGAATCTGCGTACAATACGGCTTTGCACAAAAGAACCCGCTGTTAGTAAAAGGTATTCCAAAAGAAGATACTATTACATAAACGTACTTACCCCTGCAAGCACCCTCGTCATGTCCAACACCTTTATTCCAGCCAACGGCAACTTCTCCACCGCCTTACTATCTGCATGGCTCGCTATTCCCCTCTTTATCCACGCTCTTTGTCCGGGTGTTTGGCGAATAAAACATTGCATTCGTAGTTGTCGCCGGCTGCATCGCGCGAGAGAATACATGATTAACGTCCAGTGTATGCTAGCGAAAGTGATTGAATAATCAAGGAAAAAGGAAAAAAAACATTCGTATGTATGTATGGATGGATGGATGTATGATTGCAATGGCCGAGGTATGAAAATAGTCCACGCCCCACATACCGAACGCGTGCTTTTGTGGGGTCCTGGGGAGGGAAGAGAAGGAGATGGGAGGACAGATGGTACGGAGGCACAGACAGATCTCTTTGAAGATATGAAGAACGGCAAGTAGGTGGGAAGAGGGACATGTATCAATTTCTGCCTCCGCGCTGCATGCCAATAATCTCAAGATATCCTTAAAAATCGTGCGTATAACGTCTAAATCTACTTGCCAGCAAGGTCAAATGAAAGAAGAAACGAAGAAGGGAATACTAAACTAAGCCTTCACCCCATTAATCCCATTTACTTTCCCTTTTCCTACCCCCAAATAGCCCGCAAGCTCCTCCCTGTGCACCCCATCATCATCTCTCGTATTCGCACCATGCGCGAAACCTCCAAAGTAATAAGGTGCAAGTCGCTGCTTTTCAGCGATCTTGTCTTGCTTGATGCGAGCGAGGAGGTCCTGGGCGCGCTTATTGGATGAGAAGCGATCCTGCGAGATCGATGATTAGCAAAAGGGAAAAGAAAGCGAGGAAGTAGGAGAGAAAGGGGAACGCACAGGTAGATTATCCCAGACTTTATAGTTCGTACCATGCGTTTCGATAACGCCACAGCCTTTTCGTGCGTATTCTGTCCAGAGGAAGAGACGGCTGGATTCGATCATTATGGTGAGTTGGTCTGTTTCTGTCATTAGCATTGCATCACATGATGAATGTTTCGCATCCAAGTCGATTCTTTCTTACCGGTCAATATCTTCTCAGGCTCACTCTCATGGATTCGCATGCCGTGTTGGTATCCCTCATGGAAGCCACCATGTGGCGTGTGGCTCCCTTCGAAGCTGCCGCCGCCGGGTTGGAAGTCGTCGCTGCGGCCGAGGCCCTTGCCATATATGCAGGCGAGGAACTCAGAGGCTGAGTTGCGGTGGAAGTAGGGGAGGCGGAAGGTGTTTGTTGCTACATCCCAGCGAGGTCCAAACCAGAGGAAGTCACAAAGTGGTGTTAGGGGGTCACGAGATTTAGCTGTGAGGACGGTGAAGATGGATGGGTCGGTGTGGTCGATTGATGTGCTGTTTTGGGAGGAGAATTTGGTGAGGTCGTACTTGTAGGGGACAACGTTGCCGTGCCATGCTACGAGGTCGAAGGGGCTGTGGTCTTGCTGGATGGCTACGAGTTGGCCGTTGGTCTTGTTGACGATTTGCCAGTTCTCATGTAGTTCTTCATCAATGGCAGCCACCGGATATAGGAAGTCACGAGGATTGGCTAGTCCGTGGCCACCCAGAGGTCCAAGGTCTGGGAGCTCCCACATGGAGCCCCACACTTCTGTAATGTACCCACGGGCAACCGGAGTATCCGGAGCGAGGTTGAGACAGAATCTGATACCACGTTGAATCACACAAATCTCTCCTGGCTGGAGGAAGATCTTTCCCATCTCAGTCTTGATGTCGAGGTTTCCCTGTTGGGCACAAATGAGGAAGTCGCCGTCAGTGTTGCAGAATGCTCGTCGGTCCATGCTGGAATTGATCATGTAGACATAGAGTGCAATACCCTCTCTGATGTTTGGATCGCCACTGCCGGCAAGCGTGTGCAGACCGTCGGCAAAGTCAATCTTCTCGTCATCCTTGGGCAACGGGAATGGTCTCCACTCGGCTTGCTCAGGCAGAGTCTCGACCTTTGGGTTGATAGACAAAAAGCAGTTTGTGATGTTGGACTTGGATTCAAATGGAATGTATCCCTCTGTTGAATCTTAGTGATGGTCTCATCGTATTGAACACAAGACATACGGTGAGCAGCCGTTGGCCGGCAGCGGTACATATAAGTACTATAGTTGTGTGCGCGGGGAGCCGCAAATGCCGAATATGTAATGCCTTCAGTATAGAGGCCAAACCGGACTTCTTGGGGGTTATTCTGTGCTACTGGAAGTGTGCCTGGAATCACTTCAGATTGATGTCGATTTCCCCATCCTGCTTGGTAGTCGTATGGATCATTGGCTCGTGTTGGCTTTAGCCTCTGGAGATCGGTATAGTGGAAAGCCTTCTGTGGGTCGGTGACGAGTTTGCGTTCTTTGAAGTCTTGCATCTTGTTCAATGTTTGAATATGTTGAATGAATATCCCAAAAGTTACAGTGTCGAAAAAAATCAGCCTTATATTGGACCTCTCCTCTTTGTGGAACTGGATGCCGACATCTGCCGCCACTAGATGATCGGTCTGTGCATGATGTGGTGGCGGGGCCTAATGCGCATGATAGCGGGGTTAGGTCTTCGGGATATGGGTTCCAGGAGCTGGAAGAGACCCACAACGAGTGAAGGGTGGCCGGGACCGGGTTAGTGGGACTCGTGAGGTCAGACTGTCTTACCTGTTGCTTGAGAGATGGAACCACATCGTGGGCCTTACTATCATTCTTCGTTTGCGGGGTGCCTTTTCGAACTTGGGGACAAATCTAGTGCTTACTCAGATGTGGCATGGCGAATTCACAAGTCAACGTTCATCAAACTGAGCAGCCAATTTACGAAAATCATCATTTAGTATAACTACTATTTCGATGCAGCTAAGACTTCATCTACCATAAGTCCGCACGAGCCCAGGTAGTTCTTGGCATCACATAACGAGCTCAATTCCTCGTGAGACATCTTGTCCGTTATCTCAGACCGTGTCTGCAGAGCTTCCAACAAACTGGTATCACGCTCTATACTCTCCTTGCATGCCTCGTAAACGATATCGTGTGCTTTTGAGCGACCAACATGTGGCGCAAGGCCCATCATGACAGCCTCAGCCACGATAAGGCCCCTGGTCGAATACAGATTCGTGAGCATTTGCTTAGGATTCACGACTAGCCCAGAAAGCGCAAAGTCAGCCTGGTTGAGTGCACCAACCGCAATGACAAAACTTTCTGGGACAGCCACCCATTCCAGATGCCATGGTCCAGAAGCGCGCTCGAAATCTGACACCATGCCATCGAGCACCAAGCCCGCATTTGATCTCAAGATCTTTGATGCCGCTAGGATGACTTCGCTTGAAATGGGATTCCTCTTTTGCGGCATGGTAGATGAGGCACCTCGGTGCGGTACAAACGGCTCCGATACCTCGGAGAGCTCGTTTGATGACATGATGATAATGTCTAGGGCCAGTTTTCCCAGAGATCCGCCAACAAGTGCAAGATAATTGGTGATCTCTGCAACACCATCTCGTGCAACGTGCCAAGTAATGGGAGGATCTGTAAGTCCCAGGTCCTTTGCCATCTCCTTTCGAACGCGAATGCCATCGTCGCCTGAGCCGAGTGAAGCCAAGGAGCCCGCAGCTCCTCCGAATTGCACCATTAGTGCGCGGTCTCTGAGCTGTTCCAAGCGTTCAAGGTGTCTTTGAAATCCAGAAAGCCAAATGGCGCACTTGTGACCAAAGGTAACAGGAAGAGCATGTTGCAAGTGTGTGCGGCCAGCCATGGGCGTATCTCGATGCTTCTTCGAGAGATGTTCAAGATTCTTGATGACGGACCGTAATGTGCGCTCGACAATCTGAAGGCCTTCTTTCATCTGCAGAATGCTTGCCAAATCCATGATATCCTGCGTGGTAGCGCCCCAATGCACGTAACGACCAGCCTCATCACCACAGGATGCAGACAGCTGGCGTACCAGCGGGAAGATGGGGTATCCGACAATCTCAGTCTCACGACGTAGCTTGTCATAGTCCAGCTGTGTCTCCCTGGCTTTTGATGTCACAACTTCTCCAATGTGGGAGGGGATGACGTTGCATTTCGATTGTGCCCTGGCCAAGGCTGTCTCAGCGTCGACGCATCGGTCAATGTATGCCTTGTCGTCGAACACTTTTCGAATCTCATCCGTGCCAAAGAGGGTGCGAAAGATGACTGAATCAATTGCGCTGACGCTACCGAGCAGTCGCCGCTGGGGACGAATAGTGTTTAGTCGTGAAATTGCACGTAGTGGGGCGCGTCGAAGCAGGAACATGATGAGTAGCTTTGTGATGGGGCGAAACTCAATGGGCCTTGAAAAGAGATAAACCTTTCAAAAAGGCCCGCTGCGGCAGACACAACATGGCGGCTCCTTGCTTGTAGGCGGTGGACAGTGGAAGCCGGGCGTGTGGGACGGGAGGTGCAGCCTCAGTGTGGGGAAGAGCAGAGTGGAGTCTATGCATATGGGCGCATGTGTGGATATACCGGTACGGGCGGGTCCTGCGCTTGGCGGTGGCGCAAGAAGACACGTGACTTCGTGTCAATCCCGCAAGCGTACGTACACGCATTGCGCTCCACCGTCACTGTCGTTACCATCACCACGACCATCGCCATCATCATCACACATCATTCCTGAAATTTGATCTACCATGCTACGACTCTCGTACGAACAGCGATGCCACGCCTAGGCCAGTGCTGGCACACATGCTCACAATGCCAATCTCCTTGTCCTGACGCCGCAGCTCCCCGAACAACGTTGCTGTCTGACGCGCACCCGTGGCTCCAGTGGGATGCCCAAGCGCTATAGCCCCACCATTTGGATTGACTTTTTCTTCATCTAGCCCCAGTTTCCGTATGCATGCAATCGTCTGGCTCGCAAACGCCTCGTTCAGTTCAATAATGTCCACATCTTTGAGCTCTACACCCGTCCATTTCAGCAACGCTGGTATGGCAAAAATGGGGCTGATGCCCATCTCATCCGGTGCGCAGCCCTTGATCTGTGTGCCTACAAAGCGGCCTAGTGGTTGAAGTCCACGAGCTTCTGCCCATGAGCGTCGAGCGAGGATTGTGGAAGATGCCCCGTCGGAGATTTGAGAGCTACATTGTCAGCTTTGCGACTGCAAGTTGAAAGGATGCCTTACGAGTTGCCTGCAGTGCTCTTGCCGTTCTCGCCAAATACAGGCTTGAGCGTTGAAACTTTCTCAAAAGTCAATCCGTGTCGGATACCGTCATCTTTGGTGACCTCGAATTTCGCTGGCTGCCCGCTCGTTTCATCGATTCGTCGCACCTTCACAGGTACAGTTTCCCAAGCGAAGCGGCCTTCTTTTTGTGCACGACTCGCGCGACCGTGGCTTCGCACCGCGTACTCGTCTTGCGACTTCCGATCAACACCATATCTGTCCGCTACATTTTCTGACGTGATACCCATGGGCATGAGGCAATCGCGGGCATCTTTGACGTTTGACTCCAAAAGCGTAGGCGAAACATCCGTTGGAATGCCCCGCGAGCTGTAGTTCCTTGACATGCTTTCCACGCCTCCAGCAAGCCCCACGTCCACCTGACCCACCATGATTGAATGTGCTATGTGGGTTATTGCCTGCAAGCTACTCGAGCATTGACGGTTGACTGTGTGGAAAGTAGTTGAATTTGGGAAGCCAGCATGGTTGAGCGCCATTCGTCCGGTCTTTGCAAACCCAAGTTCAGCAAGAACGTTTCCTATCAAGACGTCGTTGACGTCGCTCTTTTCGATTCCGGCTCGCTCTACAGCAGCTTGCATGACCTAGAAAAGCTTAGTGATTGCTCGAGATTTATAAGTAATAGTACCCACCGGCATCAGAATGTCCTCTGGATGTGCATCTTTGAATCCACCCTTGAAACTCCGATTGATTGGTGACCTAACAGCCGAGAGTAGTACAACATCATTTGGGTTCTTTTGCAGAATACTTCGCGCTGCTCTGCTAAGACTTGCCATCTTCGCGAAGACTCGAGGGTTCCATGATCCACTACGATCAACGTGGCGCTCTACATATGTAACGCATAGTCAAACGCGGTGCAGGGACTACCGCATGTGGTCACGGTAGTCGCTGTGGCGGGGCTATTGTCTGTGTGGGGCGACGCTGGAGACCCCTCCATGACGAATGGTGCAGCATGACACTAATGTTTGCTGGATCTGGCCTGCATGAAGACGCAACAATTCACTTTCACCATCTTTGCCCGCATACTAAGACAAAAGCGACACTGCACGATGGCTCTTCCGAACAAATACCAGAATGGCAGCATTGACTCCTCTACCAAGGGAGTGTACAGAGCATCGCCCATCAAGCTCATGATATACGGCAATGGTGAATACATTCCCTCTCTTTTCTCGACAGAGCTAATCATTTATGCCAGGAACAAGCAACCAGCTTGTAGATGTCATTAGCGAGCTCGGTGCAACAAAAGCTTTCATTATCACAGGCCGGTCATTGTACGACAAGACACCAGTAATCAAAAACATAGAGAAGACTCTGGGATCAGCTCATGGCGGTACATTCAGCAAGATTGGTCAGCATGCGTAAGTAGTTTTCAATCTCTCCACCTCACTGCAAACTGATTCCATCTAGGCCGATTCAAGACATCAAGGAAGCAACATCCTTGATGGCAAAGTCGGGTTGCGATGTACTCGTATCCATAGGAGGTGGATCACCCATCGACTCGGCAAAGGCCATTGCATACAACATCCACCAGGAGACTGGAAAATGGATACCCAGCATTGCTGTTCCAACAACGCTTAGTGTGGCTGAGACCACACAAAATGCCGGTTTCACTACCGAGGAGAAGCACAAGATTGCAGTCAGCCACCCGGAGCTGGTACCCAAGGGTGGGTAGTAACATATCCCAAACTGTCTGAGCACTTTCTAACTGTCATCAGCCGTGGTTTATGACGGAGACATTGCCGTGTATACACCTCTGAATCTCTGGACTAGTACAGGAGTACGAAGCATACACAGCACCAGGAACTTTTTCAATATTGACTGACTTGACGCAGATACGCTCTTTGGATCATGCAGTAGAGCTCATGTACCACCCGCTTGCAGCAGAAATACCTACAAAGCGCATGGCTTTGGAGGCGATCAAAGATCTGTTCACCTACCTGCCCCAGTCAAAGGCCTACCCTAACGATGCTGAAGTTCGCACAAAGCTTTTCATTGCATGCTATTCGTCACTCTTCCCTTTCCTCTACACCGGTGGTGTTGGTCTCAGCCACAGCATCGGTCATGCAATCGGTGCCACATATAGTATTCCGCACGGCATCACCAGTTGTCTCAGTCTAGCTCCCACAGTACACTACAAGGCTAGCAACCCAGAAGAAGCCAAGCAGATTGCCAGGATCATCCCATACATTGGCAAACAAAGCGCCGGTAGCGACGAAAAGGATTCGCACATCGTTGCTGATGCCATTGCTGGCCTGGTCGAAGAGCTAGGACACAAGACTACATTGACAGCTGTGAGTTGCTTGAACACATTCAAGTCACAATCACTGACATGCCTCCAGTACAACGTGCCAACAGGGGAAGCTGAAGAAGAAGCCATTGCCTTGCGCGCACTGCACAGTAAAGAACACAAAGACTTTGCTAGCTGTAAGTCATTTTACCAACGGCCTCAAATCTAGTAGCTAATATTTCCTGCAGTGAAGCAAATTGTGCGTGGCCTCTATTGAAACATGCGGTAGAAGCAAGGAAAAGAACCGTAGTAGACGTAATTGAATTGTGGCTTGTTTAATGAATCAAACTACGTAGTCGCTGTGCAAGACTGAGGCACCACCAGTATGTGAACTAACTATGCTACGTTTGAATAGCGGAAACATTTTCCATACAAGCGGTGGAAACCTTTTCCATGTCCGGACCCCATGGTATTTTCCGCTGCATGGTTTGACCAATCAACGTACGTTTTGCCCGCAACCTCCGCAATGTCCTCGGTTAAGCTCTTTTCCGCCGCCTCCGATTGTGGAGACATTCTCACCCGCCATCGGCGCGGCACTTGTGTCGGTCTGCCCCAACTCGCTAGTAACAATGATGCATAGCCTCGTGCTGTTCGTGTGGGGAGTGTCATCTCCGCACCGGATTTCTCTCCACCACAATTTCTTTATCATCTTTGGACGTTGACAACTGTAAAGGACATTGGAGCCTGTCGCTGTGACGTAGATACCCTTGTGCTGAAGTCCAGTTATTCTTTCAAACATCTAGCAACTCGACATCTGAACACCTACTGGTCGGATTGAGCACACACATATCAACCTTGATTTATTTCTTATTGTACAACGACCAAAGCCTTCCGCAATGCAAAGATCTCTGCTCTTTTCGGCGCGCCGCCGTGGCCCGGCGACAGGCATGCGCTTCTTCTCCGCCAGCGCATCACGACCCGCAATCAACAAGATAGTCTCTTCCGCAGAGGAAGCCATCAAGGATATGAAGTCTGACTCCACGCTGCTGGTTGGTGGCTTTGGTTTCTCTGGAGTACCAAACACCCTCATTAATGCTCTACGCGATCGATCCGACCTCACAAATTTCACAGTTGTCAGTAACAATGCTGGTATGCCTGGCGTTGGACTGGGACAGCTTCTGGAGACTAAGCAGATTGGCACCATGATTGCGAGTTATATTGGAGACAACAAGGTGTTTGAACAAATGTACTTGAAGGGAGAATTGAGTCTGCAGTTGACCCCTCAGGGTACCATTGCAGAAAAGTGCGCTGCGGGTGCTGCAGGCGTACCAGCCTTTTACACACCGGCTGCATACGGAACAATAGGTGCGTGTTGTAGAAGACTTCTATTGAAGAATGTTGACTGACATGGTGTAGTACAAACTGGTGAGCTTCCAGTCCGCTACAACACTGACGGAACGATCGCAAAAATGGCACCGCCGAAGGAAACACGTGAATTCAATGGAAAATCGTATGTCATGGAGGAGGCTATCTTCGGAGACTATGCATTCGTCAAGGTTGCCAAAGCCGACCGTCTCGGTAACTGCCAGTTCCGAAAAGCACAGAACAACTTCAACGAAGCAATGGGCAAGAATGCAAAGATGACTATCGTGGAAGCAGATGAGATTGTTGAGGATGGCGAGATTGCACCCGAGGATATCCATCTTCAGGGAATCTATGTCAAAAGGGTGATTAAGAGCACAGTAGGCAAGGCGATTGAGAGAAAGGTGTTCTGGAAGAGCCCTGAAGAGCAGAAGAAGGCGCTTTTGGAAGGCGGTACGTCTTTATTGAGATTTCTAGTAAAGAGAATTCGTAAACTGACAGCCCATCAGGATCATCCGAAGCCTCACAAAAGCGTGAGCGCATCATCAAGCGCGCAGCACAAGAGCTCAAGGACGGCATGTACGTCAACCTTGGTATTGGCATGCCTCTCGCAGCACCCGCTTTCCTACCCGAGGGCACTGAAATCATACTTGAGTCTGAGAACGGCATCCTGGGTATGGGAAGGTATCCTAAGCCAGGAGAGGAGGTACGCTCATCAAACATCCTTCCACACAAGAGCCAAACTTACACGATGATAGGACCCAGATTTGATCAACGCAGGAAAAGAAACAGTCACACTCATCAAAGGCGCTTCAACATTCGGAAGCCACGAGTCATTCGGCATGATCCGCTCCGGACGGATAGACGTCGCCATGCTTGGCGCCATGCAAGTAAACCAATACGGAGGTACGTCTCTTTCCCCTCCCAACAAACCACTAAAGTATATCTCTAACTCCAACGTCTAGACCTAGCAAACTTTATGCTTCCCGGCAAAGTCAAAGGCATCGGTGGCGCCATGGACCTCGTTGCCAACCCCACGCAAACCAAAGTCGTCATCACCATGGAACACGTCGACAAGAAGGGCAACCCCAAGATCCTCAAGCAATGCACATTCCCGCTCACAGGCCAGAAGTGCGTCAGCACGATTATCACCGATCTGGCCGTGTTTGAGTGTGATCGCGTGGAGGGCTTGACGTTGATTGAGCATGCGAAGGGGGTGACGGTCGACGAGATTAGGAGTAAGACGGAGGCGCCGTTTAGGGTTAGTGAGAGCTTGAAGGAGATGGTTGTGTGAGTTTGGTCAGGGGGGAGATGATACAAAAAACTTGATGTTTGGGGAGTTTGATAGCGATGAATTCATGTATGACTCTTTTGTATCCTGATTGTGTGATGCCAAGGAAACTTTGAGCGGATGAGATGACATCCAAAATGTGTATTACGTACGTAAGTTTTTTGACATGAGATGACATCCCGATTGGTATCTGTGCACGTTCAAGTGTATGACATGCATAGATAGTACAAGTTTATCTTGCATCAATGTGAGGAAACACTAGATCTCTTTCAGAAAATCTCCTAATTTGTATGAAGAAGACTCTCACGTCTACGTAGTTAATTAATGATCAATGGCTGCCCTGATAGTCACTGCTGAGCTTTCCTGCCTCTATAGCTAATAACAATAGATGATATGTATCAACCGGGAAACCAACTTCTTAGCCCGCTTCCAAAAACGGATTGAAACCCGGAGCCTCCCGTCTCAAGACTTTTAATGACGCAATACGGTGAGTACATCTGTGCTGCAATACGAAGATCGCGACTGGAATCAGCCAATGGGGCTATACTGGAGCACATGATCTAACGTCGTCGATCTTTCGGCGCTTACTCTAGCGACCTACCGTGATGTTTTTTCTTCGCAAAACCTGAGGCTTAGTGCTTATTTATGCCTCTTTGAATGACTCGGATCTATATTTGGAGGAACCTGCAAATGGCGATTTAAGCCTAATAGCGACACTGTCGTCCATAATCTAGGAGCCTGTTCGCTGTTTACACCTAGTCACCACCGCATTATACCAATAACTTCGTACTCACTCTATCTCGAATTGAAGAAAAGGAGAGATTAGTTGTTCAAGACGATAATCGACCTGAATAAGATCTTCCTCCTCCTAGCTGCCGCCGGGATTGTTCGTGCCAACGAGATGGTTGCGAAGCGAACAGATCCGTCAACAGATGATCCGGCACCGACTCCAATCCAATGGTTTGTGAGTCAATTCGCTTCCTTGTATACGCTTGTAATTTCTAATACTAGCTTTCTAGATCTGCAACCCAGACCTACAGGTATGCGGCAATGGCGACCCAGCCAGGGTTACTGAATGCAGGGTAAGTACGAACTATAGCTTTTCACTTCCGTTATACTAACTCAATGCCAGATGAAGTGCACTGGATGGCACGGTTGTGAACCTCAATCTGATGGAACAGCGTACTGCTCTTAAGAACCCACTGTTGGAATGAGGTTCCGGGTTGTGGGCAGGGCCAGACGGATTGAGCTTTGTCTGGAGCGCCAGAGGCAGATATCACATATCCCGTAACATAGATACCCAGACCAATTATTGAATCACGACACCCAGAAAACCCTTTTTCGTTTTCTTCTCGAACACTGATTCAGCCCTCAGATCACGCTACACGGCCTTTGTCTCAATTAACTACATATTAACTCGTCCTCATCTCTCCCTCTTACAACCCTACTCCCCAAACTCCCACGTCCCATCCTCCCTCCTCACCCCCCTATCTTCATACCCCTCGGGCAACTTCCCCCCAACAAACAAATAAATACTACTCCCATCTCTATCCCTACACCGCTCATCCTCCGCGGCCTCCCTCCAGACCTCCAACGCCTTCTCCGCCATACTACACCCGGTCCCCACCTGCCTCGCACTCTGCACCCCGAGCCCCAAATCCTTAATCATCATCTGCGTCTTAAAACCCGGTTTGTAACCGCTGTTACTCGGGACCCAATACTCTGTCTGCACGTTCGGCACCGGCATCACGTGGTCGCACATCCAGGACTGCCCCGTACTGGATTTGATGACGGAGTAGAGGGCTGAGGGGTCGAGGCCGTGCGAGATTCCTAGGGCGAGGGCTTCGGCGGTCGCGAGCAGGATGGTGCCCGAAAGGTAGTTGTTTGCGATTTTGGCGGTTAGGCCTGCGCCGAGGGTGTAGAGGTAGAAGCATTTTGGAGAGGGTCCGAGCATGGAGAGGATGGAGGTGAGGCGGGTCGATAGGTCGGGGGTGGGGGTGGAGGAAGAGGGAGGTGGATGGCCGATTAGGAGGGCTAGAGTGCCTGCTTGGGCGGCGGGGATGCCGCCGGATACGGGGGCGTCGATGTATGTTCCTAGGCCTGCGTGGTGTAGTGCTGCGCCGACGTCTTGTGTGGTTTGCACATCGATGGTGCTGCATTCTAGCATTATTCGTTCTGGGTCCTTACGCGCGGCGATGACCCCGGTCTCGGGGTCTAGATAGACTTTTTTCACGTCTGAGCCGTCGGGTACGATGGAAATAAGGTATTTGGCTTTTTCGGCGGCTTCTCGTGCTGAGGCGGTAATTTCTATGGGACCGTGGCTGGAGTATTCGGACTTGAAACGTGTGCAGGATGAGGTGTTGATGTCGTTGATGTAGAGAGTGGAGTTTGCAGGCATTTTGAGGCGTATGTTGGATGCCATTGCATAACCCATTGCACCCAGACCTATTTCATAGTTGTCAATAGATGCTCTCCATATACACGCCCGTGTTTGCTGTTCTTGGTGTGAGTACCGATGAATGCATAGTCTTCTGCCATGATGTCCAAAATAGTTAATTCCTTTCTTTCCACCAATAATCTCACTCAGCCTATGATATCGAAGTTGATGAGAATGACGCTTTCTTGAACCATCAATTATTTTCTTCAAACCTTAGTCGGTAGTAGGTGTTTACATGCACACTAGTTCTGTTTAGGCTTTACCCCAGCCTACGCTGCCCCACATATGCCCCTCTTTTCCCCAACGCTGCATCCCCAACATTCTACCAGTCCTGGCCCCATACTACGTCGGCTGTTGCATTTTGCGTCATCCAGTTTGGACGGGGATAGGAGTTTGTGTAACAACCATGTAGAGTACTACTACAGGGGCAGTAATTGCGGAATCCTGCTTTGCATAGTATACATCACCCGGTTCCCGTTGTCTCCAAAGAAACCCAAATCAACTGTTTCATTCACCCAGTCATGCCTCCTTCTTCTCCCCTCAAAGTTGCTGTAATCGGTCCAGCAGGTTTTGGTGGCTCGTACCTCTGTGTTGAACTAATAAATCGAGGTCACACTGTAATCGGGATATCGCGCAACCCAGCAAAACTAGGAAAGCACGAGCGCTACATCCACAGACCCGTAGATATAGATGCAGCACCGATTGAAGAGATAGCTGAAAAGTTCAAAGACGCCGATGCGCTCGTATGTGAATTTGGGCCTCATACAGCAGGAGCAGGGGCATTACTATATAGTACGTTTCTTCTCTTTTGCCCTATATTCCCCTGCACTCATGTACACCTATCTCAAAGCCTTGACGTGAAAAACACCACACATACAAAAAAGAACTAAAGATTGACACACTTCCTTCAGTGCCTTTCCTAGAGTCCGTTCGCAAAATCATCCTCGCCCACAAACTGCACCCAACCTCATACTTTCTCTTCGTCGGCGGCGCGGGCTCCCTCCACGTCCCCGGTACCTCGCTCCCCTGCGTCGACCACCCCGACTTCTTCCTCGCCTACCGCCGCGCAATCTCCACATCTCTCGCTCACATTGCGTACATGGAGGAGCGCCTCGGCATCATGGGCACGGCGCTGCGTCGGTACCGCACCGCGCGTCTGGCGTCGCCGCCCTCAGAAGAAGATTTGGCCGTGATTGCAGAGTACGAGCGCCACATCCGGAGCAAAGACGATGCGAGCGATTTCATCAAAGCGGGGCGCACGGCTTTCATGTTTTTTGATGGGCGGACGGATTTTAACTGGAGTTTTGTGTCGCCGCCTGCGTTGTATCGGCCGGGGAAGCGCACAGAGAAATATGAGATTAGTGTGGATGATATGGTGCTCTTAGGGGAGCAACAGGAGGGCAAGGATATTTTTGAAGGGCGACTGACGGGGATTAGTGTGGGGGATATGGCGATTGCGATTGCGGATGAGGTGGAGCAGAGGAAGCTGGTTGGGAAGCATTGGTCGGCTTGGGGGGATATCAGTGAGGATGTGCCTGCGCCGGCGTATGCCTCGTTGGAAGCGGTTGGAGGAGGAGATTAGGAGGAACTGCTGGATCAGGAACTCTTTTTCCTAGTTCCATGTTGGATGTTTTTGATTTTTATAATTATCTGGACATTGTGGTCTATTCTAGTTTGACCCACCCCATGTTCAACCCGACGTCAGGCTTCCTGTCTGGTTACTTGTTTTGAAAATAGTCAGAAAAGACCTTCAGTACTACGTCCAACCCAATTTTCTCTGCGATCTTCAATACGTGTTCGTCTCGCCCAATCTTTGCGGGGGCACCATCCGGCACCCACCTACTTGTCACGCCGTCGGCACTCGGCCCATATACCTTCGCGCTCAGCTTATCCTGCTGCACCGGCGGCCATGGGTTCTCGCCATTGACGAATTTTATAAAATCTCCTCCGTATTCCTTGGCTACCTTAACTTGCGCATCATTTAAATGTTCATTGAAATTTTGAAACAGATACGCTACGTCGAGAATATGGCCGGCTTCGCCTTTGAATCGACCTTCCCAAGGTATACCCTCGTTGAAGTGATAAAGGAAGAGTTTTGATTCAGGGGTATTGGGCCAACCCTGAGCAAATGCACGTGAGGCAGCATAAAAGCAGATTTCAGACGCGAAGCGTACGAAGGCGAGGATTGCCTCTTCATCTGAAGTGGAGGGAGTGATTTTGTAAGCTGCGAGTAACTCTGTAGCTACTTCTGGCTGGGCAGATAATGTTTTATTGCAAGATTTGATGAATTCTTCGGCAACGCCAGGCTTACGGGCATCTAGCGTGGTGAATGCGAAGATGTTGCCCTTGATATCATTAGCTTTTGCTCCTTTACAACCTGCACAGAAGCTTACATCGAGCTTTGAATCTCCTAGCATCAAAGCTTTGCACCATCTTCGGCCAGGCAGTAGGAAATTAGGCTTATCTTCTTGAGATGAAACAGTTGAGAAATCAGGGAAGCCAGGCACTGTATCGTTGTCGATGGAAGGCATCATAGGCGCTGATGGTGGTGCCTTTTGCCAAAGATCGTCGGCTGGCAAGGCCAAGAGAGCCTTGATACGATCTTCTGGAGACAGTTCTGCGAGCCCAAATGCTTCAATGACATTTTGGTACGCGGACTCAGCCACGGATTCTGGGATGGGTAGAACGAGGAGCGGTGTTCCCCCAGTACTAAGACCTTGCTTCATCAATGGCTCTTTCGAGCCCAGTAAGTATATCACAGACGCTGTGACAGTCAGTCATGCTTTCAAGGTCACTGTGTGTTGAACGTACCGCCTCCAGCACTTTCTCCGCACGCTGTGATCTGGTCGGGATCGCCACCAAAGCCACTTATGAATTTACTAACCCACTGCAGTGCAGTATGCTGGTCATGAAGGCCGTTGTTTGCTTTGTATCCAGCTTTCCGTAGTTCGGCTGATGTCAGAAATCCCGTGACACCCAATCGGTAACTGATCGGCTTAGCATGGTGTCATTATACTACCATCAGCCGGGCCTACTTGATAGTGACGCCAATTATAGGCTTCTTCATCTCAACGGACATTTTCACAATAGAAGCCGGGTCATATTGCGGATACCAGCCGCTTCCAACTGCGAATCCGCCTCCATGTATGAAAACGTAAACTGGCAGCTTTGCATTTGGGTCGATGGAACCACTTTTGTCTGTAGGTACAGTAATGTTAAGATTCAGACCTTCAAGATCTGACTGTGCCGGAACCTCTGGTAATGGCAGGGACTGTTGAATAAAGCTAAATTCTTCGTGAATGGAGCCAGCTGGCGCTACTGGAGGAGGCCTGGATTGATTTAGCAGCTGTTGGGCAGTAGAAAGGTATGTTGTACGTACCCAAACTTGGTGGCATCTGTGTTTCCAGGACCATAACTATCTGCCAACTCAGGCGGAGCGAAGCGGTCTTTTATCGAAGCGTACTTGAGACCTAAGAATTGTGCGACTCCATCTCTTTGGTTTCCCTTGATTTCCCCAAGCGCTGGATGCTTGAGAATGGCTGACATGTTGATTATCGCAACGAGACAAAGCGCGGTCGCTGGGAGTGTGATGCAGCTGTAATGCCTGCTATAGTTAAACAAAAAAAATGCCTTGATACCTACCCGTATCACAGTTGGGGAAGACGATAGTATCGGTACATGTTCGGATGAAGGCGGAATGAAGTCCGGGTGGAAGCCGACTACCCCGCTCCACCAACTACCCGACTAGTGGGGCAAAGCACGACATCCACACACGGCAAGTAAAAGGGCAAGGATATGTACCACTTATACGTCTCAAAGATTTAGTTAGAATGGCCCTGATAGGCTGTGGTTGGGAGCGGCTCAGTGCATCCGCGCTGATAAATGTGAATAGTGATAACAACGAATCGTCTAGTCTCTTGTACCACGCCAATCAAGATTTACGTGCATCATGATACGAGGTAAACTCAATTTGCCCTCTACGGATGGTTTCGTTAGCCTCTCGCTGCTTGATGGCGGTAGTTTCGTTGCTGATTTGAGCCGCATGCATGCTGGCGGGAGCGGGACTTTTCGCATGTACAATTGGGCATTTTATATTGCGCACCAGGGAAGACATGTACTTTGGGACTTGGGCTTAGACGAGGTCAGTGTGCTGGGAAAACTGGAATTTGCGGGCCTTTACTAACTTTGCCACAGGACCGGAGCTGCTATACGCCTTGGGTCAATAAGCACATGCTGCAGTACGCCAACCATGTTGGCCCAAAGCGTACCATTGTGCAACAGTTATTCGAGCGAGGCGTTGAAGTCACAGACATTGATACCATTCTTTTCAGGTACAACGTCATCATCGAGACATCTAGCATGTATCGACTAACAAGCGAGTAGTCACGCTCACTGGGACCACTGCCGACCAATTTCCGACGTGTTTCCAAATGCAAAAGCGTGTTTTGGTCCAGGAACAAAATCCGCATGCCAGCCGGGTCATTGGAAAGATCCCGACCTGCAGTGGGACGGGCGCTTCTTTGACCCGGATCACGCCACCGAGACCTGGGAAGAACTACAGGGCGATTGGAAACAATTTGGACCGTTCGAAAAGGCTCTAGATTATTTCGGAGACGGCAGCTTTTGGATTTTGGATGCACCAGGACACATGCCAGGCAATCTTGCTGCCGCTGCCAGATTGCAAAATGGCGAATGGGTCGTTCTTGGAAGCGATTGTAAGTTGTTCATAAGCACAGCTGCTAGTGTTGACTAACCAAGTTTGGGTCCAGGCTGTCATTCGAGGTTTGTTACTCCTAGATGCGCGGGAAATTTGCTAACGAACTAGGGAATTGCTCGATGGCGTACAAGATATTGCACAGTTTCAAGGCCCCGACCTGAAGCCCATATCTCTCCACACAGACATTGCATCTGCTAGAGATACCATGGCCAAGTTGCGGACATTAGAAACTGACTACAGGGCTCACATAGCACTCGCACACGACGCTTCGTGGCTGAAGAAGGGCACGGATAGGGTGCTGATGTCGCTGCTGGATGACCAGATGAAGCTGGCGGCTAAAGAAAAGATAGTTCACGATGCGATACCTTAGTTGAGGTTTCAAACACTAGTTTACACTTTTCAGAGCCATAGGCACCTATGAAGTAAGCAGGAAGCTATCTAGATATACTCTTACTTAGAGGGGTCGTTATCTTCCAATTTCATCGGCTGCAAGAGAGGCAGCTTCGCTTCTCTGAAGGTGTCCGACCATTTCAGCTCCACGAAAGTTGCCCAGCCAATTAGCGCCATATGAGTGTCCGCGCCCATGGGGAACCGAGATAGCCGACTACAAATTAAGTCCAACATTAGAAATCTTATCTAGTGAACTTCGTTAATATCTATTTGTTCAATCTTGATAGACAAGCAGTGCATAACTTTGTCTTTGTTAAAGAGTTAAACTGCTGAATAGTTACACTGTTGAGGAGTTACACTGCTGCGTTCTCCATTCATGTCGGTTCTCCAAGAGACGGGTTCACCGTGTCTACTCAACTAGGAAAGATCATCGTCCTCACAAAGCACATGCTCTAACTGATTATGTATAGTTAATATCACATTAGTCAGGTATCAGAAAGAGAAGATCGCACCTCTTTCTTCCCCCCTCTCTCCACTACCTTCGTATCGCTTTCTTTACTTTCATCTTAAAAAATATTAGCAGAAACATAGGAACAAGATGAGAGAGAAAAGGGAGGAAAGAGCGAGAGGAGTGAGGGTAACCAGGGTTAAAATTACAGCACTAAACCCATTAGGCACAAAATTACGATCCTAGCCAATCTAGGTATAGATAGCGCTATGGCGAATAGTGGGCCCTGCTGATCAGAGCGTTGAATCATCGTTGAGGGAGTGTTCAATGACGTTTGCTTACTCGACGGCGTTACTTCTACCCCCCTATTACTCAACTAGCAACGCCTAATCATCTTTCGTAATGGCTCTCGACGACCTCTCATGGACGAGGATAGCCTTTACGAGCGTCATCGCGGCGCTCGCATATGGTGTAATGCGACTGATTCAAGTTCGCCGCTCCTATAAAGATCTCGTTAGTCAAACATCATTGTTGCGCATGTGATGCATATGTGTGCCAACTAACATCATGTACAGCCTAAGCCTCCTCATAGCTTCCTCTTCGGTCACCTGAAGCTGTTCGGCGAGATGTTTGGTATGCTACCGAGTGACGCGCACTATCAAGTCGTCGTCACAACCATTGCAAAGAAGTACAACATGCCGGGTATCTTCTATCTCGACTTGTGGCCGGTATCATGGAGCCATTTGATTGTCATAGATCCCGACGTCGCCATGGAACTCACCGTCACCCGGAACCATCCCAAGCATGAAGCCGTTAGAAGGGCGACTGATCCACTTATTGGAAAAGGCAACATCGTCAGCGTGGAGGGGCCGCACTGGAAGCATCTACACAAGATGATGAGTCCAGCATTCTCCATTACAAACGTCACTGAGATGAGGCCGATTGTTGCCACCGAAGTCATGAAGTATCGGTCCATTCTGCAAGAAAAGGCGAAATCAGGACAAGTTTTCCGGCTTGAAGATTTGGCTCATCATCTGGCATTTGATGTTATTTCGAAAGCAGCGACTGGACAGTCATTTGATACTCAGACAAAGGGAAGTCTCGCTTTGCAGCATTTCGAGGCCATGGTTCGGGCTTCCATGAAATCAAGAGAATCTTTCAACTACATCGCCAATCTCTTCGCTAACAGAGTGCGCGATCGCGAAAGGCGCAAGCTGGACGCGCTGGTGGCGAAACTCATAAAAGAAAGATTTGAGTTTGTAAAACGTAGGTGGTCCATGTTGCATGCTAAAGCCTCATTGCTAATACCAGCATCATCTTAGATAATGACCTTGACCTGTCCCAGAAGCGAGGGCTTTGCATTATGGACCTCATGCTGAGAGATTATTTTCAGAATACTGGAGAGAACACAACAACCGAGCTCGACTCTGAGTTCTTAACAGATGCTATCACTCAGGTAAAGACGTTGCTTATCGCTGGTAGCGGCACAACATCAGATACTGTCTGCTTTGGACACATGCTACTGAGTGTGCATCCAGAAGTAGTTCAAAAAATGCGAGAAGAGCATAACCGTGTCTTCGCTCCCGGCATTGATGCGACATACGACCTTCTCAAGGCTAATCCATACAAAATGAACGACCTTGTTTATACGATCGCTGTCATCAAAGAGATTCTCAGGTTCTATCCGATAGGTAACACTGCTCGCGAAGGCATGGACACCCTGACCTATCAAGGTCAGGAATGGCCGTCCAAGGGAAAACTGGTTTGTCCTGTCCAGCTAGCTATGCATATGGACCCGAAGCATTTCGAAGGTGAGTAACATACGTACTGCATTGCTTGGGAGACACGGAAACGGTGCTAATATGAGCTCGTTGGTAGACCCCCTCAAATTCGACCCCGAGCGGTTCCTACGCCAAGACTATACGCGGATTGCATGGCGCCCGTTCGAACGTGGACCTCGTGCTTGTCTCGGCAAGACACTCGCAATGGATGAACTGACGCTTGTCTTCTTGTTGACCGCGAGGGATTTTGACTTTGCGTGCGCAGATCTCAAGCCGAACAAGACTCCCAGGACAGAATGGAACAATCTCGATTCGACGTTTGGAGACCGAGCATATCAGGAGTTTGCTTTCGAAGCCTCACCACGCGACGGCATGCCAATGACCGTCAGAAACTCCGACTGGCCGTCGTGATTGGGGCTTGCAACGCTTGTTACTACGTCGAAAAAGGAAAAGCTACCGGACGATCCGTGTACATAATTAGCGGATGCTTACATACAGGGGTCTTAAAGCTTACTTTTTCAATAGCATGTCTGCCCATAAATCTAAAGATGCCAATGAGATGAGAGAGGCGGATCGGATCTTGTTTGTCCACCAAACGGCCGAAATGCGGCAGACTACCGGACAAGGTCATAGCTGGTGATTGAATGCCATGACCCCAAACTGAGATTAGCATATGCTCCTTTCATCTCCGCCCCCTCCCGCCTCCCCGCAGATTGTCTACTGTTGAATGATGATTTGCGAGCTTCTTGTTCCCGCAAACAACTCGATGACTTGGTTGTCCATGTAAGTATGTAAGCAACAACGCCACTTGTGCAATCTCAACTTTCCGCTCCTCGGACCAAAAAGCACCATTCAGGCAGAATACGCAGCAAATGGAATAACAAGAAACCACATGTAGCGCGAACCCCTCACTCGGCAGTGCATGCAGCGTGGGGCTCCGCACGCGGCTCGGCTCAAGGCTTGGCTACCGCATCCCTCCAGAATAAGCATTCCAACGTTGCTTTGGTCGTCATACTGGCCCGACGCCGCACAAAAGTGGAACTGCACCTAGCACAGGACCACCCAGTCGACATGGGCATGACGTGTAAATATTGTGGTATGATGTCGCTACTAACCGTGTCTTGCTGAAGGGTCAGCACTACGGCTATTTAGACTTGTATAAGATACAAGCTAGGCATCGGGATCGGATATCATCTGAATCTTTGTACAGACAGTCGACATCATGTTTATCTCGCCGCGTCCATTGTCATTGTTACTTTTTACAACTGGAGTGTTCGCCCAGGGAAACTTCCCGGACTGCAAAAATGGACCTCTGAAAAATGTGACCATATGCGACCCTTCAGCACGTTCGTCGCCTTCATAAGATGTTACTAGTCTATTTCTTACTGACAGATACCAGCTACGCTCGCTCGTGCAAAGTCTCTTGTAGCACTGTACACGCTTGAGGAGAAGATCAATGCTACTTCCAACACCGCGCCTGGCGTTGCCCGTCTCGGTATCCCACCTTACCAATGGTGGAACGAGGGACTCCACGGCATTGCTGGTCCTTTTACTAGCTTCGCCAAGCAAGGCGACTACAGCTACTCGACCTCATTCCCTCAGCCTATCTTGATGGGCGCTGCCTTTGATGACGACCTGATCACCGAGATTGCAAAAGTTATCTCCACCGAGGCGCGTGCTTTTAACAATGTCAACAGAACGGGTCTCGACTTTTGGACGCCCAACATCAATCCCTTCCGTGACCCCCGATGGGGTCGTGGACAGGAGACTCCCGGAGAGGATTCGTACCACCTTAGTTCTTACGTCAAGGCTTTGATTCACGGACTCCAAGGTAACGAAACGGATCCTTATAGGCGTGTGGTTGCTACCTGCAAGCACTATGCTGGCTACGATATCGAAAACTGGAACGGCAACCTCCGCTACCAGAACGATGTTCAAATCTCACAGCAAGACCTTGTAGAGTACTACCTAGCTCCTTTTGAGGCTTGTGTCCAGGCCAATGTTGGTGCCTTCATGTGTTCTTACAGTAAGTTGTGGAAAATAGTAATCTAAATGAGCATAGTACTAATGATACTTCAGACGCTGTTAACGGTGCACCGCCATGTGCCGACCCATACCTGCTGCAGACAGTTCTCCGCGAGCACTGGGGCTGGTCCAGTGACGAGCACTGGGTCACATCTGACTGTGACTCTATCCAGAACGTGTACTTGCCCCACCAATGGTCTTCGTCTCGTGAGGGCGCTGCTGCCGACTCTCTGAACGCTGGCACTGATCTTGATTGCGGTACTTACATGAAGTCGCATCTACCTGGAGCTGTCAAGCAGGGTCTCACTAACGAGACTACCCTTGATAAAGCCCTCATCCGCCAATACTCTTCTCTCATCAAACTTGGTTACTTTGATGCACCTGAGAAGCAGCCCTATCGCCAGCTCGGCTTTGATGCGGTAGCAACTAGTGCTTCGCAGGCACTCGCACTCAAAGCCGCGGAGGAGGGCATTGTTCTGCTGAAGAACGACGGCATCCTTCCAATTAACTTCGGTTCAAAGAATATTGGTATCTACGGTGACTGGGCCAACGCCACTTCGCAAATGCAGGGCAACTACCACGGAGTCGCCAAATTCTTGACTAGTCCATACATGGCCCTTCAAAAGCTTGGTGTTAACGTTAAATATGCAGGCGGCCTTCCAGGCGGTGCTGGAGATCCTACTACAGCCAACTGGCCTTCCCTCTCCGGCGTCATCCCCACCAGTGACGTCCATATTTGGGTCGGCGGAATGGACAATGGCGTTGAATCCGAAGATCGTGACCGCTCCTACTTGACCTTGACAGGTAGCCAGCTTGATGTTATTGGTCAGCTCGCTGACACTGGAAAGCCCGTTATCGTAGTCATCATGGGAGGTGGTCAGATCGATACCTCCCCACTCATCAGGAACCCCAAGATCTCTGCTGTCCTGTGGGCTGGATACCCCGGTCAAGACGGCGGCACCGCCATCGTCAATATCCTCACTGGAAAAGCTGCTCCTGCAGGACGTCTCCCACAAACACAGTACCCGTCTAAATATGTCTCCGAGGTTCCAATGACGGATATGGCCATGCGCCCAAGCGACAAGAACCCTGGCCGCACCTACAAGTGGTACACCGGCAAGCCCATCTTCGAATTCGGCTACGGTCTTCACTACACCAACTTCTCCGCCAGCATCAGCAACCAGCCCAAGCAGACCTACGCCATCTCCGACCTCGTCAAGGGCTGCAACGGCACCGGCGGCTTCCTCGAGCGCTGCCCCTTCACCGGCATTACCGTCAACGTTCAAAACACAGGAAAGACATCATCCGACTACGTCACTCTCGGCTTCCTGACCGGCTCCTTCGGCCCCAAGCCCTACCCCAAGAAATCCCTCGTCGCCTACGACCGCCTCTTCAACATCGCAGCTGGCTCTTCTTCCACCGCTTCACTCAACCTCACGCTTGCGTCTCTTGCGCGTGTCGATGAGTCCGGCAACAAGGTCTTGTATCCTGGAGACTACGAGTTGCAGATTGATAATGCGCCGCTTGCTAGCGTCAAGTTTGCTCTTACGGGAAGCGAAGCGACGCTGAGTAAGTGGCCGCAGCCGCCGTCGAACCGGACGGGTCAGGGTGTGGATTTCTTCGAGGATTATTGGTATGGCGCAAATTGATTGGGAGGGTTAAGTGGAGGAATGTGCGAAGTTTTTTTTGATGACGCTTCGGAGGTTTTTCGTCATTCTCCTTTTTCTTTCTTGATCAGGCACTTTTACCAACATCCTTCTTTTCTCCGCAAATTTTACTAATTGACCACGTCGAGTAAAATATTCACTTCTTTTCATCTTCTTGAACCTTGAAATCAATGGAATTCATTCAGAAAATTGCGCCATCGCTTGCTTCGATAAAACTTGATGACAGATCTCCGTCGTTATGTCGTTTTTTACAATCTACAACTTGCTTGCGTATCCTCCAACGCTCTTCACAAAGATAACCTTCATGGGACTCTCGATCAAATCTTCCTCTTTAAACGCCTTCCCTACTCGAACACCGATGTCGCTTTTTACGTGAAGGTCTAATGCAGCTTGGTTTTCGTATCTGTTGATGGCGCAGACAAGGTTAGCTTGGACGTGTGAAGCGTGTACTTGGGAGAGTAGCGGTATGAGATGCCCAATTGAAAGAGCAGGAATCGAGATTGGGAGGCAAGGGAAATGGGATGGCGTACTTCTCCAGCATGACGAATCTCGGCTTGTTGCCTTTGATTTCGCGGTGGAGGTGGTAGCGCAGAACGCCTGGCTCAGTTTCCTTTACGATTTGCGCGGCCTCGGTGAGGATTTCCTGGACCTATTCATTGCAATATCATGTTAACAACTTCAAGATTCGACAACAGGGAAGCTTCCGAGTAGGCGGGACGCACTCTGTCTGCCTTTCCGGCTTTGGGTTGCACGAGGGCGATGATTTCGATTGGGCGAGACATGCTTGCGGTTGAGATAGAGTTTTATTAAGGGTAAGGTGCGATGCGAAATATGATGTGAACCGGGGAAAAGATGTGGGGGAAGAGGGAAGGTGTGGAATGCGGCTAGGATTGATTAAATGCAAGATGCGATCTTGCTGGGTTTAACCACGGTGGTATACGCGGTGAAATGGCATTTTGCTCCACTCTGGACTAACTACATGCATGGATATGTGGATCCGACAGATGCCGAGGTATATTGCGGCGTAAGCTATGGGCGATGTCTCATCTTTTCGCCTCGTCAGATTATAGGTGTATAGCTATGTAGCTAGCTGTTTGGACATGTGGACTACTGTGGTCGTGCGAGATGAAAGGCCGCGCTTGGGGCGGTGTCGCGGTAACAGAGTCAAACTGACTAAACGCAGCGACCTGGCGCTACAAGAGACTAGTATTCCGCGCGGGGTCATCCTGGCATGAATACGCAAGAGATTCTTTCTATGTCCCGCGATTTTGCGGTCTATGTTCAAAGTGGACTCGGGAAACATGACGACTTTGGTTTACGTACGGCAACGGTACGACACGGTCCGCTAGTCCTCACACCCTTGACCTTGCAAAAGAAGGTCTAGAAGATGAAGGTTTGGTCCATAAATTATAACCTAGTGCAATATTCAGATGCTTTGCGTAAATACCCATATTCGACTCACGAGTTCCGCATTTCGGTCCCAGTCGTGCATTGATGGCATGATGCATGGTGTCACTTTCTCCACTGATAACGTAACCTTTACACGTTACGTATGTAATGTTGTATTTTACGAGATAAGATTTTCTTGCGTGCGAGTCCGGTTCATACGCTGCAAGCGTCTCCGTGTCCGTGTATATGGTCAAATGCCCTCAAGAGACCATATAAATGTGCAATACCCGCGCATACAACCAAGCAATGCATAATTTGGTGGCTCGCGCCCCACACGTCAAATCGATAAGGATACCACTTCTCGGGAATCTATTGTTCATCAGCTTCATGCTCCCATAGCAGAGCTGAATTATTTCGGGTGCAGTTACTCACCCTCATAGCGTATAGGGCCCCACCAGTAAGGTTGAATATCGTCATCAATGCCATCCAGTCGAGGCTCATTCTCCACATCTGCGTTTCCCAACCAAATATCGTGATTCCATGGACGATGGGAATAATAAACGATAGCCCAAGGCCTGCATACATGGCTGCACGGTACGGGCGATATTTTGGACGACGAAAAGCAGCATGAAGAGTTGCGTACACGCAACCGGCTGCTAAGACTGATACAAGGGTGTAATAGGTCTTTTGTAGATGGGGCGTGCAGTAGAAGCCGTAGTAAATGCAAGGAATTGTGGAGCCCCACATCAAGATAACAATACCAAGCTGTTCAAATGAGCTGTCGGTTGCCAATGATAGATCAGGTGCTCTTACGTAATCGAGTTGATTTCCAAATATGTGGACATTCTGGCTGTGATTGTTGAAGATGTGGAAGCTGTGTTGCACGTGAATACCCAGATGTTGCAAGACATACATTCGAGAATACCTACATGGCCGACAATGCAAAGCATATAGCAACACCAAAGAAGAATGTCGAGAAGACAACGACATCTGCCATAGTTGCCGTAGCATATCTTGGTTGCAAAGACCAGTAAATGGGTAGGGGTAGAGTAAAGAAAATGATAGACCCTATTATATGCGAGAATATGTTGACTAGATGATGTTTGAATTATGTTCTTCTCGGTCGGTCGAGCATAGCCCTACCTGTTTCGTTATGGATGCCGAGAATACTTTCCAAAGATCGTTTGTAAGACCGGGATACAGCCCTAAACTCCCTTTCAGTTACTGAAGAATATGCCAATATGATACTTGAACACGTACCTATAACTAGACAGAATATACTCATTGTCCCTTGTCTTGGTAAGGTTATGATTAATATAGGTGAGATATCAAAGTACGTACTGGTACCAGTCGGCTATGGAGATTGTGAGTTATTTGTAACAATATTTCAAGTGGCTGTCGTACGTATCTCATCCCATGTCAATAGTGATGTACGCTCTTTGCTCTTCATTCGATCACGTGGGTCAGCCTGGCGGGTGTCAGTCCCAAAGTTCATGCTCGTGGTGATCTTTTACCTACTGCGTTTTCTGCAACCACTGTCACTGTTGATGCGGACTTTCGAGAACGAATGTTCATCTTACGTTTTGATAGAGTTCTGGCTTGAAGAAATCAAGTCAGTTGGCAAAGTGGAAGCGTATGCGCTCCAGTGCAAGAACGGGAAGGTCGGTGCACGGATCAACTTCAAGCGCCCAACACGCACATGGTACTGAATCCTCCCACTCCTTCATGCTCAGCTTCATGCCGACCGTCCAATCAACAAGCCGAGGTTAACTTTTGACGTGCATGGCTTTCAGCCGACCTAGAGAATGCAGCCAAGGTCGAGCGTACCTTACAGGGAGTGGGTAAATCCGCACACAGGATTGGATCAGATGCCGAAGCGCATGGCACTGCATGTTTCATGATCCTGTGGCGTAGTAATACTTGTAGTGTTGTCTTTGACCAAAGCCATTACCAACTATCATCTGCTACGCTGTCGACGGATGTGTGCTTCAGCACGCGAAATCCTGCATAGTCCCTATATTTGATACGCGGCTTCGATCCTACATCTATTTTGCCGCCCAGTTACACGAGCATAACGTACAGTGGCACACTGCAGATGGATGATGGCTTGATAATAGTTCAAGCGGGACTACCCGTAAACCTAGGTCCACTCTCATCTACACCTTTTACACTACTCTATTCAGACCATGTCCTTAGTATTGTGCAGCTCTGTCCTCTTCCTTGTCCAAAAAGTCACTGCCATCGGCGGGAACAAAGTCAAGATTACAGATATTGTAGGCTTTGTTCAAGAAGATAATGAGCGGGATACGATTTCTCTGCTGATCAGCTGTTTCGCCACGCTTGGGTTGTGTGTTTACTCAGCTGTTCACCTAAACATACCGCGCAAGGGCGAAGGCAACTATCGAGTGCTACTGAGGGAACTCCAATGGTGTGTTCTCGGCCTATTTGCACCTGAGTTGATATTATACACCGCCTGGAGACAGCTGGCTTCTGCAAGACAGCTATGTGTTGAGATAGCAAATGTAACAAGTCAGCAGCAGGACGCCAATGAGACTTGTGACAAGGTCAGCTCATTGACCATCAGATATTAGCATTGCTAACCAGTACCAGAGTACAGTAGTGACTGAGACTCATCCGGGGTGCCCAAAACCCCCATGGACTATCACACATGGATTTTACGCTAGTATGGGTGGTTTCGCCATCGAGCTAGACAGTACCGATCGTCGGAATTCAACGTTGTTCAACGATGTGACGCGCCTCACATTAACGGCGAAAGCTGTCGCGCTACTCGCCAAGTGCGGACATTTTGTAGAGATATCACTCGACGAGATCAAAGACAGGAACAAAGTAGACGGTCTTGCAAAACTCCTCGTGTGCATCCAAGCAGGATGGATGATTGTCCAAGTTATCAGTCGCACTGCCATCGGACTGCCAACCACCTTGCTCGAAGTACACGTCGTCGCCCATGTTGTTTGCGCGTTCGTCATGTACATCTTATGGTGGCACAAACCTCGTCAAGTAACCTCCCCCACGCTCTTGAAGGGGGACTGGATGCCTTTGATCGCCTACATGTACATGGCAAGCCGAATGAGTGGGAAACAGCCACAAGGCAAGCTCGCTTTCTTCCGATCAGGCACTCCCGAACTGGCAAAGCTGGCTTACTTTGAAAACGAAAATGTACCAACCGGTACGCGTGGCAACAGGCAAAGTTTGAATACAACTCGCCCCTATACTGCCGGTAGATTGCGGCCACGGCCCGATATCTGGACTTTGAACCAAGAAGCCGAGGCAGCATCATGCAATTCTCCAATAGAAGCTACGTCTGAGCTTCAAAGGCTTGCAGAAGAAGCTATTCAGGTATACCCAGTCCTTAAAGACCACTTTCACTCAGTATCCGAGAGAGAATGCGCAAAGCCTACATACAGAGTACCTGAAGTCACAGAGCTGGTACAACCATACGCCATCGACTGGCCCAACGATGGTCTACTCCGACGCACCCAATCCCTCGTCATGGGAATGGTACTTTGGGGTGCGTCTATGGCATACGGCGGCATACACGTAGCGGCATGGAATTATTTCTTCCCCACTCGACTGGAGCAACTGTTTTGGCGCATGAGCTCGGTATGGGTAACATTCTGTGCAGCCTTTTGGCTGGTGACCAATCTCTTAGCCCACGTTTTCCCTCTCATCGACAGGATCTGCAACGCCTACAACCAGAGGACATTGGGCCTTCTTAATACGGTGTTCATTATGACTCTCTGTGTTCTGTGTGGTGTGAGTTATATTGTAAGTAGGGCATATATCGTGGTGGAGGCTTTTGTGAGTATAAGGGAAGTTCCACGAGGCGTTTATGAGACACCGACGTGGTCGCAGGTCTTTCCACATCTGTAACAAGACAACCTTAGCTTGATCTTCTATTTTGTCATTCATCAAGTATATAAATGCATCATCTTTTGATTGTGGAATCGATCCAAGTGATTACACAGCCATGAAAGCAACCATAGTGCATGTTATATGGAAATCCCATAATGAGTCAGTCATAATTTTCAATTGCTTTTACGAATATCCCAAAGCCAAGATCATATTGGGAAAAACCACGGGAAAACGTAATTTTGTTCGTCGAAAGGGAATGGTAGAAGCATGTGATCAGGTTTTCTATGAACTTTAGACATTGATCGGGTATTCGACAGCGAGCTCACATGTACACTTGCTTTCGCTCACGCATTGCTAAGTAGGCTCTTATATCGAATTCTAAGAGAGTCTTTGATTAGAGTATTTGAATTCCATGTATTGGATTGAGTAAATTCTGCAAAACGGCAACTTTGGTTCCAATCTCGAACATTCAAATACGCGCTTTCAAGTATCAGCCTAATCCTCTCAGGGAAAGCGTATGACTTCATGACAACATTGGATACCTGGCGGGAAAACTCTCGTCTCAATGAAACAGCTTCATTAATGAATCTCGAAAGTTCGGGTCTGGGTAGGCTAGCTTTGAAAATGCGATCTACTTTTGACAATTACAAAAATCAATCACTACAAGTGACATAAACGAGACGTACGTTTCAAACGATACTTTGCGCGCACCTCATAAACGTTTCGCATAAGTGTACCACAGGAGAAAACAACAACAACAATGAAAAACGACAAAAAAAAGGAAGGAGTGATGGGGCAGAACAAACGGTGACACCCGCCATGCCCCCTTGCAGAAGCGTGGCGCCAACGGCCCAGCGACCAGTACACTAAAACACACCGTAAAACAACGGAGCGAAGCCACAAACCAGCCCTACAAAGTCTCTTTCTAATTACCAGAATAAAAATGAAGTCTAATCAGATATCGTAAACTAAAAGCGTAAAGAAAGAGAAAACGCCTGATACCCAAAGCAAGATTCCTGCTCGTAGTCCGGTACATCGTCTCAACGCAGTAAAAAAAAAGGGCATACGAACCGCCAAACGTCAGAAAGAAAGAAAAAGTAGAAAGCGACGCCACAACTAGGAAAGCTCGACGTCATCGTCGTTGCTCCCATCAGCAACATCCTCATACGGCCTGCGAGAAGCCCCCAGATCCGGCGTCTCATCAACCTCCAGCCGCTCTCCCTGCCGCATCTCGGTAACATCCTGCGCAATCTCCAACTCCAGCACCTTCTTCGCCTCCTCCATCTCCTCCATCTCCTTGACCCTCATCATCTCCTCCTTCTTCCGCTCCTCCTCCTGCTTAGCCTCCTTCGCCTTATCCCTCGGGTCCCCGGTCTTCTGCCACAACTTCAGTGCGCCGCTCCTAAACGCATCCCAGTACCTCTTGACCTCAGCCGTGACATCTACTTTGGCAGTGCCCTCCCTCCACACATCCATGCTCTCAATGACATCCTCCCACTCGAGCATGCGCGCGCTTCTGCCGTCATCGCCCGCAAAGTGCACGACAAAGTGTCCCTTGCGAGCTTGAAACCATTTCAGACTAGCAGGCTGGGCGCCCGCGGCAAAATCGACAATGCTGTTGTTGGGCGCTGGGTACGCGTTGAACCAGTACCAGGGGACCCAGGCTGCTTTTCCAGCCCAGCCGGGCTCGCTGAGGAGCCGCGACATGGCTGTTTGTTCTGCAGAGGGTAGACTGTCGTCAGGACGGTAGTATCGGTATCCGAGGATTGTGCTGAAGAGTTTGGCGGACCACTCGTTTACTTTGAAGAGGAACAGTCCGGCGTTTAGGTCGCCGGCGTCGCGGTTGACGATGAGATTAACGTTTGCGTATTCGGGCGTGTCTGGGGGGAGGAAGCTCGAGAGGGGACGGCACGGGTCCATGATTATGGCGTCGCGGTCGATCCAGAGGATCCATTCTAGGCGGGTGTGGTTTGGCTTGAGCAGCTCGTTTTGGACGAGGTGGAGGAGGAAGGCGATTTTGTTCCAGGCGCCGTCGGCGAGGTCTTCGCAGAGGATGTGGGCGGAGGTGTCGTGAACGGCGGCGTGGAGCATGTGAGATTGGACTGCGCGTTGGTAGGCTTCTACTTTTTTGCCAGTTGTGATAGAGGCGAGGGCGACTCGGCGGGTCTCTTTGGTTTCAAAGGGGGCGTGTTTTGCGCATGATTCTTTGCGTATGACTGCTTGTTCCCTCCAGTGCTTGTCGAAATCTGGCATGCATTGTGTGTGGCCGTAGGAGATGTGCGTTTTGCTGAGGTCGAGCGACGGAGTAGGGGTACTGTAAGCGGATGAAGCGGATAGTGAAAGAGTGAGTGTGCTCGATGGTGAAGGAATGGACGCATCCGATGCTGCCAGAGTGGCACTAATTGATGCTAATGAATTGTCAGTGTAGTTCTGTAGTTATGATTGCTCCCAAGTATTCATACCCTGGGCGTCTTGTGGTCGTGCCTTTTGCACATCTTGGAACCATGTCGATTTGGAAATGTCGCTTTGTTGCAACGCAACTGGTTCGGGCTCTAACCAGTAGACTTGATAGAAAATGCAAAGGAATAGTATCCCCAGTATAATCTTTAGGACGAGCGACGCCGCTCGATGCATGGTGTAAAGACTGTGATGTGAATCTGGCAAGGAGGCGGGTTGTCAAAAGTGAACACTGCTTATCAGAAATGGGAACTGAAGGTTCAGGGAGCCATGGATTTTACGATAGTTTCCACATCAGCTGGTGGCGATACGGACGTATTTCACAAAGACACAGTCGCGCCATAGCGCAAGCCATGGGCCTCTAGTCTGGCTTCTAGTGTAATCTCCTAGTCGTACCGGGTTCCTGGATCAAGTGTATGTCATGATAAGGTGACATCCACTGCTGCATACATGTCTCAAAGCATGTACACTTGCTACGATAAATGAGCCAAGTTTAAGAACCCGATTCTTTTTATTTGACTGATAGGCTCAGGCTCTGCACGGAACACCCGGATTCTTTTGGAGGGGTCGTTTTTGACGTGCGCACCAACATTCGTCGTAACATGCATACGTATACATAGCATGAATCATTCCAAAACGGGCAAATCATGTTTTCCTGAAAATTTAGGTCGTCGTATCAAGAATTATTTTGGTCGTAGTGGCGTCTAGCGGGTGCCCCTGCGTCGGCTGAATAATCCGACACGAACTTAGGTTTTGCGAAATGCTTACTATCCTGATTGAAAGCTACTAAGTTCTTAAAAAGCACGGGTGAGAAGGGTGCATGTCCAGATTGTTTCTTTATCAGGGATTTGCACCAAGATTTCTGGCGTAGTAGATCAAGCATGAAGTTCAACGTTGGATGCTTATTGGCGCGCTTGGCGTTTCTGACCGGTAAAAAGCTTAAAGAAAGTTCATTTTTCGGGGGGCCTCTGGAATCAAGACCGAGCGAGACAAGTGGAGCGACTAGCCGCCTAGGGCCTTACCTTCTTCATCATGACATACGCAAGCTCATGAGCGGATCGGGGCGCTATTAGACAGGATTGATTCTTGAACAGGTGTCAATGTTTGATCGTACGTTCGAAAATATGGTGTACCTGAATTTGTTTACTTTGTAGTGGACTATCATATGCGAATAAAAAGTATACACCGGAGACTGAATGGCTTTGTGATGCGACATGGGACCGGATTGTGAGTTCGGCTTATTAAAATGACATAAACTGATCCGTAAGCTGTGGAAGTCGAGGCATGATCTATGTCGCCAGCATGATGTGCTCATATTGGATTTGAAGGACTTGCGGGAAACATTCTGATTATACCAACAAGACAACTTTGCGATATGCGACTGATGGTGATGCTTCGCAACACACCAAATCTCGGCGTGTGACATTGCTCGACGAGCGCACCACAACTGCAGGCTGATTTTTTTTGGTATCAGTATCTGGCCCACAGATAACAGTCGGTCACAGGCCAGAGGTGCAACTCAAATCTGCAACACCGTATAGGGGGTGGGGGGATCTAAAATTATCTCGGCATAGTCCGTCGTATTGCTCCCGTAACGTTGTGGTACATCCGCATACCATGTGATGATGCACAAATTGTAGAAATAACGATAGACATGTGAGAGATGGTTTACGAGAGTATTGATACCTTACGGGCCAGTTTCGAGGGGAATATCACTGTACATTGCATACGCGGTGTCTTCATGGTAATAAGTGTTTGGAGTTGTGTGTAGCGTGTCTGATGCTGGCTCTGATCGAAACATGGGCTATGGTGGTTTTGAGCAGATGCTGGGCAGCTCTCTTATCGGTGACTGCTGGTCTGATGAATTCGTATTGCGTTTGCGATGAGGGAATGGTTCAAGGAACTATTGATCAACTCTGGCAGTGCACGATGTGCCAAGCCGCTAATGTTGCTGACTAAAACGGCTTCTCGCAGCTCAGCATCATCGCGAATACAACGGCCGACGACCTCCAAACGCCGCCCTACACTCCCATGATGCAGTCACTCCGCCGGACAGTTGTGGCTGCTGCCCGCACGAGCCGAACCCCGCTATCGCGCCAATCGCGCCGCTACGCACACGACGAAGCTCATGGCCATGCAAGCCCGGCCGTTGACGAGCCCATGGGCGTACGTCCCCTCCCTCCCCATTGCCTTGGCCCAGCTCAATTATGTGTTCAAAATGCTACAATACCATTCTGAACAACCACCAAGAGATGAAGAGAAGATATGCTGACGCAATTGGCATTTGTAGTGGGGTTTCTATGGCACAATCGGCGTTATCCCCGCAGGCCTGGCCCTATACAGCCTCTCGCGCACCGACGGCGATGACAGCAAGCCATACTTTACCCGTTTGATTGCCGATGCTACGACCGGACTGCACGACAAGTGGACTGCGCAGAACGATTTGCACGTGAGGATGATTGAGCAGGCAGGCGAGGACCGTGTGCTGTTTCTGAACACGAAGCCCCAGGAGCACGTTGAGATGAAGTTCCCAGAGTACGTCTTGTCCTGGCACATTGGAGAATATGCGATGTTAGGCACGGATAGAGTTGGACATAAATACAGGGTTTATGATTGTAAAGGGAGGTAAATGCTAACAATTGGCAGGATCATGAACGTCGGATCTCCGTACAACGTGCCTGCTGGAAGCCAGGTCCAAATGGACAAGGTGATTGCAAAGTACAAGAAACTGGCCTATGAAGAGAATGAGCGCAAGCTGGAGAAGCTGAGGAACAACGACATCTCGTCGGAGAAGCCATTCGAGGGCAAGATGCGCGTGAAGAAGGCTCCCGATATGTTTTAGACTCTGGCATGTAGGTCTGGAGTTTGTTTCATAGGCAGTGTACATAGTCGGGGAAAATTGATATCCGCCTTTTACCTTGTTACGCGCTTCCCTAGGTGATTGGATTGAATTTACTGAACAGCATGTGAAGGAGTTGCCAAGTCGCTGTAATGAGACAATTAGACAACACATAAGGCAAGGTGGTGAAAGACTAGTTCCCGTCATTCGTTGTCGGATGCATGTCTACGCAATGGCATTGTGTCTGAGACGCAAAGGAGCAGATGTTTGACAGGCCAGACAGCTTGTGGGTCTAACATTTTTCGTCACTAGTTTGGACAGCGCAATGAAACGCCAGGCACATGTTTAGATCGGTCTTGTTGCCGCGTACGGTCTTGTGTGTAAGCAAGACATTGGCTGGGCTCCGTTAGCGGTGAAGTTGAGCCACGTGGGTGGCTTAATATAGAGTACGTTGGAAAAGGCGCATGAGGCGCATGAGTTTGATCGGTCTTCTCTGAGGGACAAAGGGAGTTGTGATATGGCCGTCTGCAAGGGATAGATGGCGGTTGGATATATGTGTTTAGCACTCCCAAGAAGAGACATAGCATGCATATCCCAAGTACAAGCAAGCGTAAACTCTATAACTCTACCACGGCAAAACGCTGCTGCAGAGGTTGACATGGCGCGTTTCATAGGGGTGGACACGCACACGTCACTTGGAGTAAGGCTGTTGCTGGGGAGCCGGCCCCATAGCGGCCCGTACCTGGCCAGAGGGTCCTCGGTGATTGGCGCGCCCTGCATGCCTATGATGATTCTGCGATGAAGATGGAGGCAAATAAGCCAGAAGGAAGGACAGCAGGCAGCTGAAGATGGCTAGTCCAGGCCTTGTACAAAGATAGATGAGTAGTCTTGTCTGGCCCACGGTCTGGTTGACAAAAGAATCGCACTCAGCCATTGCCAACCTCGCCCTTCAGACCGACCGGAACAAGCGATATCGCACGTGAATCAGAGACAACGCAGTGTACCCGGAGATATACACAAGTGCTAGACAGAGACAGCCATGGGAAAGGTACGAGACAATGCCAGGAGCCACAGGGTACATGCTTTTTTGTCTTCTTGTCGCCAACAATCTCCCATGAGATTGCCGTCTATGCGGTGCATTGATGCAGGCGCCCTATGAGAGGGCCGAGAGGCGCTGGGGCGAGGAAAGGGTGTTTCTCAACAGACGTGGCCCGACTGATTACAAAATAGATGGCAAGGCCGATGGAAATTCGCACTCGAAGCGTAGTATGGGTCATGTTCCGCCGCAAAAAGGGAGTCTTGGTGACTGCGGTTCCAGGTAAGGCCTAGCGCCCAAAGTGGGGCCCCTGTCGTTCGTTGTGGTGCCCTGTGCCCTGTGCCCTACATGGCGTATCTCGGGGAACGAGCGTCAACACCACAATCACCTCTCTCATTGCCGCCTCAACGCCGCAATTGCCTGCCTCCGCCTCGCCTCTATCCGACGGGACGCTCACAGTCCCAAGTTTATGCTAACTTCTGCCACAAAGATTCTGTTCCCTATCTGCCCGAACTCAATTTCAGCCGCGTTCTCCAGAGAAATGACATAAACGCTTCACCTTGGCCTGACGACGCTCTTCGCACTGCGAACGCAACCCCCATACGCTCAAAGTCCCCGGCTGTCATGCCATCGTATACGTCACCTCGTAACGTCTCAGGTCCCTTCGCCGTAGACAAGTCCCCAATGGCTACCGACGAGAACAACTCCTGGGCCCGCCCAAATCACCACAGCACACCAAACTCAAAGACTTCGCAGTACATTGACAAGATCACCCAAGAAAACGACCGCCTGCGCCGAGAGCTGCTTGCCGAGAAGCTGGCCAGAGAAGATGAGGCCAAGCGCGTGTCCGCCGCCCAAACCAGAGCTGAAGACTCGCGTGCCGAGTACCAGCACCTTCAAGTCCTTGCTGACACAAATGCGCGCGCCATAGAGCGGAAGGACCGGAAGCTGGAAGAGCTCAGAGCCACGCTCGACACCGAGATCCGCCGGCGCAAGATGGCAGAGCAGAGAGCCGAGGAAGCCCTCAAGATGCTGGGCGACACTAGGTCAGAGACGCAGCGACAGCTGGCACAGGCGTATGAAATGAAGGGTCTAGCCGACACCAACCTCGAAACGGCTCGCGACGGCTTCAAGCGCATCACCGACGGCTACGAGAACAAGGTCCGCCTCATCAACCAGGAGCTGAACGAGCTGCGACGCAAGCGACTAGAAGACGCCGATAAGATCAAGCGCCAGGCTATCATAAGCGATCAGCTACAGCACGAGTCATCCCGCTCCAACCGAACCGAGGCCAAGCTCACCAACCTCATGGAAGCGTACAAGAAGGAGCACCGCAAGGAAATGGACGCCCTTATCGCCGAAGCAGAGAGGCTGCGACGCGCGTTGCCAGAAAAGGAGCGCGAGGCTCAAAAGCTGGTAGACGCCATGGTCGAGACGCGCGACAAGATGCGGTGGGTCATGACACAGCACGAGCGCCAGACAGCCAGTCAGTCTTAGTGCTGTCCCTGTTACCGCTCACCATTTGTGGTGAATTGGTCCAATGCCACTGCATAGGCCAGCGTGCGCTTCACCACTCTCTACGACGATCATGACCAAGTTTGATTCCCGGGCTCAAAAGGCATCTGTAGCATATCTGGATACTACGGCGTTTAAGGCATTACATCAGCACACACACATATACACACTTGTGTAGGCCACTCTCACCCTCTCATCTTGGTGAGAGTTGGAGTGCAGTGCATTGCAGTACGGTGCATGTGCACCAGGTTTTGTTTCTTTTTTTCGTGGGTTAGTCCAAGGGCACAAGGGAGGGGTATGTAGAAAGCAGATGAATGGAGATGGGCAGACTATCTGGCATCAATCCATCTGTTCAACAACCCAGTTTCTGAAAACTCTCTTTGCTTGCCTTGGACATTGAGTGCGAGTAGATAGGGTTAATGTTTAAATATACCTGAGTGCATCTTGATTCCCGTCGGTTTGGCTCACCTAAGTACTGGGATAGGGATGTTAATGCAGTGAAGGATCCAAGGGTGCTCCTTCCTTTGCTTGAATGCCAAGTGAATTAGCATAGGTATCTGACTTGTGTCATACGGAAACAGTGTTCCCTCATGCACGCTTCTTCGAAGGTAACAAGACCGCGCAAAGATAGCACTGCATCTGCGTATCGCAATAAACCCATCAAGTAGCAGCACCAATACGGCCTACAGTTGCTTGTCCCTCCGACGACTACCATCGCTACCTGCTAGTTACACCAACCGGCCCAGTGCTGCCGACTAGACGCCCAGGGGAACGGCTAGCAGCAGGGTCACATTACACACACAGACACCCGTAGCACAATACTAGTACCAGCGATCCGATCGATCGATATCAATTTTTCCGTGCTGCAGCAGTCCCTGTCTTTTGGTGCACATACCACGATGCACGACTAGTAAGCTCCCCTACGCTTTACTACTCATGAACTCGAGGAGATGTGTGGGCCAGGGTAGCGCTGTTTTTGCCAAAGAGCAGAAAACGAGCAATAGTATCCACGAGCCACTTCTTCCCCTCTTTTGTCAATCATTGCTATGCTTGCTTCCATTGCATCAGCAATGCTGGACATCGCGGAGATGAAGAGGCAGCGCGTTGGGAACTACTAGTGCACGAAACAAAAGTCCATAATTTGACAAGGCGAATCCGTGTGCCTCACTCGCGCAAACGACGTGCAATTTCACCTTCACCGTTACTATTCAGTACAACACTTATGCTAACAACCTTGATACCGAATACTAGCGTAATTGGCAAACGAGATGTCACCCCGCTTTTCCCATTTCTCCGCCGATGAAATCAAGATGCACGGTTTCAATGAGACATGAGGCCACTTACCGAACGCAACAGAATCTGGAAACTAAAGAGAAGAGCGGCCCAGACGGTACGTATATTGATATCCGCATGATTTAATGTATGCTCGTACAACCATGGTGGTCTTTCCATGTTTGAAAGAAAAGACCAGAGTGCGCGGTACAATTGTATCGCACCAACCTCGACGACATCCTAGTGAACATGGAAAAAGCTGATAACTTTACTATTTCCGCTTGAACCATTAATCCTCCGTGACACCCGTGTATACCAGCGTCTCCATCGGTGTGCCACAGCATGGAACCTCAATTCGAACGCATCTAGCGTATTTCCAAGGGATAATCAGCAGGGATTACAACACTCACATACCCGCCTCGCATTACAAGCAGAACTTGCGTACCACAAATCTGCACTCATCCAACCGTCAGCACTTTATTCCGTCAACCAAAGCAAGCCAGACTCCATCATCTCATCCCCGCACATGCGCACCTGCGATACCCGAACAAACGAGAAGCTCAGAAAACTCCACATTTTATCCCAATCTCAAGCCGGGAAGCTGCATTTCCATGTCGGCTAGAAAAAAAAACGCCACAATACACATACCGTTACACCACGACCTGTACATGTATCCTTCTATTCCTAGATAACCTGTTATACAAAGTCTGTAAAGCATGGGTATATAAGACTAACCTGCCCCATCACCATCTGCATCCACCGCCTCTGTCTCAGTCCCTCAGTCTCAACTACCCCTTCTTAACCACCCCAAAAAACGCAAACGTACAAAAAATGTGCAAGCACTTCCCCCTCTCCACCCTCTCAATCCCCTGCATGAACGACGCAGAAGGCATAACCACAATGCCTGTACGTTTCCCCTCCTTTCCCTTCCTCCAACAAAATGAATATAAAGGATATACTAAATAGTTACACCTAGGTCCCCGGCCGCCGCTGCCCCGCCTGTCTCGAACGCGGCGACACGGTCTGGGTTGTTCCGGGCAAGAATTGTCACGAGTGTGGGACGCCGGTGAACTAGAATTCACCTTATCGTCTCGCTATATACATCCGGTGTGAGAATGAGGGATGGAGTTGGGGATATATGGAACTTGGAAAAACAAAGAAGTTTCGGTTTGCAAGTTCCGGAGGAGATGAGGTGGGGAGTGAATGCATTTGAGCTCGGGATGGTCGTTTGGATTGCGATTTCTCGGGGCAGAAGGGGTAATTTGTTGGTGGTTGGAAATGTGTACTTGTACGTTGGTTGGGTGCGGGTTCGAAATTGTCAGTGAAATAAAAGTCTGTTAGGGTCGTAATCAATTCAGTGATAAGTTAGGTTGAGGGTGTGTGAATGTAAGGTGTCTCAGTTAGGAAAGTCGAGGAAAGACTACAAACTATCCCGCTAACAGCACCGCTCCAAAGACTATCGCATCTCACTTTACACCTTTACACATTCAAAGCCGAACAGACTTCTGGCGCCCGACCTGATACCACTTCTTCTCATCTTTCGTCGGGTGATACAACGACTGTGTCTTCCCGCGTCCTTGATGTTTATGTAGACTATCATGCGAAAACTGCTTTCCACGCCCAAACCGGGGGCCGACCGGAAAAAACTAAAATATCAGCATTAGTCAAACCCCCCTCACCGAACCTAGAGAGGCCACATGTAAGTATGCAGCAGGGCGTGATTTGAAGAAGAAAAGAAAAACACGGTGAGAAACAACAATGGTAATAATAGTAGTGGCAGATACTCTACGGTCATGAGATAGCTCAAGCCGCACTAACCGTCTTCGTGATGCAGACCAGCAGTGCGCCTTTGGATACCACACCGTTTGCGTCGTAGAGGTGAAGAACGCGGTAACCGGTTTGTAGGCGGTCGAGACGGAAGCAAGCCCATGCAGCTAGGTCGTCGCTGATGCGCTCGTCGTCCATGACTTTGAATCTGTAGAAACATAATGTCAGCATGTGTTACACGAACTTGGTTGCATGCTCCCAGGCACGATGACATCAATTGTGCCACAGCGATCAGTGCTTGATTTTCTGCATCTAAGCAGGCTTCGCTGCATGAGCCGAGCAAGGCACAACAAAAGCGCTGTCATAGCGAAGGAAATGACGAGGCCTGATACCGGAATCACGGCACTCTGCAGCTTGGCAGATTGGGTCCCAGCAATATGCCACGACCGTTATCTCCACATCCACTTCAGCGCCCGTGAAACCATCAGGCCATGCCTACGTAGTACAAAAGCGCACCGAATACCAGATCAGGCCTGGATACTCATGCAGGGACGTCTTGTGCGATAGGTCGGGCCTGAATCGGTATGCGCAAAGGCGATGCATGTAACCCATAGCGATGTGTACACGTAGCGGAAAAAGAAAAAACGAAACTCACCTGACAAAAGTCAATTCGTCCGTCACGCCCTGTACTCCAGTGAATTTGACGACTTCGCGACCAAAGTCGGGATTCGGAGTTTTGGCCGTCTTGGTCTTGCCTTTGTATTCACCCTTTTGGCTCCTTCCGTTGCCTTGTACGGGTTCGGCATTCCGCTCTTCGTACGACTCAACGTGTAGCTCGACCTTGACATATGGCTTAAAGTCTTTAGGGTCGTCTTCTTCTGGAGGCAGAGGGATGTTCTGTCCAGCAATGAACTCGATGCTCAGATCCATATCCTGGTGGGGGATGGCTGTCTTTTGTGTTGCGGCAGTGCTTGTGCTGCGATATCCCTCTGGCTTGAGAACCCACCCAGGAGTACCTGCGAACATGGCCTCGTTCTGCATCATTCCACCGTCCCAGCGTTGCCAGTTGAGAGCTACGATTTGGACTCCTGCACGCCAAAAGACGGAGGGGTTAAGGTTTGAAGACGTCAGCCGGAGGCCTTTTGGATACGCGCGCATAAAGTAGTGCTTGTTGTGATCGAAAAGTCCTGTAGGGTTGCTCTCGTGAAGATCCATCAGTGTGCCTTCTGAAAGTGAGAATATGTGGGTAGGTATCTTCGCCTCGGGAGTGTCTAAGCCCTTGAATGAGTAGCCACCAAAATACACACCCAGTCGTGCTAGAGACTCTATGACCTTGGGCTTTGGCGCTGGAGGCTTCTTCTCGCCGTCTGGCCCAAATTCATCTTCTGAGCCTACGGAGTCCAGGCTTGCAGTGTGTTCTAACGGTGGCACTGATCCACCAACTGTGGGAACCTGTGGCTCGGGAGGAGGAGATACTTTTGGATGACCACGCTTGACCTTGACGAGAATCTTGTTTTCAAGTTCTTTCAGTGCAGGCAAGCCGACCGTGTCTAAACTCTGGGTTGGATCCAGTGGTTCTTCAAGCATCATGCCTTTCCAGTACTCTTGCATGAGCTCGACCATGATCTCCTGTTGCTCAGGGCCACAGTGTACTTCCAGACTAACAATGAGGGGTAGATTGGATACTGCAAACGCGTATTCTTTGATGGTCGCGCAAACAGATCGAAAGGTCATCTCACTGGTCAAAGTGTAGCCGTGAAAGACTTTTGGTTCTGCTCGGGAACTGTATGAAGCAGAATGCCAGGGTTCGATCTTTTGCGCGTTGTTTTGAGGCGGCGGCAGTTGAGACGTCTCGACTTTTTCTTCGTCTGACTTGTCCTTGCCGAATTTCAAGCCTAGGCGTTTACGGATGCTCAGACCAGTTTTGGATTTCTTCTTCTCCTTCCTTGCTTCATCGGCACCAGGATTGCCTCTAGCGGCTTCTTCATCTGAACTCGAGTCGGAGAGCTCATCACCGTCCCAAACGTCCACCTCAACGCAGCGACAACCTCGCATGAGGACGTTTTTGTAGGCGTCGACACTCGAGTCGCTCGAGAGCTGGTTCCCGGTGAGGTATGTGTTGTGGCTGGACGAGATGAAGTAGTTGGAAATCGGGTGCGATTCATCTAGAGGTGGTGCAGGCTTCATCACGTTGCCTAGTCCTGAGGCAAAGTAGTTGGCAAAAGAGGGAAACGAGCCGTCGCCCAGGAGCTCCAGGTGACTGTCTACTACGGTTTCGAAGTCTTTGCCAGGGCCATTCTGCTCCTTAAGCCAGCTCAATTGTCCGTCCTTGGTCTGCAGATCGTGACGGCCTAGGATCTCGTTGTATACGACTCGGAGGTAGCTTTGGAGATTTGACAGGTCATCAAGGGTACGAGCTTTGGCGGCGACGGCAGCTGTTCCTCCTCCAGCCTGGAGCTGGGGGTTGTCAAGCTTGGGCGTACCCAGCTTGCTATCCTTGGAGGGGTCCGGCATCGTGGGGGTGTTGGGGGGCAGCAACACCAGGCGTGTGGAGGGGAGGGCAGGAAACTAAAAGGAACAATTGGAGAAAGACTAGAAGCAAAGGCGCAAGGCGACGGTGGTGCCTAGTTATCCAGGACCGGCGAATTCTGGGAGGAATGCTGACTGCAGGAATGCAGGACTGCAGGAAGCTCAGCTGTCTCGAACGATGTCAGCGCTTCCCTTTCAAGTATGCGTTTGCGTGTTCCCTGAATCGTGCGCAAACATACCTTGGGGAAGATTGATGCTCGTTCACTGCACTGCGGCCGTCAATTTGGGCGTCTAGGAGACTTGAGGGTGGCAGAAGTATCTAAGAAGAGAGGAGAGGCAGGTGGTCATGTAGTAGGCATGGATGCAATGGCCTCCTCATATTCCAGCTCGAGCCTGCCTTGGCTGCCGCATCGGCGTTTGATGATCCAGCTGGTGGGGCGCAGGACAAGGGCGTGAACCCATGGATAAATGCCACGCGGCATTGGACATGAAAATGCTGCATTAAGCCATTTGCCTGTGAATGAGGAACGATGCCCTGTTTGCGTTGATCGTTGCCATCCCGCACCCGCCTTGCCAAGCTCCATCGACGTCACCCAGGCTGTCAGGGTCCAACAACCGTTTCGAAACATCCGTCTTATTCGTCCCGCTCGACACTTACTATACATAGCACATCCACAATGGCACAGTCACGGAAAGAAGCAGAGAGCGAAGTTCGGTCGTGGGGTTTTGGCCATGTCTTCACCTGGACAGATGGCCCGTAAGTTTGCATTACCGTCTCCCTATATATTTTACGTCTGTTTGACCACCGCGTAGCAATGCTCACTACCCGCCGCACAAGCACAGCGGCAAAACCACACATCTTGTCCTGGACGGCTCCTTGACATACACCTACCCTGACGATCCCGATGCCAAGAAGGAAACCGTCGGTCCTGGTGCGCGTTGGGATGTCGATGCACAAAAGGTGCATGAAGTTTGGGTTGGTAGCCAAGGATGTACCTATGTCATAGGAGAATAGTGTCAACCCCGGATGCCCTTCACATGCTCACCCCAAGAATCCGTTCTGCCCCAGGTATTTGATTGCATCAAGTGCTAGCTGGTCCGCCTTGACAAGCTCCTGCTCCACCATGCGCTCATACAACCCCTTAAGCTTATTATCCTCTTCCTTTGGTGGGTGCTGGTATTTGCATTTGCTCAAGTACGGACACCTTCCGTTTCGCTTCCAATTCGTGCACATTTTGTTACTCTTTGTTTCTGTTCGCGCAGACGCAGGTGGAGGGGGCGGAACTTTTATTGGCGGTGGAGCAGTTTTTGATGACGCAGTTTCTGGTGCCTCATCGCCGCTCTCTGAATCGGAACCGGAACCTGATTCTGATTCTTCCGAACTGGACACGACTGATGACTCGGAGAGGACCGAGCTTTCGTCGCCCGACTCTGTCTCGCTATCGTATCCCAGTCCAAGGTCTACCGTCGCTGGTATCGACTGCTTCTTCACCATGCTATCATGCAGCTTTTTGCGCAATGTAGCAAGCTCCTCTTGTCTCTTTGTTTCCGCCTCTTGTTTTGCACCATCATTTCTGGCTTCACCACGATCCTTGTTCGGTTGTTTTTGAATATGTGTCGCTGGTTCATTCTCTTGTGGCGGCTTCCCTTTCATTCTGCGCAAAAACTCGAGCTCTGCTGACCGTTTCCGCGCGGCCTCTTCCTGCTTTTCCATGATCCTCTGTTGGGTTGGAAAGTTTTTCCTACGATCTTTGATCCATGCTGCGACTTCAGCGCCTGTTTGTATTGTGATGGTCTCTCCTTCGTGCTCAAAAGCGAAGCCCCCACCCTTGAGTTTCTCAGAAAATGCCGCCTCTTCATCAATGTCCTCTTCACCACTACTTTCATCCTGCTCGACCTTTTGTGAGAGCCCAAGAGTGACCTTGCGCTTCTTGTTGTCGGGTTTCGGGATCGAGGGCAGTGGCAGCGAGAAGCCAAAGCTGGGTACCTGTGGTGGCACGGCAGCCTTGGCTCGGGGCGGTTTCGAGCTGTACTGCTGCAAGTTCCTTTGTGATTGTGCATTGCCGTTACGGTCGGTTAATTTTCGCTTCTGGCCTGCATGCTTGGGCGGAGAGTACTGAGGAACGGGCTGGCTGTATGTGGATGGTGAAGACTGGGGGTTGGTATGTGCTTCCGGTGAGGTGGCATTCTGCGGCACATTGCTATGGTCGTTTCCAAGGCCATCCCTGGTATCGTTCCTGTGGAATCCACCCCCTCTATTATTTTGATAGCCTCCCCTTTGGCCTCTACCACGCGCATCTCCTCGCCCACGATTCTGTCCATGACCTCCTCTTGAGTTCCCGGCAGCGTTGTGAAAGCCGCCACCTCTGTTATGGTTTCCTCCTCTTCCGCGACCTTTCTCGCCTCCTCCCCGGTTGTGGCTTTCTCGTTGGCTTGGGTATGGCTGCTCGTTCGACGTAGCCTTGGGCGGTGGCGGCGGAGGCGGTGGAAATTTGAACGACATTATGGTAAATTGGAGGTCTTCGATTAAAAGTATTATATCTGGTTCATTTCGCTGGGTATATTATCGCTGAAAGGGAAAGCGCAATGAAGTTGGTGAAGAAAAGTGAAAAGTTGGTCCCGGCAGGAGATGAGACGCGCCTCGGGGGTCCGACGACAATCCAAAAAGTTGTTATCGATAGCGCTAGCTCCACGCTAATCATTGCGCAAGTCGCGCCTCTGATTCTTGACTCTCACAACTCAATCACAATGTATAGGTGACGAGCGTTTACTACACCGAAATCCATGAAGCCTCCAAATTTGCAACCATGTTTATACTCGTAAGTCAAGTTCAGCTCAACCCGTGGCCCCGAACCTGAGAAATGACTACTATGGAGTGTCGAAAATTTCAAAGCATCATTATCTTCACAGTCACATGTTACCCTTGTTCAACTCACGCAGCTGCTACGGGTGAATTTGCATAGGGAAAACGCTAACTCACCTCCAGAGTACGATTCAAGACTTGATCCAAATCAAGCCGCAGGACTTTGAGAAGCCTAGCGCGCAAGCCATAAAGGATGTCATCAACGACAAATATAGCAACAGGATCATTCCCAACATTGGCCTCTGTATTTGTATGTGGGATTTAATCTCGGCTTCGGAGGGTCTCATCGGCCACGGAACTGGACTTGTAAATGTCAATGGTCCGTCACCACTCGTCTACTAATCTCCTCATACTCACGCCAAATGTAGTCGAGTTTCGCATGACTGTCTTCCGCCCTTTTCGTGGCGAGATTATCTATGGGCGCATAAAGACTTCCAACCAAGAGGGCATCACCATTGATCTCGAATTCACTTCGGAGATCTTCATACCGTATCAGAATCTCCCCGAGAACTCGTCATTTTCGCAAGCAGAGAATGTATGGGTGTGGAACTCGGAGGGAACAGAGCTCTTCTTTGACAAGGGAGAGCCGGTGCTGTTCAGGGTAGAGCACGAAGAGTGGTTTGATCAGCGGCCGACAATTGTAGAAAAAGATGAAAAGGGCGAGATTATCGAAGAGAGACCCACGGCCTGGAGAGTGATTGTAAGTACATGAAGGCTTATCAAGTAAGCAGACATCTGATTATGTGTCTAGGGTTCGATGGCTCAACCAGGTCTTGGTCCGACACTGTGGTGGGCCGAAGGCGGAGAAGAAGGCGAAGAGGGAGACGTTGAGATGGAGGAGGAGGCCGAGGAATGACAGCTTTTTTGGTTATTCCAAAGCATAATGACGCTGAATGTCAAGATACCATGCATGTTCCCAGAATTCCGATGTGGGTTCGCTATCATGCACGTAGCAGTTCAATCTGCAGGATAATCCAACACACCGCATCTTGCATTCCTAAACCCCAGTACTTCTTCTCCACCGCGCCCATTGTATTCGTAGGAACCTTTTCTTCGGGCCTTCTGTATGCAGACAGCAATGTGATTACCTGATAGCCGCGGCGCTTAAGCGTCAGCGCCAACCGGCGCACCTACCCCGGCGTCCGTAATAGGAAGTTCCCATCCGAACCTCGGCACCTTTCTCCGCAATGCTCTGCATACCAGCTCCAATGTGGCTGGTCCGGCCTAATACGTGCGGATACCAGACTGCATACAAACAAAATGGCGGGCGACCCGTACCTTGGGATCCTCTCTTATTGTCTCACCATTGCTTTTGTCCCTTCTTACTGACACGTTTGCTGTGATAGCTACGCGGTGCAGATCTCAACCTCGGAAGCTTGGTACTACATAATCGATACGCATCCCGATCTTCTCTCTTCTAATCCTTTCTCTTTGATATCAAAGCCAAAATGCCTTCATACACATCAGTCCACCTCGCCGAGCGACCTACAGACGGCATCGTAGCTGGCAAAACCTTCGCACCCAAGACTCACCCAGTCCCCGCAGCCTCCTCGCTCAAAGATGGCGAAGTCCTCTTCCAAACCCTGTATCTCTCCATCGACCCCGCCATGCGCGGCTGGCTCAATCCCACGCGCTCCTACATTCCCCCCGTACAAATCGACGCCGTAATGCGCGGACAAGGTATTGGCCTCATCGTCGCGAGCAAAAACCCAAAATTCCCCGTCGGCAGCTACGCAAAAGCCATGTGCGGCTGGGCCGAGTACGCCGTTATTCCAGGAAAGGATGTCGAGTCCCTGGATCTTCCCGAGGGCGCTGTACCAACGGATGCGCTGGGTGTCCTTGGAATGACAGGACTAACGGCGTACTTTGGTCTCCTTGACGTCGGCCAGGTTAAGCCAGGAGACTTTGTCGTTGTGAGCGGAGCGGCGGGTGCAACGGGAAGCGTAGTGGGCCAAATTGCAAAGCTCAAGGGCGCAAAGGTTCTGGGACTTGCCGGCGAGGACAGCAAAGTTGCGTGGCTCAAGGACACGCTCGGATTCGACGAGGCGCTTAACTACAAGGACCCGGATTTCGTGAAGAAGTTCCGCGCTGCGACCAAGGGATTGATTGATCTCTTCTTTGATAACGTGGGTGGAGAGATTCTTGACCTGGCGTTAAGCCGCGCGAAGCCGCATGCGCGATTCGTCATTTGCGGTGCTATTTCTGATTACAACAACAAGAAGCCTGCCGGCCTCAAGGTACGTTGATAAAATTTCGGGCAAGGGCTTGGGACGATGCTAACTGCGTGTTAGAACTACATGATGATCATCTCGATGCGTATTCGTATGCAGGGTTTCGTTATCTTCGATTATGCGGACAAATTCGCTGCGGCAAGGAAGGAGCTGGCGCAATGGCTGTCGGAGGGCAAGATCAAGCGCAAGGAGACTATTTATGATGGCGGAATTACCAAGGCTGAAGATGCCCTGGTTGGACTGTTTGAGGGCAAGAACACAGGTATGTTTTTTTCCTGCCAACTGGATGCAAATGGACTTGGAAACTGACAATGATAGGCAAAATTCTGGTAAAAGTGGCAGATCCCGAGGCTGCCAGATCGAAGCTATAGTTAAAGTGCTTTGGAGGCTGAAACTCTATCTAATACTTTTTTGTTTGGCAACTGATGTATTTCAAAATGGTTGCATACTTGGCTTGTGATGTACTACTCTATTTTACTGCTCCTCCATGCACCCGCAATCGATAAGTTTTGTGGCGCTAATGGCCCCTCGGCCCTGGTCCCTGCGCCCAACTTTTACACCGTCGAGATCGCCGCCGGCCGTCAAATCCCCCACCCTCGCACTCGGCCTTGTTAAAGCTCGTCTTCGCAAGGCATGTTATGCTCCGAACCTTTCTGCGAACAATAACACGAGCCATGGCCTCCCCCGAGCCCGCACGCGTGCCCATCCCCAAGAATGGCGTCGACTATCGCGGCAAAGTAGTGCTTGCACCAATGGTGCGCTCTGGCGAATTGCCCTCACGACTGCTGGCGCTCAAGTACGGCGCAGACCTGGTATGGGGTCCAGAGACAATCGATCGCGCCATCATCGGTACCACAAGGCGCTTTAACCCGCACACATCGACGCTCGAGTTCACACGCCTGCCTACGTCCAAGATCAAGAACCCGACCCTCGACCCCGACCTTCGCGAGAGCGTCATATACCGCATACACCCCGAGTTGGAGAAGGGCAAGCTCATCTACCAAATCGGTACGGCAAACCCCGAGCTCGCAGTTCAAGCAGCCAAGATTGTCGCAGCAGACGTGGCCGGCATCGATGTCAATTCAGGCTGCCCCAAGCCATTTTCCACCTCTGGTGGAATGGGCGCAGCGCTTCTGAGAACACCAGATCTGCTCTGTGACATCCTCACAAGACTTGTCGAAGAAGTTGGCAAGCCATTCGAGATTGGCATCAGCGTCAAGATCCGCATCCTCGACCAGCCCGAGGACACTGCCGCCCTGGTGAAGCGCCTCGTCCGTACTGGCATCACCGGTCTCACCGTCCACTGCCGCACCACGCCCATGCGACCCCGGGAACGAGCAATCCGCGACCAACTCAAGATGATTGGCGAAATCTGCAGAGAAGCCGGCGTCGCCTGCGTCATGAACGGCGACGTAACCTCGCGCACTGAAGCCTTCAAACTTATGCAAGAATTCTCCGTCGACGGCGCCATGATCGCCACCGAAGCCGAAAAAAACCCAAGCTGCTTCCGCCCTGACGCCGAAGGCGGACCTCACGAATGGCGCTCTCAATGGAAAACCGTAGTCACAGAGTACATGCGCTTTGCCCTCCAAGTCGCTAACCGATGGGGCAACACAAAGTACCTCCTCGGCCAAATGATTCCTGGTAAAGAAAAAGCATATGCGGCCATGAATAAGTCAAAGTGCTACACCGATGTCATCAAAGCGCTAGGACTTGAGAAAGTAGATGATTTGCTGCTTCAGGCGCAGAAAGTAGATGAGCACTTGGGCATTCCGATCCAGGAGTCTAGAGCGTCGAAGCGCGCGAGGGTTAAGGAGGCGAGCAAGCCCGAGGGAGAGGTTAAGGAGCAGGGGGAGAAGAGGAAGGAGAGGGAGGGCGAGGAACCGGAGGCTAAGCGGGTTAAAGTACCGGAAACGACTGCTGAAGTCGAACCGGAGGCGGGGATTGCACAACCAAACGAGGTTTTGGTCCCAGCGGCTTTGAGTGTTTAGACTTTGTTTCTTTCTTCCCTCTTTTTTTCTCGAGGGTTTGTTTCTTAAAGGTTTGTATATCATTGATGTATGAGGACGTATGTACATGGTGGGGGGAGTGCATTGGTAGGCGTATATTTACATAGTATTTCGAGATATTGGTCCGATGAGAAGGAGAAATATATAAACATTTTCAAAAAGTCTAGATCTTGGCTGTTTTCGCACCCCGCGAGTTTCGGATTTTGGAGTTGTGCTTGTGGTACTTTATCAGAGTGGGGAAGTGGCGGTGTTGATCGAGGTGGAGGAAGTGAGTGCTCGAAGGTTGCTGGGGGTATAGGAGTGGCTATGTAGAGTGGGTGATGGTGAGGGAGAGTAGATGAAACAGGTATCAAGATTTAGTATTGTACAGTAGACTAGTCATGGTAGGGAGCTACCTATGAGGTAAAATGATCCAATAATCTATATCTGGGATCTATATCGACCCGGCTGTGAGGAACTCCCCTGACTTGTATTCTTTTCCGACAAACGATTGATATCTAAGCGATATTGGTATCTTAGGATACCAAAGTCACACCACATTTTAGATGCAGGGTCGATTCGTGAAGTCTTTGTGGGATTTTCTCCTTTTGAAAACTCAACTTCGGTGACTGGGAGCTTGCGAAGAGCGATATCGAGGGAATCGTCCGTGTTGGGTATTGGAGCACAAACCCTCATATAACGCTGATTCTGGTTGTCTCGCTTCAGAAAATATGGATAATCAACATTCGGGGCCCCAGACAGTCTTATCTCGAGCAACTCCATTTGGGTGACGGAGTTTCCTAAGATGATCGTTCCTGACAAGCTTGGACCTCTGAAACTTCGGAAGGAAACTGTAACTAAGAAATGATTTTGGAGATTGCTTGGTAGCGGAAATTGTGCTGTGGTACCAATACATGCTGTAGTGGGATGACCTTGAGTCTCGCAATGCCACTCTTCCGCTGTTATGGTGGCGCTGTGGAGTTTGATTTTGACGTACTGCTCAAGCCAACTCAGGTTGACATACTCAGGGATGATCTTTCCGATCGAATCTATACCAAGATTGGGATGGGTATCGTGAATAGTGTAGGCTCCTAGCTCTGCTGGGTCCGCCCCGATCATATCCTCTTGCAGAAGGAGAGGTTTCTCCGACAAACGTACGTAGCTTGCCGAAGATATCTGTTGAAGTAAAATCCCAAAAAGTGAATATTTATCGCGCCGCGGTGACAAAGGCAATATGGCGATGACTGTCTGAGATGGACAGCGTATGTTGTGGAATTTTCGCTCTTCCCTGCGAAGACTATTATACTGCACTAAAGGCATCTTGATCATTACACTGTGCCTCAATAGCTGGATATAATGGGCATCTTGCAAACCGGCTGGCCAAAGACTTCGATTTGAGACAATCTCTGAGTAGCGTAGTATATCTGAAGAAAAGCATTGTGCATGGTTTTTGCACACGCGACAAGTGTTATTTGTGCAAAATCTCTGGATCGAATCCGCCAGCATTGGTGTGTTGGTACGGGAACGACTCCGGGTGAATAAGAAAAGACTGTGGTCGGCGCTTTCCTCAAAAATAGACTGCTGCAGTCTCCGGAATGCTTTGACTTCACCTTCGCCATATAAGAGCGGCAAATTGACATTGAAGAGTCCAAATAGGCAATATGATTTGTCTTCCACCTTGGATACGTGTCGGTGTGCAGCCCAGGACAACTTTTGTGCAGCACACAATTTGTCTTCTACAGCCACCCAGTCAGACTCCAAAACCGTAACTTCGATCCCTGTGATGGAGGCGACTTGTTTGGATCGGCAAAACTTGGTTCCTATGGGTTTCCAGTCTGCCGAATAGAACTCTACAGTGCAAGGAGCCAGCAGTTCTTGTAGTGTCCATCCGCGAGTGAACCACAAGCTTCTATTGAACGCTTCACCCCAGCCAGAAGATTCGTCTGCAACATCGCTGAGATATGCGTAACAAATCTGTGCTCGTTGATACCATCGAAACATTGAGTTCACTGACTCCTGTAACTCCGCTGAACTGGACTTATCGATACAACAAGTATCAATCCAGACCCATTCGAAGCCATCTTTGTTTGCGAGGGTACAAGTGCCTATAACTTTGGCAAAACCTCGCTTCGTTCTAGCTGGGTTGGTTCGGCTGCTGAGAGGGACTTTGGAAACATCATTGAAGACTATCTCTCCTTCCTCCCATCTGTGGGATAAGATAACGTAGTCCGGTACTTGACCAATGAAAGAAGTTAGTTCAAGTGTTTTGGTATTGAGTAGCCTCATCGCTAGCGGGTATGACTAAAAGGTAATGTAGCACAAAGCTACAGGACCTTAAGTGTGGCGATGTGAGCTTCAAGATTAATCGTTCGTCTAGGCGAATAGCGGAGAGGTTCGACGGGGTATCCGATTATATTGCTTGTATACCTGTGGGAGGGAATATAACGACTGCAAGTGACTCGAATGAAGATTCTAGGTAATATATTGTGCTTGAGAAGTCGAAAGATGGTAGAAAGAACAAATTGAGCAGGCTGAGCATCACAAGGCAGCCAAAGTAGAGAGTGCGGGGCACAACAAGGCTGACACCTTCCCCATACAGCCACTGGGTCAGCAGAAGGATCATTCACACGTGGCCATGTATCATTGAAAGTGTATCATAACCATGTCTATCTATGATCTGGAGCATGGTTAACACGAAATATTTTCGTCTATAAGAGATTGCTAATGCTGAATGGGACAGCGCGAGCCTGGAGGTTACACATCTGGGTATCACGTGATGATGATACTCGCTGCACAATCATGTGAGTCGCCCGAACACTGCATGTCCGAGAAACCTATCGTAGCTGACTTTTATGTGATTTGATTACCGACTTCGAGAAAACAGACTTGGCTCCCGTGATGAGGTTGTCCAGCGATGAACTTGTAAGGCTGACGCGGCCAAGCCTTGTCACTTGGGTAGTGGAGCCCAGTCTGCTGCTTCTCAGCAACTTCCTACCTCTATCAATACAAAACATTGAATCGCCTTTTCGACAAGAATTGCTTGTGATGACTGTGACTCAAGTATTATGATGGGATCAATGCTCTTTGTACGAAGGAGCAGATGTATGCATTTCACTCCCTCGGAAGCTTTGCTCACTAGATAACAGCCTGGATACATACGAAAATTAATAAGAAGGCTTGATATACGGTGTTTAGATTTTTGGGAACGATTTGTTGTAAACTTGTGAAGCAATCTGCTCTACTTGCAACCTCTAGATTCTTAACGTGAAATGCCCGGAAATCAAGACTTGCAACACCGTTTTGCAAAAAAAAAAACTCTGGATCAAATCTGGGGGCAAAGCTAGTCAGTTCAGATGTTCTTAGTCAATGGAGAATTAAGAGAACAAGGACTACTACCTTTGTGTCCACTACTATGGCAAACTGCGGAGATGACGTCACTTCTTCTTATCAACGCCTATCATACCCAGCTTCTTCAGTCAAGTCTTTACCTTTGACTTGACTTTGCAACTACGTATCAGTCTAACAAACGAGGTCAGAACAAGTCGCCTCGAAAATGTACTAGCATTCAGCAACGTGATCGAAAGTCAACTGTTGGCAAGGGGGAAGGGCGCCTGAGAGACTCGCGGTTCGTATTTTTCATAGAAACAACCCCGTGTGAAATGGAGTTCATCATCCTTGTTGAGAATTCTTCTTTTCTTTTCTGTTCTGAACTTCAAGTCCATGCATATCGTTGTTCAAAGCTATCACGGGTAGTTGAACTTTCAGTATTCACTGTAGCATCTCCTACCCTGTATGTGGAGTTTTAGTGGATATTGAGATGCATCGTGCAACCACTCCAATCAAAACAGAGATGAGATCCCTTCTCTTGGCCACTGCAACGTTACGACAGGGGAAATGGTGGAGATAGAGTAAAAGCAAAAGCAAGGTGTTGAGGCATGGCGGGGGCGTTCCGTAATGATGTCGGTTCCGATTGGCCATCGGAAGCTGCACGTCCCGAAAAAGTGCCCCACCATGATTTCGCATTGCTTGGTCATATTCGACAAAGCATCGACGCCTGCCAAGCGACAGCAGAACCATCGCTGGTTGCTAAACATCAACTAAGCCACCCAGTCCACCATGTCATCCACTCACACGCGCATCGAATGCGCGCCCGAAGATTCTAGTCGCCCTTGTCGCCTCCGCTATATAGCGCGTCCCCCGGCACCATGAAGACTTTCACATCTATCTTTTTCGCAATCGTCGCGATCACACTTGCAATCTACAACAACGAGTACATGCTCTCACGAGTAACGAGCTCTTTTAGACACGTTACGGCCTTCACAAACGTCACCAATCCATTTCGCATCCCTAGCCAAAATATGTCGTCTACCATGTTCCGCGGCCTCCCCGTCATTCCTGACGAGGCCTATACCACAAACGCGCCTCGGAACATTGCCAAATCGTTCCTTGCAGTCGAACAATCTGAGGGTGCTGGCGCCAGAGTGAGGAGGAGTGTCGGCACGCCCAAACTTCGAAATTTTTCCCCCTTTTTGATGCTTGATCATTTCGCCATTCCCCCAGGCGCAGGCTTCCCTGATCACCCGCATCGTGGCCAGGAGACGGTTACGTATTTGCTGTCTGGAGCAGTGGATCATGAAGATTTTGCAGGAAACAAGGGTACCATCGAAGAAGGGGATTTGCAGTTTATGACCGCAGGACGCGGTATTGTACACGCCGAGATGCCCCGCCAGAACAAGGACGGCGCTCCGAACGTTGGCATGCAGCTATGGGTTGATCTTCCTAAGGAGTTGAAGTCATGCGAACCAAGATATCGGGACGTTCGCGCCAAAGAGATACCTCAGGCAACTGGGGACGACGGCAGGGTGAAAGTCAAAGTCATTAGTGGCCAAGCTTATGGCGTAGAGAGCCTCAAGGAGCTGGCCTACACACCCGTCTGGTTGCTGGACTTTACTGTACAACCTGGTGGCAAAGTTAAGCAACCGCTACCCAAAGGCTGGAACGCGTTTGCCTACGTACTCAACGGCACAATCATAGTCTCATCCGACGGCGTTTCCCGACCCATCGAACAATACAACAATGTCGTCTTTGAGAGTAACGGCGACAGTATCGAAATATCAGTCGAGGAGGGTGCCGAGAAAGAATCAAGATTTGTGCTGGTTGCTGGGTTGCCATTGGATCAACCCATTGTGCAATACGGCCCATTCGTTGTTACCTCGAGAGACGAGGTAGTACAGGCTATGATGGACTATCAGACTCACTCTAATGGGTTTGAGAGAGCAGAGAATTGGGAAAGCGAAATTGGGAAAACTATGGTGCACTGAATGGCGGTCGGAGCCTTGAAATTCTTTTTGTATATACCCTCTTGAGTAGCCTTGTTTGTTTTGTGGCATTTCCAATCAATGTAGTTTAAACAGATCTCAAGAAGTTGATTATTAATACTTGTAAATCCATGCTGTACTTACGATCGTCGCAATCAATTATTCATGATGAAGTACAATACGCGAAAAGCGTTCGTTCAGTCACCTAACCGTGCGATGCATTTCGCACTGAGATTAATCCTACATACTTATAATTAACCCATGTCAAATTCAAATACGCAGCGCAGAATGTCTTTTTTCGTAAATGCAAATTTGATGTTAGAACGTCAGTATAACTCACGTGAGCATTCGACATACAACTAACGCGCTTAGCAAACAAAGAAAAAGATCGAAAAGCATCATCGGATCAGCAGAGAGTCATAGCTCCCACGCAACATTGCTAGTACTACCAGAAGTTGGAATAACAAAGAATGTTCGAGGAACATGAAGTCGGGAACATCAAAATCGCATACCGTAACACGAAGTTAAGAAGATAGATTGGTACAAGTGTAACGCATGTATCGCGCTTTACCTTTTCTAAATTAGTTTCTTAATGCTCGCTCCAACAGTGGGTACACCTTCGGATGTTACTTCCTCAGAAACAAGTGGCTCAAGCCATGGTCATGGCATGTATACCGGAGCTCCTAGCTGAGGCTTAAAATTGGTATTTTGCTTCGATATTTATCTCCATAAACGCTCATGAGGCAAACTGCTGACGTTGAGCAAGAGTTTGTGATGATGAGAGGCAGAGGCATTTGTAGCGCGATCGCTTTCAACACTCTTGTTGTACTGACATTGATTTAATTAGTATCAGCTTCGATATTCTCGGTTACACAGTATCTCGGATTTTGCGTATCTTGGTAACCTGGTAGATATGAGAGCAGTCTGCTATCTTTGTTAAGAAATTTCAACCTGGTACGCTCGCTTTTCTTCTACATATCAATTGGATGTAACAACCTGTACAGATTATGAGTGGAGTAACTAGACACAGGAATATTTCAAAAAAAAAGTACAGTAGTCAATGAAGAAGAACGTTGCAAGAAAGCTTCTTCCGTACTAAACCTTACGCACCCCATATTGCGAAAGTCTTCGATATTGAGAAGGAATTATTTTGACGCCAAAACATTGCTGAGTGACTAGCTAGTTATTATGTTTGTACAACATCTAAGCAATACTTCTTCGTATTTTCCAACTTTCGTAATATCACTCATACAAGAATCAAAAACCTTTTTATTAAGCAACGGAATACCTACTTCGACATACTCTCACACCACGATCTAGTAGTTGTTAAATCTAGATGCATATATCCCAAGTCTTGTCGTTGCTCTTCCCGCAAACTGAACTGTTACGGTCAATAGAAGGTATGATAAGGGACTTTATCCAAGTATTTGTAATCCTACTAAGCGTAGAAGGAAAACGCACCTATTTGCAATGATTCAATTGATCCTTGTATAGAATCATGGCTTTGTACGAAACAGAAGCAGTCTAACTCGTAGTCTCACCTCAGAGTAGTCAAGCGCAAAAGAAATGCATAGACACCAGCTCGGTGTACAGTATTTACCTGCGAGATAAGTAGGAAATATCGGAACAACATGATGGCATGCGATTGGTTGGATCCGTGAGAAGAAAATAGAGTTTGGGCAATTCAGCCGGAGAAGATAGCTGTACATTCTCACTTTCTGATAATCCTCAAATCTCGGAGTCACGCTATTCTCTAAGAACCGCTGAAAATCTAAAATAATATTGAAAGGAATCGCGTCCAACCCACACAACACATACCTCTACAATCAAGTAAGCTACACTTCCTACATCATCCTTTCTACACGTCATCACCACTCAAGGCACAATCTTAACCAAAGCCTGGAACATACAGGTACTATTTTCCTTGTTTCCACACCCATTCCTTCTCCCCGCAACCTTCCTCACCCGGCCATATTTTGCCGACCGCACCCCTGCCATGTCGCCCCCCCTCAGCCCCATTGTGGCTGCATACCCAGCTGCACGCAATCCCTCCAAGGCCAAACACCCGAGAATCCATTGGTTCTCATTCATCAATGCCTCATGCTTCCCTGTTGGTTGTTGATTAAGTCCGTGGCTTCCAACTGCAGTGGCGCGTGCAGGACCATTTTGTGATTGGGTAGGACGACGTGAGATGCGAGGTGGTGTGTTGCAGCGAGTTGGACGCTATCTTTCGTGGAGGAATGGCGCATTCGGAGCGTGAGACTTGTGTCTGGACTTTAAAGCTGCGGGGAAGGGGCATTGATTGTTGCCTTTGAGGTTGCTGGCCTGCAGGGTTGTTGTCAGGCGCCCTGTTGGTCAGGGTGAGAAGGAATGACAATAGTTGCTTTGGGTACGTTCCATTGCTGCAAGGCTTACTGTGGTGTAGATCGATCTGGGAGCAAGTGCTGACTGATTAGTAGCATCGGAGAGGCAGGTGTGAGATATAATGTGCGCGAACGTAAAGGAAGGTGGGATTCTGCCTAGTTTTCTAATCTTTTGACGCTACCTTGGGTATTTTCTGGAACATCTAGAAGAGCCATGGATACGAGATATTTACATTCTGGTTTGCCAGGGCTGACAGCTCATCCGACGATGGTCTGCCACCGAGAACCGTACCCAGCCCTTGAAGCAGTACAACGCAGCGCAGCCGGGAAATACGTCCTCATCACCAATGCTTCGCACGGAACCGGCCGAGAAATTGCGATATCATGGGCCAAAGCAAAGGCCGCCGGAATTGCAATCAGCAGCCTTAACGCAGACGACCTCGAATTTGTCGCAGAGGAGATTAGACGCATCAACTCCAACATCCCAATCGTCGCCATGACTTGCAATACTACAAGTCCATTCGACGTAAACAACTTCTTCTCCGCTACAAAAGATATCCTTGGTAGATTGGATGTAGCAATTGCGAATGTCGGTACTACACATCTTGACAACTTGGACGCAACCGATGAGAACGACTGGTGGTGGGCTGATGTGATGACAAACTTTCGCAGTACACACCTCACTGCCCACCAGTATCTTCGCACATTCGGTCCGTCTCCAACCGGTACTTTCATCTCAATAACTTCAGGCGCGAATTTCTGCGTCGGTCCTGGGGTCTCGTCGCATCAGTTCGCCCAACAGATCGACTACCGACTTTTAGAGTTTCTGGCCTTTGAGTATCCAATGATGAAAGCATTTTCGCTGGATTCAGGGCCGATACATGTGAGACGGACAAGACTCACACACGGTCATTTCGAGATATACAATCCAGAGTTGGTCGGCTTATTTTCTGTTTGGCTGGGTGGCGGGAGAGCGGATCTACTAAGGGGTAATAGTTTGCGTGCCGAATGGGACATTGATGAGCTTGAGCTCAATATGCGACAATCGTTGGAGAGGGATACCCTGAAGCAGAAGATGTCCAGTGGTTGTTTGCGACTGGCGACGAGGCAAGTATAGCAGACGGCTTCGCACACAACTTATTGAATATGATCATCACCCATCTAGCCATGCGATGTTGTGGTATTCAAAATGCTGTGTGCTGACCCAGCTAATCTCCTTCGGTTTCTGACAATGATGGCATACGTCGCTGCTTCTGGTCCCACAGTGTACCTGCAGCACCTTGATCCCATATCCATTGGTCAAATGTCGTTCCCATATCCGGTGGCATGTCAGCTTCCCATATCCGCACCGTGTCATTTGCTTCTCGGCTGCGTATTCCGACGTGTGTCTTGTCTTGTCCAACCCTGTCAGCAAGAATGATGTCTATACTTTTTCCCTCATAAAAATCGAAGAAGGAGTCAATGTGTTTGTCTATCCTTCCATCTGGCCACAAGAGCACCAACGATTGGAGTGATGGCGAAGATCGGTAGAAGGTCCATTCTGCATCTCTGAAATAATCAGTAGCTATGGCAAGTCGTTTAATATTCGGTGGCGGGTTGGGGAAATGGCCAATAACCTCGCAGCAGATGATCAACTCCTCCAGAAGCAACATATTAGAGTAGACGTTTGGGTCAATGATAGACGAAACTTGTCTTCTTACGCCTTCCCAATCAAATACGAACTGACTCAAGTTGAGATGCAGTCTCTTCAAATTAGAACCAATAGTGTTGAATAAGCTGATGATTATGGGTAGTCCGATAGAGGTTTCCCAATCATCCTGCCATAGGTCTCTCGTCATTATGGGTGACATGTGTATCGACGTAATGTATCGCCAGAAAGTAGGTTTCGGGGATTCTCTGGTCTTTTGTATAGTGGTTTGATGCTGATGATCTAGTCCTGTTGTTGAGCAAAAGCGGGCCAAGGTCCCTGGACAGTCCAGCCACACGCAATTTGAGTAAAGATATTCGGTAGCTATCGGATGAACGCTGCGCGAGACCAAGGTGAGCGAGTGCAGTGTCCTGGTTATTATGTCGAATCGTGAGCGTATCACAGGGTGGTGATGGTTGCATGATTCCACGAGCTGGTCTAAGACGTTGAGAAGCAGCTCAGGGGGTAGAGGTCCAAATGCTTGACCCTGGGTTGTTGACGGTGTTTCATTGAGCATGGTTGCCGTGTCCACTGACCAGATGTTTGGGAATGTGAAATTGGTAGAGGCTGCGTGTGAGTAGTGTAACTGCTGGCGGCTGGTTGTGCGGGGTCTGGCTTACGTACGTACGTACGTACGTAGCACTGCATTTCTACTCACGGGACGAGGTGGGAACGACCTATTATATTACCGAAACCCCAAGTTGTCCATGCAACGTGACTTTACTCCATCTCAATTCCTTACTTGAGTTCTTTTCACTTTGAACATCTCACAGCCTAGATTTGATCTACTTGGCAGCTGAATAGGACCGAGAAGGCATGGTTGTATACTCTGCAAGGTAAGGATCGGGCCGGTATCGACCTTGTTATTGTAGGTAAGCACAATGGTTGCTCCCAACTCCGTTGATGGCCCCGTCCCAATCAAAAGAGCTTAATTCATCGTAATATCCGCAGGGACCACGCTGACGCAAGCAGTCCTTGTACCGCTCTAGAACCTCGTATGTCAAAACACTCCACACGCAACCTCCACCCATCCCACCCTGTCTAGCGCTGTTTCATCGTTTCGAAACATGCCATTTGCGCAACGTGCACGCCTTGTTTGCGGGTTCCATGTGGATCAGCGACAGCCCTTCTGATGAGATGTGTATAAAAAGAGATCGGGGAAAATGGCAGGGTCATTGCTCAAGGTGTTGTTAGGTACTTATACTTTGAGTACGACAACGTTTCGCTGCAACTATATCACCACACTCGTTCAACCACCAACATCCCCTAGTAAAGAAGTAACAAGACGAAAATCCACACCATGTTCAACCCATCTCTCCTTACCCTCCTCGCCCTTGCAACCGGCATAACAGCAACCCTCGACCCAGCAACCTCACACTCAAACGCTACCTACCCTGCCGCCCCAGCCTGCAAACGTACGCTTTCTCTTCTTTCTTCCTTATGCTTTCTAGCTAACGCACCCAGCGGCAAAAACAAGCAAGGCAATCCAAGCCGCAGAATGCAGCCACAACACGCGTCTCGGCAAGCAAACCTTTGCCGTCTTCACCATCGACCACCAATACGACAAGTCTCACGGCGCCCCCTACGGCACCTGCGAAGCCTACAACTGCTCCCCAGGTTCCAAGATGGCAAGCCGTAAAGATACGTTTACGTTTTTCTGGAACGCAGCCGGTGTGCAAGGTGAGGAGGAAGGTGAAGGAATGGGATGTATCCGGAGTCCCGTCGACGGCACGTGCGGGTGCGAGAACAGCAGTGACGGAAAGTTTGTATACGGGGGTACTAACTGTAAATAAAAAAAAACACCCTTCCCATCTACCTCGTAGCTTCGCCCTTTATTGTAAATATTAAATATATCCCCTTGAGTACTACTCCGGAAATACCGCAATCTTCCATCAAAACCCCACACACTAAACTACCTCACCACCTTCCCCACCGCCTCAACCTCCTCAGCCGTCAATCCCCGCGGCACATCAACAATAACCCCCGGATCCCCCTTTCTCTGCGCAACAATCTCATCTCTCTTCTATTCATCGTGTCAGCTTCTCCCTTTCCCACCCCGCATCCTCACGTACCTCTCCGCTCACCACCACCCCACAAAGAAGACGGAAACAAGAAAGAAAACGCCATATAGATGTATGCATAATAAATGGAAAAGAGAATCATACCTCACTCCCCCTCCCAGCACCCCCAGCAATCTCACTCCCCCGCCTCCGCCTCCTCACTTCCTCAGGCGTCACACTCGCACTAGCATCCAACTCAACAGGCTGATCATTGATAGCCGGAGCATCGCTCGGAACCAGCGTCGATGCCGTCGTTTGCGATACTACTGCCGGCGCCGCTTGCGACGTAGTCGTTGTCATCTTTCCTTAGAAGGCAGTTCGGAGTAGCGATGTCGCGGATGTATATGGATGTATTTCTCAAGTCCGAAGTTGAGATTTGGGGGAAGGGATGTGTGTGTGTGTGGATGGAAAGGATAGGTAGGATAGGTAGGCAGCAAGCTGTGAGAAGAGCCAAGATGGCGATGCGATGGTCGGGATCCGAGTGGTAGGGCAAGGTGGGATGAGGTGCGGGGGTGGAGCGTAGCGTGGCGCAGCGGGTAGGGGCGGGGTACAAAAGGGTGTATGCGAACTACACGGCTAGAAGTCTCGATAAGTAGTGACCTAAAGAAGTCGCGTGTTTCCAACTGGGGAACCAGCAGAAAAGAGGAGAGAGGAAGAAGGCAGGTTAGTAGCTTTGTTACGAGAAGAAAGGCTGATGAGATGGAGAACACGGTAGTCAGCATTCGGGCACAAGAGCATTTGCTGCGCCCCCTTCCTTTCAAGACCTCAGCTGGACATTGATACATGGGTTGCTAAATACAGCTACTAACCACTATGGAGAGATTTTGGCCCCCACGCCCGCCCTTGCGCGCACAAAATCACCGAATGAGCTTAGTTGGACGGAACACAAAAAGGGTAACATGCGTTATACAACAAAGGTCGTGACGCATTAAGAATATGCTAGTTCGTGTACATTGGTTGTGTTTTTAGTTGGTCGACTTTGGCATTCTGAAGCCGCTGACGTAGCCTTCACCGGTCCCCGATTTTGCGTCAGCCTAGGTTGCTGTTAATGCTTGATCTCAACCACGAATATCTACTCGGTCATACTCACACCCATGTAGACATCTTGCGCAAACATGTTTGTCTGACCTGCTGCAGTAGATTGTTGGTTGAGCGACTGCCCTGTTGGCGCTCCATTCTGCTCCGTCTGCATTGGCATGTTGCCAAGATCCATCTGGAAAAAGTTGTTGGTAGTTTCGATGCCGGGACCTTGAATGTACGAGTCCCATGCGTCCTGTTGAGTGTTAGCCACTGAAAATACCTTAAGTGATTAGTCTAGCATACCCAGTTTATATTGTCGGTTGGTGGTAGGTCCAGATTGTGGAAGAGGTTCGCTCCAAACAAGTTGGAAAACGGACTTGGTACGTTCTCAGTCCCGGTGGGACCGCCCATAGACTGGTTGTACTGGGGTGTCAAGCCTGCGGATGGCTGAGAAACTGGGTCGTTCAAGAGATTGGCCATGCTTGCTGGGTATCGTTGATCAAACATGTTCGCATTGGGTGTCATGCCACCTGTGCTGAGTAAGCCCAATGTCATCGCCGCCGAATGTTCCGGAGCAACGTTTGCATCCTCCATTTGTGTAATTGGGTATGTTGACGAAGCTGCCTGGAATCCATTTGGTGCTTGCTTCGTCGCTCGATGCTTCTTTAGCTGTTCCAACATGACGCTGAGAGTCGCATGCGCTTTGTATGCCTCCATGGAGCCGTCCTTGAGGCCATCCCAAATGCCCACTGCTATCTCGATCGCGTCTAGCATCTCATCAACCCGATCCGAACTCCAACACATTGTATCGGTTGATGGAGACCGAGGAGTAGATTGTGCCGTGGTGTGGTACAGATCCGACGATACAATCATCGCAGCGAGGAGGAAGTCGACGGTTGTTAGTGATGAAATGAACCATTTCACGTTCCTCAACCGGCCACCAGCCTGACACTCCCTATGCAGGGTTGCTTGGTGCTTTAGGAGCATCAATGATGCTTCAATAACGGCTTTTCTCGAGTAGCAGAATCGCGACTGTACTCTGCCGTAAGCCAGATACTTCCGATGCAGTACACAAATGATCTTCAGGAAGAGCAGGTCCAATGTAAAGCGTTGCATGATCAAAGTTGACGGATCTCGGGCTGACTCGTCCATGCCGCGCATCTTGAGATGGGGCGAGATGTTTTCGTGCAATTCACGAGCCTCCGAATCCAGTCTCATTACCTCGTCATAAGATGCGCAGGTCAGGGTATCCGTACACTCGACAGCTTCGCCGAGCTTGTAGATGAGACGAGTTCGGTTGATTAGGAAAAGGGTGGGAGTCGCTTCCGTTTCGGGTCGCGATGGCGGAAGAACCTTCATATCTTCCTGGAGCTCGTCGTCGTAGAGATTTCTCGGAATCTCCGTATTGGTGTCTCGTGGTCTGACAATGGGGGGTAGACCTGCCTGCGCAGAAAACAGCAGATCGATTGAACGCACGACTGCCCAAACACGTCTTCGCATCTCGCCTTGGAATACTGGAATACCGGGATATGGCCCAGGGTCTCGATGAAGTCCCATGCGCATGGCTAGCCGTACAATTATGCCAGTGCCGATAAGAATGCCTACTTCGGCGTCTCTGCTTCGAGCATACTCCGCGTGCACATGTAATATCAACGTCTCCATCATGCCAGTGATGGGCTGTGTGATGTCGGCCAAAGTCAGACATTGCGCAGTTAGATCACCATACTCTCTTGACATTTCCCAAGACTTATTATGGTACTCTGGTGGCTCGTCCCCAGCCCGAGTGTAAGACTGCAGTGCAATGCACATCATGGAGAAGACAAGACCAAGCCAGATGACCGGTGTCTCTTCTGGCTGCAACCAATGTCGATCGTATTCTTTTTGAAAAGACGGTCCGTGAATGATGTGCATGCCAGGGTCGTAGGTATTGAAGAATCGCGACACAAGAAGGTCGGCCGTCGGTTTCGGAGGAAAGCGCGACAAAACTTCAGCTTTGGAGCAGGGCTTTTGACCGCCCATGAGGAAAGATGTCCCTGGGGGCCGGTCGCCGATATGTGTTGCTCTATACCTCTTGAGCTGATCTTCGTACTGTTTCTTATGCTCCGCGAAGTAGTTTTTGACCTCGGATAGCTCCCCCAAGATGGCATACCAATGTGCCTCTGAAGCAAACACGGTTTGGTTGTTGTGTACCTTCATGACGCCAATCGATTTTGTGACGTTCTCCATTTCGCTTTCTTCTTCCACATCTTCCTCGGGAATCGACTCGGATGCGCCAGTGCTCATGGCAGTGTTGTATTGACTGATGTTGAATTGCGGATCCGAGGCTCCACCGTTGAGGCTACCGGCGATGGCAGCATGAGCGGCAGCTGGGCCAGCGCTTTGTGCACCATTGGTCATCAGAGAGAGGACAAGTCCTTCTAGACGGTCAATGCGGTTTTGCATGTCATCAGGGGTCGTCGCAGAGCCAGTGCTCGAGGAGCTCTTCTTGCGGTTGCTTGGAGCAGCATACGTACATGATGCTGTATCTCCGCGCTTGGTGCAGTTGTCGCAGGGGTGGCCACGGTTGCATTTCAACCTGCAAGCGTCAGCGTTGGGTACAGCGCAGTGGCTTCGTAGAGGTATGCCTACTTCCTATGTCTACAGGCGCCGCATGACAACGGGATTCTGTTCCTCTTTCGTACTACCCGAAATTGTGGATCTGGCGGCGAATGGCCTGCGCTCGAAGAGTTTGTCGAGGGTGGTGTGGGCGGCATGCTGGGCTGCAGTCGCACGTGTGGTGTTGGGTGGAGAGAGCGGAGTTAAGGGCTTATCGCCGAGGTGAAGGTATGATGAAATCTCACGCTTTCGTGGGTCGCCTGAGCTGCAGAGATGGGGTTCTGGATCGTCTCGTGCAGATTGGCCTTGTCGCGAGTAAGCACTGCGCAGATAGGAGGGCGTGAAAGAGTGCCCAGGTGGAGAATTATGCGAGCGCGGGCTAGCCAGGTCTTAAATCTTTCGGAGGTGAGCCTATCTCCAGACGCCAAGGGATGTGACGACTACAGTCCGGGATTCAAATGGCTTGATGCCCTGGCGGTGTCCTCTTTGAGACTATCTGAGTCTTTTCCCGCTGATTTTGCGTATCAAGCACCACACAGTCTATGCTTTCCACCCCAAAGTCCACCTCATCTAGGTCGAATATGTATGCCCAGAGACCATGAACATCCGTCGCGGGGTGGATGCGTCTCGTGTTGAGCCACACGGTGCAGCGCTCTTGTCTGCAGACCAGATGGACGGAGCGTGTGCAAGCTGTCGGCTAGAGCGCTGATGGTCGAGGTATCGCAAGGCACCAGTGTATCGAAATGTAGTTGCTAATACTGCCTATCTTCTCTCAGCAGACGTACCGTGACGAAGCATTGCACCGATTCGTACCCTTCTCGACCAGCTCCTATTGCGCCCTACCAGAGCTCCCTTTGGTCGCACCCACGACGAGATGGCGCGCTGCACTTGTCCAGAGCGCCCGGCTATACGATTGCGACTACGGGCCTGCTTTGGCGACTCGTTTGACGTGGAAAACACCGGGCTAGCAAGGGATAAGTGGTGAGTGTTGTGTTGTGCTGTCGCAGGCGGGAAACCTGTCCAGGGCATTGGGAGAATTAGGCGGCCTTTAACTCCGACCACCCTCATTCAATGCCCGCCAAGGGAGCCTGCACGATGCGCCTTGGTCGCCACCGCACCCTCAGGCACCCATGCGCATGACATGATTACTTCATGCGCGGCTCTGACTCACTCATAAGACAGCCCTTTTCCGCAGCGATACCACGAATCTCTCTTCACGTCCATAATTTACACTTTCTGTGGCCGCAACAGTCCCGAGAGCGGGGTTGACTTGGCTTACGCTCGAGCCATTTCTTGCCTGTCCACCAACGCCGCCCATGGTTGGGCTGCTGCGTAATCGCAAAAGCCCCAGCAGCACGTCAGTCCATCCAGATGCAATCATAGCGAGCGGATAAGAGACGGATAAGTAATCACCGTGGAGCAGAGAGATTGGTTCGAGTGGGTGGCAGGTCGATCAAGGTCTGCTTCCACGCTATACTAACGCCCGACCCAGACACGAACACCTTACTGACAGACGAATCATCCATCATTCCCCTTCTCAGTCTCCTGCTGCACCATCTTCTCAGCCTTCGCATCCCATATATACACCCCGCCAGACCCAACATTGTACTGATAGTAATTCTCCGTTCCCCCTTTCACCATCGCTTTCCTAAACGTGATATTGATCCTCCCCTTGCCAGCCTCCGGCCCCGCACGCTTTGGTATACTGTGCAGCCAATCCGCCTGCGTCGTACCACGCATAAGAATCATATCCCCCGAACCCAGCGGTAGCTTCAGTCCCTTGGGTTCTTCGATTTTCTCACCATCTTTCGGTGGTATGGGTTTGTGCTTCATGAGGAAATCGCGCTTTGCACCCAGGCTGAAGGACGCAATGGCTGGGTTGGGACCGAGAAACCGTTCGTCGTCTGAATGGTAGGATATGCTGTCCTTGCCATCGGCGTAGTAGTTGACGAGACAAATGTTGAACGTCTCCCCCGTCGTCCCCTCGGTCACTTTTCTCAGCTCGTCCAGACATTGCGGGATGGGTCTTGGTGCGCATTTGTATCTGCTCTTCTCAACCGGCTTGCTTGTCTTGGCATCTATGATTTTCCCGTCAGGGGTAAAGCGAGATGTGTCGTCGACGCCAAAAACGGTAGTGTATCTAGGAGTGTTGATCTGTGTCTGCACTCCTCCGCGCGTAATGTTGTAGATGACGCGGTAAAACGGCAGCTCTTGCCGCAGAAACTCAAACACGCCACTAGCAATCGAGGAAGGGATGTACGGTTGGTAGTAGACGAGATCCAGGTCAAGTTGGTCGTTCATGATTTTGCCCTCCTCGGCAGGCGCGAAACCCAGCTGTTCTGCAAAGTCCTCTGGTAGGTGTGGAATCGCAAAAGGATAGGAAGCATGACTCGACCTGGCCTTACTGACTTCATACTTTGGTTTCTTGGGCGACGGGCGCGTGAAGAACGAGTCGATTGCTCCACGCTTCATGGTTGTATGTTGTCTCGCTTGAAAGGGTATCGTGGATTGTCAGGGAAAATGATTGCTGCAGTGTAGCAGGATTGTAAAACACGCAAACGTACGGTTGAACGAGTGCGTTTCTAAATGTAAGACCGGCTTGCTACGCGATAAGAACGACATTTGCCACATTTGGTGAAGAAAGAACGCGTAGTCACGACACCCGGTGTCGATGGCAATGTCCATGACGTAGAGCATTGTTGCAGTTGCTTGCGCGAGCTGTGATTGGCTGTTTCAGCGCCGGGGTATCATCCATCACCACAACAGATGGATAACGCGTATAACCTTGGCCATCATCAAAATAGTCCGCATCAAGCTAGTTTGTATTGTCTCTTCTTTCTTTATTCATCCAAACTGCCATGTCTAACATTCTGTCTCGCAGCACAGTCCAGGCTTTGAAACATAGACCTGTTGACGAATCAGCATGTCTTTCAGTAACCCAACTGTTCATACTTGACACCAATATAAATCATCCAAGAACTCTCATCCCGTTTAAACTCCATCACAGTCTATATACAAACACAATCCAAAGCATCAAGCTCAGCTTCTAATTAAATGTCATTCCCGCTATGTCCGCGAGGTCCCCATCCATCATCAGCCCACCACAACGTCTGGCGAGCCCGATGGAAACATCAGAGACGCATGGAGATGTCAGACCTGCGCCGCTTCAACTCCGACATCTTCTCCCCAGGCGAAAATCACCACAACAGCGTCACGACACGACGCATGTTTCACGAATCGGTTTATATTCAGTGTATTCATTGGGCAACAGGACGCCTCCCCTTCCTGCTATATATCCATTCTATTTTTATTCTATCAACATTCGATTATAGCCTACTTTTTCTCTCGGTCTAGGAAGAAAGTCAAGATTAAGTTGCTGCGCCAGCATCAGCATCGGAATCCTTCTTTTTTTTGGGTTTCTTCCGTTCTTTACCTGGATTGAAGAAATCGTCATCTCTCTGCTTTTCCTCCTCTTCCTTCGACATTTGACGTTCCGCGCGTTCTCTACGCTCCTCTGCTTCCCACCTTGCGATGCATTGTTGGCACCCTGGTTGGTTTTTTAGGTGCCACCCTCGCACAGCATTTGGTGTTTTGTGCAGTGTGAACCATTACCGGATTTGTTGCAGTTTCCTGGGCTGAAGGAGTTGTCCGTCTTCTTTTTTGCCTCATCTTCCCTGGGCTTCTGTCGCCCCGCTCTCTCCTGGTGCTCTTCAGCCTCTTTGGAGGCAATGTATAGCTTGTATCCGTCTTTTTTTCTTTTTTCCCTATAGCGAGCCAACGGTTCCTAAAGGTCCAGAATTGTCAGTACTAGACTTCTTCAGCATCAAGTTCAGGTTCGGGCTTAGGGTCTTTTTTCGGTTTCTTGCGTTCTTTACCTGGCTTAAAAAAGTCGTCGTCTTTGGATTTAGACTCTTCGTCTTTGGCCTTTTGTTTTAGCGCTCTTTCCCGACGCTCGTCGGCTCTCAACTTTCCGAGACACTTCCGGCACGCCTCTTGGCTTGCCAGATGAAATTTCCCGCAGCCTTGGGTGCACGGGATTTCATGGGTTTTGCAGTGCGTACCATCCACACTCTGGACGCAGTTGCCTGGGCTGATGTCCCCAACCCAACCATCTCTGCCAGGGCAGTGGTGCTTGGTCCTTCGCGTTGGTGGTGGTGACATATTTAGGATTCTTTTTTGGTGAAATGAAAGTGGATTCTGGTGTATGAGTGGAGATTTCTGTTGGATTGTGGAAAGCTTGAGTCTTATTGTCTTTTCTGGGCTCTCTGGGACTTTGTTGCTTGAGTTGTGTTTGATTTGTGTATTCTATAGGAGCTTATTGCAGCAGAATTTATATGATACAACCTCAGTGTAAAACATGAAAACATTGTAAATTAATGATACATTAGAGAGACACTGTGCTCACGCGATGGATCAGACCATGTAGCCTGTGGGCGCATTCTGTTTGTAGGTGAACAATGAAAACCAGTACTTTGTGTTCACAATGTGTTTCCCAGTTCCTAGATATAACATCAAAATATTCATGTTCACAACCATAATCAATTCTCTCAACTGAACTTTTACTTCCAACCAACCCATCTGGATTCGCTGCAAAGTCATATTCATCATGACTCCAAATCCTACTGATCTCAACCCTTCAGATCACGAACACTTTGAACTCTTTCGGCAAAAGATTGCCACAGTGGCCTCTGCTCTCCATGAACATGTTTCTGAAGTCACAATAGAGTACATGCACGGCGGCTCTTACAATCGAGTAACGGGTGTCAAAATCGTCCCAGAGCGTGAACGAACCAGCCTTGAGTTGTTTGTCTCCTGGGTTAGCTCTCATCTTCCCACCCAGCTCACAGAGATGCTCAAAATACCAAAGGATACTGAATTCTCATACATTGTTCGAATTCCTCGCTTCATCAACCAAGACACCATGTACACCATGGCTCGCGATGTCGCCATTCTCAAAACCGTTGGAGCACTTGTCCAACTGCCAGTTCCAAGGGTAGTACGGTACGATTTGACATTCCAAAATACTATTGGAAAACCGTACATGATTCAGACCCGTCTTCCAGGTCAAAATTTCTCTTCTCTGATGAAAGAATCCTCTCTGAATATAGAACAGTTGAAGTGCGTCGCCGAACAAGTCTCCCAAATCGCTCCTATCATCGCTGCAGTTGAGGGACCAGGCGGCAATATATCACTCTCTGCGCTATCTTCCGACTCAAAGGATCTTCAGGTCGAGAGCCTCCACCTGCAGCACGAAGAACTTGGAGACAGGGCTTTCAAATTGGCTGAACATCCTCAGAACACATTCGAGCACCTTATTGAAACTTGTAGGCGCTGGAGCGAGTACTGTACAGAAGACGGCCAGCCATTCAACGAGATTTGGCTCAACTTCGGGATCATCATCAAATCGCTGAACACTCGTGGCTTTCTCAACGGACCATGCGTGTTGGCTCATCGGGATCTAATGCCATACAACCTACTCGCAGAAGTCCGCAACGACACCCAAGTCCAGATCACAGGTGTCATCGACTGGGACTCAGCGACCATGGCGCCTGAGTTCGTCGCCTACAAAGCGCCGTACTGGTTATGGACGGAAGCCCATGTGGATAGTGATTTCGCCGACACGGAAGAATGTGCAAACATCGTCCCTGTTAATGCAGACGCCAAGATACTCAAGCAGGTTTTCATGGATAATGCGTCAGAGAAGTACAAGCACTTTGCGTTTGCTCCTGAGGCTATCCTTGCTAGGCGCATGTACGTCATCTTGAAGGAAGGTATTCCCAAGGACTGGCATATTGAAGAGGGGTGGAAGATTGTTAGTGAGTGGAATGCGCTTCATCCGGAAGATGGAATTACGCCTCCGGAGGAAGATCCTGACTGCCAGCTCTACGAAGATTGAACAACGAATCATTTGTAAATCAGTGATTGATGGAACGTTTGAGGCGGAGGTTTTCGTTATTTTTCTTGATGGTGTTTGTAAGAGCGTAGACTAGAAGTTTTTAGAAGAAAAATGTTGTTGTAACAAAATAGACATCAAAAATACTTAGATCACATAATGCTTCTAAATTATTTAAGAATGGTACTCTACATGGACCACTTGCCGACCACCTACCGTCAAATGTGAAATGATATTGATTAGGAAAGCTTTCTACAAATTTGCACGTCAATACCAATCTATTGATTGAAAGTGGCTCGCACATATAAATTTTAATGAATACGCTATTGAGTGAGGCTTAGGGTCTCAATCAAAAGTGTCAAAAGACTATTGGTCTTTCCAGTCTTCGCCTCTAGGCATCTGATCTCCTCTTTCAAGCTATCTTCTAATGTCAGAAGATAGCTCTTAGTTGTAGCAAGAGCACCTCCATCATTCAAGATCTGCATGATAAGATTCTTACACTCGTCACCCATTCCGATCGGCTGCTGTTTCTGACCCGCCGCATGCTGGCGGAACAAACCAAGGATCTTGCCCTTGGATGCAGGGCAATCCTGAATGCAGGCGACAATCGGGAAGGAAAATTTACCCTCCTCGAGATCCTCACAGGTACCCTTTTGCGCCGCGTATTCTTTCGAAACCAAGTTCATGTAGTCATCCCTGATCTGGAAGTACCTTCCCAAGAGGAAGATGAGCTTTTCAGTCTTGGGGGGACACGGTGTGAGGCTTTCGACTTCCATTAGCTCAACCAGCATTCTGAACATGCTTCCTGTCTTTCCATCCACCATCTGCAAGTACTCCTCTTTCGAAGGGCAGATCAAATTGTGTTTCCAATACAAGTCCCAGCTCTGGCCAATGAATAGACGCTCGAGACCTTCTAGTAGACGTGATAGCCCCTTAGGACTCAAACCTGATGAAGTAAGACTCACAGCCCGGACAAACATGTATGTCGCACTATTGATTGCTTGGGCCTGGCCATATATTGTGTGGACGGATGGTAGACCGCGTCGGATACCAGAGTTGTCTTCGATGTCGTCGAGGATCAATGAAGACTGGTGAAGGGTGTCTATGATTTCTTCGATGCTCTTCACCTTGTTCGTAGGAATATCGAACCAAACATTCAACGAATCGATGAGAGCTTTTCGAACGCCTTTTGATGGCATTGATTTGAGATAATCAATAGGTTCTACTAGTGCTTCTTGAGAGAGTTTAGGGGTGAGGGATACCGTATCAATGGATGTCGCAGAGTCGGTTCTTTTCGGCCCACCAGCGGGTAGAGGTTTCGAAGGAGCGACATGTGTTTGCGGCACTTTCGCTGCTTGGGTCTTGAAAGAATGATGCCTAGGGCACACGGTACACCACCAGTGGTTACCGGCAACGATAGCACCTGCTCCTTCTATGAAGCGTCGCAGATTTATCGACATGTTGGTGTTTTTCTCCTGGTAATCTTTCCATCGTACAAGGAATTGCGACTCATACTCGATGATTAGATCGCGTATTGATGATTTTGCCTCCGCCTTGTCGATACCATCATTCTGCATGAGAAGGAATACCCCGTTCACGATGCGAACCTCGGGGTTGGATTTAACCGCTGCATACTCCCGATCGAAACTGTAGTAATCATTGGTCAGGACGAGTGCACAATCCACAGCATCCATAACGTGTTGTGTGGCCTTGATTTCGTCCTCTGTCAATGTTATGTCCATTCCGAAAAGGACCATGGCCCAAAAAGGACTAGTAGACAAAATTAGTAATCTGCGAGAATCGCACATAAAAGTGAAACTACTTACTCCATGCCGCCGTTGCTCATTCGAAACTTCAAGTAAGATGAGATATCGTTGAAGGCATCCGATGGTGGGCTGTCCATCACCTCGAGCCACTTCTTTCGATAAGCTTTAATCATCTTCGAACCCTTTTCATAATCAATGCTCATTGCTTCGAGCAAAAATTGAGCCGCTAGATTCTTGATCTTTTGAGAACGGGAACCTCCGGGTATGTTTGAGTTATCTGAATCATTCAAGGCAGCACTGAGTACTTGATGCTCCTCATTAGCTCGATCAGAAGACATCGCTTCCGTATTATCTATCTCCAATATCAGTAAACTGTTAACAGATAGCAGGAACTTATTGACATACCATCGTGTATCAAGCCGAGATCAGTGAGATAGGTCAGGGTTCCTAACCTCTCCGGCTTTGTTTCAGGGAAAACTAGCGAACACCAATTTCCGACTTCACTCAGTGAGCTATTAGATTCGCTCTCCCATCCATCTCCAACCATTCCTGCCCAGTCTGATAAGAGCTTTCGAGTTGCGGCATTTGCCAGATCGTCTCTGTGGTTTATACGAGGCATAAGCTTAGAAAAATAGCCATGCTTTGACAACTCCTTAAGATCAATAAGAGAAGAATGTTGAAATATACCCTCCATGACGTTCAACCCAAAAAGTTACGGCTTTCTTATGAGAATGAACCGATGCAAGAACAATAAGATTGATACTAATAAATACAATGCACGATACTCTTATATAGGTCCTGCTTCAGACCTGGAATCTATAGTTATGTGTATAGCATAACTATACTTTGTGTAACGATAAGGGCACGTGTGACCTATTCGGACCTACTAGCCCACCTAACCAATCATTAAAGGCAGATCCGGCGAGGCTTGAAAATAGAGAGGAAACGCCGAAAATGCACAAAACAAATAAGTGACCGAACAGTCAGCTCTTATCCAATCCATCAACGGCGAATTCCAACAACCTTAATAATAGAGGCCAAGCTCTGAGAATGTGCAAAATAAAAAGTGACCGAAGGATAAGTGTGTGGTCAATCGAATTGACGGCGATTTTCAGGAAGATTGTTAGATAAGAGAGAACCCACAAAGATGCGCAAGGTGATTAAGTAGCCGAAAAGTAAAAATGAATGCTGGGTGAAGAGGCATGTATGCCGACTACAGACGACTAGCGCTACGCTTAGTCCTATCTTGAACCCGTAAATGGGAGACAGTTGTGTCGAGACGGTGTCTTTAACATAACCTACTAGTCAAGCAATCGGAGCAAAGGCTTGAGAATATTAAATCATCTAGGAAGACCTATAGATACTCTTGCCTGCCAATGCCACCTGTTCTGTAAAACAGATCTCCCTCTGCAATCGTCGCGAGAAATCTCACTTTACGCTAAATCCACCTGGGATCCAGTCCCTTGCGTGTTGCAACAGAATGGGAGCCACACTCTCGTCAATGCACGCGATAGACCGAGTGTCTATCGCAGTTGTATTCTTTTGCCTTGTGAGTCCTCCCATCTATAATTTTAGAGCCAATCCTTGGATCAAACTAACTAAAAAAGCTTACGTCGTGGCACCTCGGAAATGTCATCTACAATCTCTTTTTCCATCCACTGAAGAAAATACCTGGTCCATTTCTTGCTCGATGTTCGCCTGTAAGTCATCCGCTGCATGGGCAATATAATTTCATACGAGGGTTTATTAACATTTCATGAACGAAGATTTTTATGCTTTACGTCATGCAGCGCAGAAAGCTTAATACCAGAATGACAGACTTGCATGCGACCTTTGGTAGGTCAAGGTTGTGTCTTGAATGTTAAAAGACTTGCCTAATGGACATCAAACAGGTCCAGTGGTTCGCATCGGCCCCAACGAACTTTCCTTTAGCACGGTCGCTGCACAAAAGAAGATCTACAACAGCTCCAACAATAACATAAATACATACTTTACTAAACAAGGGACTGTGCAAGAGCAAGCTGAAAGCCTATTGCTAGTCGGAAAAAACATCATCACAACACATGACAAAGAGCTGCACAAGAAGCTGAAAAAAGGCATTCAACCAGCTTTTACCCCAAATGCTCTGAAAGACCAAGAAGCGTTAATCCAACAGCATGTGCGAGGCTTGATTGATCGGCTGGACAAGATTGTTGAAAAGCCAGGCCAGGTAACGAATATCGGCGAGGTTGTGTCTGAGAGTACATGGGAGCTTGTTTCAGATCTGAGCTTCGGCGATACACTGACAGGAAATGGAAGAAGTAAGACACTCAATGTCGACAAACTCGGAATACGCTCTGCTTCTGATCACTAACTTGGATCTAGTCATGTTCGATTATTTTATCAACAACACAAACACGGTCATAGCATTGTATGGTTTATACGATTACCTGTTCCCCTTTGGTTCTTGGTTTCTTCCTTCATTCATTAAGCCTCTTGGTAAGGCGCTCCAGTATTTTCCCTACGCATCGACTACGACCGGACATGTAGTCAGCCCTTCTAGGCTCAGAAGGTAGGTTCTGGTTCTTCCTGAAGATTTGATTGGTTACTGATGGCAACAAGTTGCTTGCAAAGACAGCATGAGAGGAGAGATTTCATGACAGCAATCCTTGACCATTGTGCGCAGACGGGATTCCACCTCAGCGACAATGAACTAGTTCAAAACTCCTCCATCTTATTGTCAGTAATCTAATCTCTCACCAGCGAGTGATAGCTAACCGATTGAAGCCTCGCTGGTTATGGAACGTCGGCCATGACGATGACTGGGGCATTTTATCAGCTTCTCCGTAACCCACAATACATGGCTGCTGTACAGTCAGAACTCCGAAATGCCTTTCCCAACCAGGAGTCCATCACTGCGGATGGCCTCGCAAAGCTCCGCTACCTCCCAAGCGTGATTTACGAGACGCTTAGGTTAATGCCGCCCATCAATACCCGCTTTGCCGACCGAACATGCCCTGGAACAGAGATTAACGGCATGTATATTCCGAAAGGCACGACAGTCTCTGCCAACGTTTTCTCCATGCAAAGGATGCCCGAGTATTGGGCCGAACCATTGTCCTTCAGGCCTGAGAGATGGTTTGACAATGGACCAGGTACACTGTTTGAACATGACAATAGGGAAGCTTACAAGCCCTTTCTTTCGGGAACTAGAGGCTGCATCGGAAAGGAAATGGCATACCAGACGCTCCGCATTTCTCTTGGACATATACTCTATCGCTATGACTATACAATGGTCAATACGTCTCTTGATTGGGACAGAGATGTCCCTTCTGCGGTGTCTTTCCAGAATTTCAAATGTGTTCAGGTGAACGTTCACGCTCGGAAGTCATAAGCACTCAGAAAAATCTTGAGTACAAGTAGGCCAGTGGCTACGAGAGTAAGGAGAATCGCATATATGGCAGATGTATCTAGTAGTAACACCAATGAAGATATGCTTAGTGTAAACAATTGTTTCCCAAATGTGAAAAAGACCCACGATGTGACTTCGTGGTGAGGCAAAGTCCGCCGCGATATAGCAACGCAAGTCTCAAATTATCTCTCTCAGGGTAAGATATGATTTGGATTCCAGGTTATGCTGCCCAAGATATGCTGCTGATGGAATGATTTGTGCCGAGCAACCATTGTATTTAGTCTTGTATAAATCACCTTCCAATGGATGGTGTGTGCCAATCAACCCACTAGTGGACATTGTGAGACACTGACAGTACCTCATCTCGTGTATACTGACCAAAACACAGTATTCAGGCAATTCGCTCAGACAGCTGTAGAGTTGTTGTGGCATTGTGCATATATATATTGAGGGCAGTATATACACAACATCTAGTGCTAGGTTCACGATGTTGAACTTAGGAAGCATAAGATTCACATGTTATATTTCTTCGAATGAATACACTAACAATTCGCATCATCGATACATCAGCAACTTACAAGATTACTTACAGAATACGAAAATATAGACAGATCCACTATGGTAGCCACCAACCTTTGCCAAACCATGGTTGTGTTCGAGGTTGAAAAGAGCATGGATGACCTGTCATTAAATCCTCAGAGCACCGATAGACAAGACAGCTTCCAAGAAGAAGACGTCCTCTTGGACTTCTTTGCAGATGGCAACATCTACGGGCCAGATGGGGAGTACTACCATGATGGCGAGAAAATTGCCCAACTCAAAGAGAAGATTATGCATCTGTTAGCCGATATTTTCTCGCCCAAAGAGATCGAACGGCCTGTCATTAGACGTCTTGGACAAGGCTCGTATAACATGGTTGTTGGCGTATCGGTAACACCCAAGATCCATGCACAGAAGGGCGATTCAACCTACAGTGCCCGGACAACAAGACTGCTTGGCTCACCGCCCAAGCCGCAAACCTTCGCATTAAGGATTCCAGTGGAATGGTGGTTTGATATAAATGGTCCATCGGGAAGTCTCATCAGGAGCGATATCAACCAGGATGTGGCGATCTTGCATGTCCTAGGCCAGCGCCTCCCAGTACCGATTCCCGCAGTCAAGGAATTCGATGTCACGGACATCAACGTCCTAAATCGCCCGTACATGCTACAGAACTTTATACCAGGTGACAGCCTTATAAAGCTTTGGCATGAGATGAACCTCGACCAAAAGGCGTCAGCGGTTCGCCAACTAACTCGGATCGTAGAGAACATTGCGTCCATCACCTCGCCAGCCGCTGGTCAAATCTCTTTCGAGAACATCACTTTGCCCAGTTCAGAGATCAAGCTGGACCAAATCCTCATTCCCACTAAGGAATGCACGTATTACCAACCACACCTGAACATCGAGAAACGCGAGGCGCCACACCAGACACCATGCCAATTCCTCATTGACTGCTGCAACCGCTGGATGAGGTACGAGTCCCTGATTGGCCCACCCGATGGCTTTAAAGAGTCACTCTGGTTCAGCATTATCGAGATCATCCACGTACTCGATGATATGGGCTGGCTCGGTGACCGCTTCCACCTGATGCACGGCGACCTTTTCGCGCGCAACGTCATGGTGGAAGTCAACAGTCGGACATCCGTCAAGATCACCGGCATCGTCGACTGGGACATGGCGTGCTTCGTGCCCAAGATCATCGCTCTCCGAAGCCCGTTTTGGGCTTGGAAAGGTATTCATCACGATGAAGCTGATGAGAACAAGGTGGCGAAAGTACCAACCGATCGGTTAGGTAAGGCGTTGAGGGCTGCGTTTCTCAGTACGGCCTCGCAGGAATACGTCAATATGGCGTTGGGGGATGAGGGTGTGATTTCGCGGAAACTGTACAATGTGGTTACGGGCGGATTGATGACGTCCAGACAGCGAGCAATGGCTGCGGGACTGATACAGCATTGGAATGTCATCTGTCCTAAGGAGTATCCCTCTGGCGTCAGGAAATCGAAGGGCGTGCTTTGAGAACAGTAAAGTGTCTTTTTTATTTAGCATTAGGTTTTAGTTTCTGTAATACTTGAATAAATATTTGAAAATTCGTTATACAAAGAGAAATATCGTTCCAAAGTAGGAAGCCAGCCTCGTGATTCTCGCCCCGCGGTGATTATTGCTCACCTTCTGACGTGGCGCCCAAAGGTCTCTTTTCATGCGGCCATCCTCATGGAGAGATCCTCCATCTTAGTTGTAACATACATATCCTATCAACGTTTATAGGATAGAAGTAATAGAAAAATAGATCAACCAATCAATGCGCTACATGTAGATTATGGGGAATTCAGCCTTACTCCGCCACAAACGGGCAGTGCTTCTGCCTGGATCCGCTGCGCTGGCACAACAGTAGCAGCTTAAGAGAGAAATTCTGCCTGAAATTCATTTGCATAAGTTGTTGTGTTGTAACATTCCAGGCAAGCAAGAATTGCTTTATCTATAACCGTCTTCACCAGCTCTGATTTATTCTACTATGTCAGCACCGCTAGTAGACCTTTCATCACGACCAGAAAGGGCCCGCGTTAAGCACTCAGAAACAACCGCGGCGGAAGCAACTGGTTTTCAATCTGTTAGAGACAATGAATTCAAGAGATCTAAGGAGAGAAGAAGGCAACAGGCTATGCAAGAAGGTTTACAAAGGCCGTCTTCACCAAAGACGTCCGACCGGCCCAGAGACCCCATCTTTGCTTACTTTGAGGAGGAAACCAAGAAGAAAAACGATGCAAGCTTTGTATTCTTGCTATGGGGTTCTGAAAACTCTGAGAGTTCCAATACCTGGGCCGTGGACGTTCCAGTTACGGACATTGAGGATGAGGAAGAAATCTTCAAATTATTGAAAAAGAAGTACAATAAAGAACTTGGCCTCTCACGAATTGTCCATGTATTTCAAAGATTTAAGAGACTCAAGCCCGTTACTGTATGTTCGCACCATCTTATAGTGTGCCTACTTGTACTAAATTTAGATGTAGTTTCGGTTCATCTGCCGTGACTCAAAAAGGTTCTTAGCCTTCGTTCAACCTCTAAACCTAGACAAACTGCAGAAGGAATACTCCGAGAAACTGAAAGAAGCCACGGAAGCGTGGTTATCGATAGCATCCTTTGACTCGGGGGATCTTCAGGATTTCTGCTATTGCGACAGCTCTGGGGAATACATTCACTGCAACATATTTTGTCCAACCGACTTTCCAGAAGAATCTAGTAGTTCGACTTGTCCTTTCCAAGATTGGGATTGGTACAATGATCGGATACGTTGGATCGAAACCGCGTCTTTCCTTTCTTGCTACTTCCGAAACCCAGCCGGTGCAAGGTGTCAAAATATACTTAATGGCTCGAGTGGCCCTCACTTTATCCATCAATATAGGCAGGTATTGGATACATATCCTATGAGATCCCACTAACATCAATATCACCAGGCACATCTATTTCCCAGTCAACGAATTCCGATTTCAAAATAGATATGTAGAATTCAATGGCTTGTGCGTTGAGACTGCATGGTGTCCCATAAAATCCGCCATTGCATTTCTAAGTATTCTTCTCTCTTCTTTATTGATCGGGGGAACATTTTTCTGGGGCAGTTGGGAGGTAATATTCGGCGCTGGAAGCTTCATCATCGCTTTGCTGATGTTAGTATTGACGGTACTTAGTCGCTATGATGTGTAATAGATAGAAAAAAGCCACTAATGCAGTAGTCCAAGACTAGTAAATGCGGCCAACGCATCCCCGTAGCAAAGCGATGATGTCCAACCTCGCCAAACAACATTTCGAAGGAGTTTCAGAAGGGAATTAAGACAGTCATTCAACAAAAAAGGTGCTTGAATCATGTCGGCGTCCACGACACGCCTGCCGTGCTCTCCATCTCACTACACTGACGCGTGCTACTTCACTGTGCTTGCAAACATATGTCTTGAGCTTTAAAATAATACCAGTGCTTTCACTCGCGTGACACGGCTGTAGCAGATTTGGCATGACAATACGAATTTCCTGTTATGGAGCGATCGCCAAGTAGGTTAGTTGTGGGAGCGGAACGAACGCACCAAGGTAGCCGGCGTTTAGCTCCAGAGTAAGTCCACTAGCGACAGCTCTCTAGTGACACGTCGCAACGTCCCAAACTCAAGGCCGTTGAAATGCAATATATCTCGTGTATATTGGCCAGACCCCTGCGCCAGGTCTAGACAGCCTTTGGGGATTGCAAGACTCCGCTCGATTGGTACATGAAGCGAAGGTGTGGAGATTTGATCCAAAGACGTCTTTGACCCTATAATAACACCCCAACAACGAGGCTGCATTCTATAATAGAATACAATTTGGAGTTCCTGCAGCAATACACATCAGGCGCAGGGAATAGCCTGGTAGTTTCTTTGATCAAGTATCCGCATCAGGAATGGCGTTTCGGGTCCGATCAGGAGTCAAGCCAAGGCACGCCCTTGCGATGCGCTGCTTTGTTTGCGCACGTACGCCGGCTGGCAGCAGCACTGCCTCTGTGCTGTGCTCATGAACTGCTGTAAACATGCCTGTGAGGCGTAGCCACGGCCACCATGATATACTCATATCTCGTCGTTCTCGACGACATGACTGTAACTCGACGATCCAAAATCCTAAATTCTAGCAATGGCATCGATACTTTTACCTCGTTTGGGCGATTGCCCGGCAGGCGGTGTCTACTACGTGTGCAATGAATTTCGTGGTTGCTGCAGCACGGATCCTTGCATGCCGGGTAGTACTTGTCCAGCGGATAAGGACCTTACTCCAGGCCGATGCAAGTTGATGCGCTGTTGATTTGGAAGTTTCAACTGACATGGCATAGCTTCGAATGATATCTCGAGCGCCATTGCTAGCCCATCCAAGACCACAGTTTCTTCAATCACAAAATCGACTCCATCTTCCTCAATGACTACGATTACGAGAACAGCTTCATCAGTTACCACGAGTCCATCATATGAATCGAGATTTACTGTCAGCCTTGCGGAGCCATCATATCGGACAGTTACAGAACAAGTGACAGGGACGTCTACTGCTACACCTTCAATACCAAGTCGTGGGAATTCAGTGTCGGTAGCAGCAATTGTTGGCGCAGTTCTCGGTTCCGTCATTCTCTGCGCTCTCTTGCTAGCCATCTTCTTCTTTATTCGCAAACGTAGACTTACCAAAGTTTACAAAGCGCCAGCATATCCTTCGCCGTATGTTGGCGGTGACATGACACCACAGCTCTCAAGTACGTCATCCCATGTCGCAACGCCAGGTGTCAAACAATCTAATTAGTTCCAGGCAAAGCATCGTCACAATTTCAAAAGAAGGTAGCGGAGTTATACAGAGCTGATACGATGGAAACATGCGAACCCCCACAACTGGACAGTCGAGAGATTCTACCCCAGTTTCGCCGACGTGACTCGATGGGACGATTTGCAGAACTCCCAGCGGAGCCGCTGCCGTGGCCCGGTCACTCTGCCCATTGATAGAGCGTTGTAATATTTGGACTATTTTAAAAATGAGGCGGATGCCATGATGTTGATCATGGACGAATTGTAGTTGAGAAAGCAGAGTATACCCCAGCAACGCACTGTTATGATATGTACAATAGATATGTAACAAGAAATGAAAATGGAAAGATCGGTATGATCATATGAATTCTCGGGTAGTCATCTGAACAGCACACGTGCGTAGGTACGTAGTCGGCATGTTGGGTGAGATGGGACCCCTCATTCACCACTCCAACTGTAGTATTCGCATCCTACATCTACTGATCAAGATGTCGTGAACCATCGGAAGGAGAATACCATTCCTACAATAAATCAGACCGAAAGAAAAGATGAGAAAATGCAAAATTCCATGGAAGATACTGGGTTGTTCGCCGGGGGTTGGCAGATTTGACGGGGTGCAAGGCCAATCATGGAATGGCATTGCGGACCCCACTGACGTCACGCTTGGGCCGCTACGCTACGCACGCGTGAAAGGCGTTGCTGCTAATGGATCAGTCGCAACAATCCTAAACTTGCGCCAACATTTGCCCGTTTCATTTGCAACAAAGAACTTGCCTCATCTAATTCCGATTCCATTGTCGCCATGTCTGATGAAGGTGCTCCGTCTGCTGCCCCTGCGGAAAAAGCAGCGCCGCCTTCAATACCCCGCTATTTCCGGAACGATGCACCACTCGCGCGACGAGACCCTCACAAACAGCTACTAGCGTCTTTGGACCGGCTGATCACCGACTACCCTCCGCACCACATCCCCCCAGGCGGAGGCTTGTACTATGGCCCAATATCTGTTGCCTTCCTCTTCTATGCCTTGCACGACCTCTACCCGGACTTGAAACTGGACGGCTATCCTTTGAATACTTGGTCAGCAGCCTACATTGAACAGGCCCAGACTCACATCAAGGAATTCCCACCACCATCTCCCAAGAAATGCGGCGTCTCAAACGATATCATGTCGCTTCTTGCGCTGTACGCCATTACAGCAAAAGACCCGGACACTGTCAAGGAACTCTGTGACCACGCGGCAGTCATGCTTGAGGACGGTACTTCCAACGAGTGGCTCTATGGCCGTGCGGGTTACCTGTACCTTCTCCGACTGGTCCGCAAGGCCTTTACCGACAACAAGGAAATCACCGAGCTCATCGAGGACACCGCGGATGAGATTATCGAAAACATCATGGATAGCCCGCGTCCTTGGAAATGGCACGGCAAGGCGTACGTTGGTGCTGTTCACGGGGCCATTGGCATCATCACACAGATCGTCCTCACTGATCCTGCATGGGCGCCCAAACTGGATGCCGAGCTAGGCGCCTTGCTGAGTTATCAGTACGAAAGTGGAAACTTTCCATCATCGCTGCCACCAGGACGTGATAGGCTCGTACAAGTTTGCCATGGGGCGCCTGGTGTCGTTACTTCGCTTCTCTCAATCCGAAAATATTTCCCTGGGCTTCATGACCGGATTGATAGGGTTGTTGTCAAGGCGAGAGAATGTATCTGGGAACGAGGTCTTCTAACAAAGGAGCCCTGTCTCTGCCACGGCATAACAGGAAATGCTCTTGCGTTGGAGGGCAAACAGTTCGAACACTTTATGACTTACACCACCGGCCATGAGATCAAGTCCATGGCAAAGGACGGCATGCTTGAGAAGTCTGATGATCCATCAGCCCTATGGTGTGGCGAAGCTGGTCGTGCATGGGCTTGGGCGGTTGCGGACATGGACCTGGATAAGCGGCTGCTTGGTTACAACGATATTTAAGGCTGTGCCATGGTTGCACCGAAACCGCATTCGGTACGCTCTAACGAATTTCATGACGCTCATCCAGATCAAACGACTCATTTTTCCATCACGGTATTTTCCTAGTCAAGGCATCTTTCCATGCGCTCATGTACGGGTGGTCTCTTTTCTCGGCATCTCATACTTGTACGACGGACCTTTTGAGCATATTTTGATGGAAATCAGATACCATAAATATAGCATAACTACCTGTTCTTTTTCGTGTCGCATAGTCGTGAAGATATCAACTCTCATCATTGTACCTGACTATTCTCATCATGGACAGTTATTCTCCACCAAACACATCGCCGCAGCCAAGTCAAAACGCCCTGGTCCAAGTCTCGTATCCCGCAACCCACCCACCTATTCCACGTTACACACCCTTCTAGAAAAGATTCCTCGTACTACCTATGCTCGTACACCCACACCCCACGGGACTCACACACCAAAAAAGGACCAAGCAACAAGCCCAACCCACCACGCAAGCACTACCAACCCCCTTTCCCTACCCCTTCTCCCATCAACGCCTCAGCGCCTTGTGTGTTTCTTTTCGTTCGTTTTGGCGTTACAATCGGGATAGCACTGCTGTACGTTTGCGCCTGGTGACGCTTGCGCTTCAGTTGCGCATACCAACGCTTTTTCGCAACAGAGACTTGGTGGAGGTGGTTAGGACACGTGCGGGTGGTAGAGGGTAAGTGGTGCCTGTTCTGTTTGGCAAGACGACGGTGTAGGAGGAGGAGTAGAGCCACGGTGGCTGTTTTGTTTGTTTTCGATATAGTGGTGGATGGGTGGCGTGTGGGAAGTCTGAATGATGGTAGGGATAGTTGTGGGGGGAAAGGTTAATGTGGATCTGTATAGAGGACGTTTGGTACAGGGTTGGTGGCGGTGGTGTTTACACGTCACGGGTATACGGTTATGGGTTTGCGGAACGGACGGTCTACGCCCATGTTGAGTTAGTGGATGGTATTCGTGTACGGAGTCAGGATATATCCATGGATACGAGGTTAGAGGTTGAAAAGCTGTATGCCCGCTGACTTTTCTTCAGTTGATATCACACAAGTCTCTACGGTTCTTTCTTGATTACGATGCGTGGATTTACGATCTTACGACTTTCGCTTTCGGTGCTTGGTTCGGGCACGGCGTGTATGGCGCTGGTGGGTGAGGGGGGCTATGTGAGACGGCAGTCTGAGATGAACGTAGTGACTGGTGCTGCTTCACGGGATGATAATGGTAATGACCTCTGCATATCTATGGAGAGTGACATGCTGACAGAATCTAGGAAATGTCTATATACGCCGCGAGATCAGGGATCTGATGGATAACTACCCTGATCAATGGAGTTTGTACATTTTGGCACTGAATAGTCTGCACCGTGCTGATCAGAGCGATCCGTTTTCCTTCTACGGTCTGGCGTGTAGGTATGATTGTTCTGGCATGGAGACCAAGGCTGACCTTTTGTTGCAGCCATCCACGGAAGACCATATACGACATGGGGAGACGCGCCTGGGTTACCAGAGAAGATTGGCAAGGTAGGCTACTGTCCACACGACAACGAGTTGTTCCTGGGATGGCATCGGCCGTATCTCGCTCTGTTCGAGGTGAGTCTCTTGTTTTTTTCGTCTCTTCACAAGGTGTACCAATAGATGGACACTGACCGTGCATAGCAAGTCGTTTCCAACCACATCCACGACATCGCTGCAAATGCCCCACCAGATCAATCTCAACGCTACCTCACTGCCGCCCGTGAGTTCCGCATCCCATACTGGGACTGGGCTCAAGGCACCAGGCTCGGCCCAGTCCCTGAGGTGTTTTTATCCCCTACAATCAAGATCACAGATACAAAGGGTGAAGTAGTAGTAATGGACAACCCATTGTTCTCATACAAATTCCACCCCCTACCCACTGGCTTCCACGGCAAAGTGCGTATACCCCCCACATACAAACTGAAGACTAACAACAAATCAGTGGCGTAAAATAAACTCCACCATCCGCTGGCCATCCTCAGACGACCCCTTCTCGCCCTCGCAGCCGCAGCTCTTCGCCTCAGCCTTCAAAACCCAATCCAACAACCTCATCGCCCAAGTCGCCACCGCCTTCCGCTCAAGCACCTTCTCGCGCTTCTCCTCGGCCCTCGAAGACGCCCACGGCTGGATCCACGGCGTCATCGGCGGGGGCTATCTACACGACTCACCGTACTGGGGCCACATGTGGCCTCTGGAGTATTCAGCGTTCGAGCCACTATTCATGTTGCATCACGCGTGCGTCTTTCTTCCCCCCAAACCCCTCCCCTCCCCTCCCCTAAAAAAAAACCTCGATACTTCCACCAGAAAAAGACGTAGCTAACAAGAAACGAGAGAACAGAAACGTAGACCGCCTCTTTACCCTCTACACCCTCACCCACCCCTCCACCCCCATGCTCCCCTCCAACATCTCCACAAACTCCAATCTCTTCCTCCCAGACAACGCACTCATCGACGCATCAACCCCACTTCTCCCCTTCCGCCGCACACCAGACAGCTTCTGGACTACGAGCGACTGCCGCGACACCGCCGTGCTAGGCTACGCGTACCCGGAGACGCAACGCTGGAAGTTCGCGTCGGACGAGTCGTTTGCTGCGCACGTGGAAGGCGCGGTGGCGAAATTGTATGCGGGGAGGGTGCGCGAGATGGCGGTTCGTCCGGTGGTGGTGCAGCAGAGTAGTTTGTTTGGGGGGTTGCTTGAGCGGAGCGGGGGGGTGTATACGGATTGGGTTGTTGAAACGAGGGTGAAAGGGAGGATGGGGAGGGGCACGTTTAGGGTGCAATTTGAGCTCGGAGAGATGGATGCGGGGAGCTGGATGGTGCTTATGCCTGGTGTGCGGCGGGATGAGGTTGAGAGGGGGGAGGGGAAGCAGATGGTGGGGACGACGAGTTTGACGGGGGTGCTGGTGGAGTGTGTGAACAATGGGACGTTGGGGGGATTGAACGAGGAGGTCGTGCTGCCGTTTCTTGAGGGGGCGTTGAGGTGGTGGGTGTTGGATGTGAGTTTCTCCCCTCCTTTTCCTTTATTCAAGTGTTTTATGCTGTGCTGATACGAGTAGGATGCTGGCAAGAGTATCACAAAGCTGAAAGATGGCGCGGTGAACGTCACGTTGGTCGGTACGCAAGCAAGGGTGCCGGTGGATGAAGGCAAGCCGATTGAGTATACCGACGTTGTGCGTAGCTACCCGGGGATTGTAAGGGAAAAGGTAGATGAGCGACGAGGGTTTCTGATGCTGGTGTAAAAGGGGTAACGGGAGGGTAAACATTGTCAGTTAGCCGCATCGCAAATGCATCACTATTTAGTCATGATTTTCCAAACCAGGAGCAAGTCAGACTGATGGTTCATGTATGACTGAGAAGTAAAATGATTAATTCCAGGTGACATCAGACTGGAGTTAGTGCAGAATCATCTGAACACGAGTACTTTGCAGGTGGGCAAAGACAGCACGTGATGGTATCTATTTTGAGATTTCAAAGTCCAAGGTGGATACTTGGATGGTACGCAGATATGTACATGAGTGGCTGCGCCCTGTGTTGGTTTGTCAATCTTGGCCAAAGGGCTGCCAGTGCGTAGACAAGTACATGACATTGACCAGTGAGAAGTGGGGAAATGAAGTATTTGAGCATGGAGGCTGTGTTGAGTTTGGTGGAGTCAAAACAGGTGAGTAATCCAATGGCTGCGCAACTATTTTTAGATGGGTCCCTTGGTGTTGGGAAGATGGTGTTGGTACATGTGAAGTGGAGGCCGTCAATGGGCCCGTTTTTATGCTGTAGTCATCATGTCTTGGTCATTGCTCGGCTAGATTTTGAGTGGCAGGGTCAACCATGCGCCAGGCCAAGAGCATGTTTGAAGGTCGTTTTGGTAATCGTTAGTGGGTACAAGGTGTTTGGTTGGGTGGTCGTGGCAGTCGATTAGTCGGAGCATTATCGAAGTCGATCCTCTGTCCGAGAAGTCAGCTTCAGGTGCCCAGAACGGTGTTCTTGATCTTTTCCAACTCACGCATCTTGTTCAGTTCATCGAGAATCAGCTGCAGCTCGTCCTCGTCCATCTTAAGGGAAGGGATGAGGGTAGTGGCTTCCTCGGCGGTATCGGGGGTAAGGGTTCCTAGCGGGGCTGTCAGCAGCTCCCCATCAGCGGCTTTGTTGTGGAAATTTCTTTACCCAGCAGCGCCTTTTCGACGACGGAGATTTCGGGGTGGGCATCAAAGAGGGCGGCGATGGAGTGCAGACTGTCTTCTTCCTTGTAGCGGGCAAAGTTGTCGAGGTAGTCGAGGAACTGGGTGATTGTGCTGGTGCAGCGTCAGTCGCGGTGACTGCATGGCATGAAGGACCAACTCACATGCTGTCGTTGTAGATGCGGTCGCGCAGCGGGTTGTTCTCGGGGTCCTTCTTCTTGCGCGCCTCGTGAACGGCGGTGACGACGGCGCGGGCCTCTGAGACGGAGAGGGCATGGACGTCCTCGAAGTCGCCGAGCTTGATCTCGGAGCCCATTTCTTCCTCTTGCTGGACTGGTGGCTTGGGGCGCGAGACGAGCCTGGGTGCTTTGAAGACGGGCGGCTCGGGCCTCTGGGGGGCGTTGTGCTCGCCGTCGCCTTCCATGGTGGTGGTGGTGGTGATGGGGGGTGTTGTTGCGATGGGAGGGCGTCGGGGGAGGGCGGTGGTGTTAGCGGTGAAGGCAGGGCGGTGGTGCCAGTGTCAAAGGTCAAAGGTCAGAGAGCAGTGAGCGAGTCGCGTTGGTGTTTAGCGTCGTGGTGCCAAGGCGTGAATTCGGGACTAGGGCAGGCCGGGCGGGCGTATTGTCACGGCCTTCCCCGCCCTGCGCGCTGCTGCGCGTCTGGCTGCTGGCGGTGCTTCGCCTGCAGAGGCGCAGAACAGGCTTGCAGCGCCATGTGCCAGGAATAGCCTGCCCTGGCCCCCCGGTTCGACCCTCGACAATGACGCTTGCCATGCTACGCGCTTTTGGCTGTGGGGTGCCTGAGGCAGAGGGTGGATGTGTGCCGACGACACACGGCGCAATAACACAGCTCGTATCACGGGCGTCGACGCATGTGCCTACCTATACGTGCATATAGTCTATACTAATCGCGGCGCACTTGCACAGCTACTTACATAGACTTACATAGCCGTACATAGCGATACCGTGACGCTTCGAGAGCCCTCCAAACCCTCTGGCGCCGGTGCAGCTGCCGGCGTGGATCCCAATATCCCAATCAAGCCGGGCCCCGATCGGGCTAGCGTCCCCTCTCTCCACGGCCGCCATGCCTCTCCTCTCTCTCGACAAGCTCTCCGGCGGCCTCAGCGACAACAGGAACATCCACCCACTCCAACAACACCACCACCACCCCCTCCCATCCTGCCAACCCCCTCCCTCTCCTCCTCCTCCTCCTCCTCCACCACCACCACCATTGCCCCGTCTGCAGCCTCACATCTGCCTGCGCTCGTCTGCCTGCTCCCATCGCCAGCCCTGCCTACAGCCTGCGTTTCACCCAATCGCTCAGGGTCTTGGGTCCTCCTCTACACAACCACCCCCGGCCAACCTAATCCCACCGCACGCCGCCTCTCCCATCCCGCTGCGGCCGCATGTCGCCGTCCACCTCTCCGCCACGCCCATTGTACATAGTCTCGTCCCGACTGCCACGGCCTGCCTGCTGCTAGACGCTGCGCATCCCACGATCCACCCGCCCGACTGCCCTCCAGCGCCGCCCTGCTGCCGCCAGTCACCTGCCCTCCCAGCCCACAATCACCGCCTCGCACT